>CM042011.1:53633853-54103853 GCA_023525715.1 Cichorium intybus
TTAGAGAATTTTCGAAAGGAAGAAGGAAGATCCGTGAGGGAGATCATGGAGAAGAGAAAAGAAGGTTGGACCGATAAGAGCTGTGAATTTTGTAAGACCTCCATTAACATCCAAGTAAGTTACTCATCTTGTTTCTTTGCAAACCTTGAAGGTGGAATCAAAACCCAAGTTCTTGTCTTCTTTATTGATTAACTAAAAAAAATCCTAGATTGGTGGCATGGATGAAACCCTAGCCAAGATAATGATTTAATGAAAGCTTATATCATATAGAACTCATAGTATGAATACACAAAGGAATGAACAATAAAGGCATACTAAAAAGTTATAAAAGATACTTAACACTCGTACAACAATTTTTCCCGAGATTGCAGACTGAATAGACAAAGATAAAGTCAGAGTTTGGGAATTTTTCCAAAGACAAAGTCTTAGGAAATGTTTCGTAGTTTCTAGGGACACTTGAACCATATTATTTGGAGCTCTGGTTCATGAACCATATCATTTGGAGCTCTGGTTCAGGAGTTATGACCAAAACACTAGACATGGGTCAAAATGTCTTAATCTGGAATATTTCGTACAATTACCTTCTTAAGTCCTTTATACATAAAGCTTAATAAATCAGAGATTTTGACATAAAAAGACATGTTTTAAGAAGTTAATAAATATATATGTTAGATGCATAAGTTTAAGCGTAGGTGAATGTGTGTGTACTAGAATATAAAAAGTAAAAAGAGTATTTAATCATGTGAGGATGTGTATGTAATCATGTAAGAAAAGAATTTAACGATGTCGTTGCTCCCAAGACTTAGGTCATAACTTGGTAACTTTAATCATAACTTAATGAATTAAGAACCTAAATGCTAAAGCTCCAAACTTTGTGACATCATAGGTTGTAAAGACTAAAAGAAAACATAATACTAGAATAAAGATTGAAACATTATGCTTTCTAGCATTGCTTTTTCTAAAATCATAGAAAACTCATATGAGGGTAGCTATAACCATTAGAATTTTATGGGAGTCTAGTTTCATCCATGTTTATACCATTTAACCTGATTTTAAGTTTAAAATGTTTATCATATGATTTGTCCAATACTATCAAAGTTGTATCGAACAGCTTGTTGTTGCGCTTTGTAAAACTCATAGTAAATAATAGAAAGGTCATTTGAGGGTGAGACTGGTGCCATTAGAAACATATGAGTGTCTAGTTTGTTTCATTTATATATATATCAAAGTCTGGTTTCAAGCCAAAAGGATGTTTATAGTGCAATTTGTTCAGTGCTGTCAAGATGATTAGCACCGGATAACGTGTAATTGTAACCTTATAAAAATCATGTAAAATAGTAGAAAAATTAGAATAAAAGGTAATTAACATAGTAAATATAAATAATACTAAGTGCCTACGTGTGTATATGTTGGCGTTGGGATATGCTGCTAGCTTCTCAAAGGAATCAGGTGAATTTCACGGTCTATACGTGTCATTATGCGCCTACGTGTGTATATTGAAAGGTTTTATGCAAATCTATGAACTAAAACCCTAAGTTCACATGCAACCTAGATTGGATCTATGTTTTCTAACTTTGAACATATAAGTAATTCCTAAAGGCCAACAGAAAAATTACTAAAGAAACAAATCAGAAAAACTAACCTTTAGAATTTTTCCTGAAGCTGAGCAAAACAAGTGTCCTGCCTCAAATGAAATCACACCCAAGATCTAGGGAGAGGAGAACGAAATTCCAGAGAGATTATGTGTAAAATGGCGCAAAATAAATGGGGTCTGAGGCTCCCTATTTATAGCCTCCAACAGATAACCAGATAAGCCTTTAGAGATAAACCTTTTGAATTCAAATCAAGATAAACCTTTATCTTTAATTCAAATCTATTTATCCTAACTTATTATAATTGAAATTATATATATCTATTATATAAATTTCGCTGGTTATTATCCTGCCAAAATTGTCACTTACTCAACTATTGAATAATTACAATTTCAGTCCCTGCACCTTTAATTAATTAAATTAATCACCAAATTAATTCCAATTAATTCCAGATTAATTTCTAATTAATTAATATAGTTTCTAATTAATATATTATCACTTTAATATATTAATAAACTATTTATTTTATTTCTATTGATTTATTAATCATATAATAAATCAATCTTTCTCTCTCTAGAACTTTCTGCTAAACCTCCAGCTATGAGGGCAACCGAAATGGACTTTGCTACTATTAATTAGGTAAATTCAAATTATTAGTCATGGCTTAGACACCTAATCCAACAGTCTCCCACTTGGATAAGTCTATGACTATAATTACCATTTTAACCTCTAATTAATCAGCAAACTGTAGCTTCCTAGAAACTGCTGCCGAACTCTGACCCAGTCAGTTCTGTCCATAGATAAGTGATCATATGATCCTCCGTCCAACAAGATATTTCCGGAAATGAGACATGGATTGAGATCAATCTCTGTCTGATACTCTATTTCCCGATTTCTGATTTACATATGACATAAGACTTCTAGTTGAACACATCAATTCAGTCCTGGCTGGACAGCACTTTAGTCAACTTCAAAATCATCGAGAGGCCTACATATATCTATTTCCCATCAAGGTCAAAGAACGAATAAGCATCGAATCATATGCTTGTGTCTTTTACTCATCAAAATCACGCACAACAATACTTTTTATAACATCGAGTTACCGATGCATTTACGTATTATCAATGTACAACCGACTTGTAAATTTCAACTCATATGTCTCTGTTTCAACACCATAAGATATTATCGTCTCAAAAATTGCTCGTGATATAATCCATGAAGCAATTATTTAAGCGTGGGTTTATCCAATACTCAAATCTCTATTTCTAAGTACTCATGAACGCTGTAGCAATGATGTTACTATGTCTAACTCCTTAGACAATCTACAATCCAATTCATGACAGTCTTGATTCAATACTTACTTCCCAAAGTATGAGCGACTGTAGACCTTTTGAATAATCAAATTATTCGGGAAGTAAACCATGCAAAAGTGAAACATAAAATCTGACTGGCAGCTACTCTTGCTTATTACCAAGTCTCCACGAGGTAATCACCAAGTCAGATCTTTCATAATACTATTATCGGTTTCTTGTTTTCTGTCAAACTTTCAATTCTAATTTTGTATATATGTCTTCATGAACCTTTTACTTTTTCTATGTATCCAAAGTGTCTTACACTGATACACTTCATTGTAGATGATTCAATCGGATGCTCTTCTGATGACATCTCAATATGTTATTATGTCATTTTTCTCTCCCAACTCCATTTTGGTGATGTGTACTGTGACTTCCCAAAGTTCTCGGGGTCTTTAGTCTACATGACTGCACCCTAAGACTATTTCGAGGCGTTATGATGTGCCGGTGAACCACACGCGCTTCATCACAATACCAACGAAACTCTTTAACCATGAAGTCCTACATCACCACGTCCTAGTGCAAACAATTACCTATTTGAAACTCCTTTCAAATAGTTACTAAGATTCACCCCAATCGTTTCCCAATGATTTCTCACGTGTGTCCAAGAAATCCATCCTGTATTCTTAGCAAGGTCATATCCTGAATCCAACTTACTATGCTCTAAGCATTAAGTCATCAGGGCATGTTCATGACACTTTTGATCGATCCAAGAGGCTCATGGAATCCGATGTAATCTTATTCCAAACCCTTTCAGAATCTAAAGATTACTGATAATCCCTGTGTCATGACTTTCGAAAAACTATTTCCTTTCGGAGACTCTTTCTGATGCATCCTGAATCTTATCAAGATCATGCTTACAATGGCTGGGTCTATACTGATGATTTCATCTATCTGATAGATGTTCGTGAACTACATGAGTATGTTGCACATTCTTTATATTTTTCATGCCATGTCATCACACTTTGCAATGATGGATCTTGAATCTCATCAATATCATATTAGCAGAATTTTGATCTATCTAATAGATGTTAGCAACCACTTAAGTACACTGTATCTCTATTAAGTCTTTCGTAGCGAAGCATCTCCTAATGTCAAGTCATTACACTTTGTAATGATAAGAGACGTTTCCCATAAACAGTATGTAACCAACATACAGTGATAATGATACTCCCACTGGCTTTGACACGGTTATATGACTCTTTCAGACTATTCACAAAATCCAAACCTTTTGGCACATTTTGAGAATCCGAAGTCAATCCTTTCTGACATAGTTATGGGAATCTTTCTCGCTATTCACAAAATCCAAACTTTTGCATATTTTGAGAATCCGAATATCCTTTCTTGCGAGATGCCCGTGGGATGAATCCCAGGTCCGTGTACCTTTGTATTGACACGCTCTTTGTGAGTCCCTATTAGTGTGCTGGTAAACCACACACGCTCCACTAACGACTCACAAGGTGCAGCTTTACTAAACAGTATCCTTTCGGATTTCATCTTCTATTGAGAGTGCTTCTCTCGGAATAAATTACTTGACTCTGAGTATCGTCTCATTCAACCAGATGTTCTGTAAGTACATTTCTATCTATGTTGCTTTCTTTTGATGGTTCAATTACTCCCACTGGTTATTAGACCAGGTGTAAAATCAATCAAATTGTCACACAGACTGTATCTCGCCCTAAGGTTCTCTTATTTGGTAGCAACCGGGCTCACCAATGCTTCCAAGTAGTCGGATTGCTTATCCGTACCAACTTTAGTGTTTTACCACTAATCGGTATATCACCCAGATCATAACTACTTATGACGGTGACCAATACTACTGGTCAAGAGAAGAGTATGTCAGGTTTAACAGGAATCTGATTCCTGGTCAAGGCCTAGCGATGACTGAAGGTTCTTTCAATTGGCTAATCCTGAACTCATTCAGGTTTATTCTTGCTCCCACTGTTTCCTTAGAATATTAGTCCTTTCCAAAAGAGCTCTTCTTTCACAGTTACAGTCAGGATAGCCAATGAAACGACATTGCTGATTAGGTACAGGCTAGTCATGAGGTTCGGACGAACGCTACATGACCCTGGACTTTCTATGTATAAGTGGGACGATCCCAAATTTACACTTCAAACAGTGTCTGCAAAGCCTACATAGTCTAAGACGTGGCCGGAATATGGTTTCTATGGTCTGACTGGTTGAATATTCAATTCATCGAAAAACTAATTGGAAGTGTATCTTATACATCGAGGATCGAACTATTTTGACCAATGCTCCATCATCTTCCCTAAGATACATTATAACCATTAATGTTCTTGGAAGGGAATAAACTGTGAAACATTTTTCTCAGTTTATGTTGTCACTCATGTTATATTGATCTTATACTTCCTTTGAAGTCCTTGAATAGTTCAAGATTTCAATCAATCAATTGCTTATTCTGATAAGCGAAACCATATTTGTCAAACTAATTGGCAAATTATTATGAAGTATAACTAATTGTGTTCTGTTCAAATACTCGAGCAATACACAGAAACTGGTGTGTCCATTGCTCATAATCTTAATGTCCTTTACATCTCTATGCAAATTTATGACTTTGTTAATTTTGTTTAAGATATGCAATCATCACCTGACTCTAAGTCAACTGATTCCAAAATCCTGTCCACTGGATCTTTGGGTGATTCATTTCTTGCCACAAATGATTTTGTTAAGAACTCAATTCATCATGTGACTCTAAGTCAAATGATTCCAAAGTCCTGTCCAACTGGACCTTGGTTGAATTGATCCTTAAAATTTACTTTAACAATCATAGAGGACACAATTCATGAATCCAAACACTTTGGATGTATCAACATTCAAGTTATTACCATTCATGCAATGAACACACTCATACAAAATTTCAAGGATAATTTTAAACAAGCATGTATTAAAAGAAAATCAACAATTTTTTATCAAAACAAAATATCCTCCAACAATGTACTATATGACAGACAATGTCGCACGCATTTAATAAGCTAATAACAAGATCATAATATCTAACTAAACATCAAAACTGCATGAGCTGGAGATCCAATCCAAATGTGCTCCTGTGTGTCAAAGTCCCGTACCCTACTGAGTCCTTGCATACAAAGCAAATGTGACTATCACATCATGTATCAAGGAATTATGGATCAGGAGTTTTGAGGTTTTTAGATATACCTGAGTTTCCAAAAGATTTGGCCTTGGGGCGTCTTCCAATCTTTTGGTGACTGTATCCGATCCTATGGATTCCCAGTTTGAGACATCTCAGAACATGTCCAGACGATTTGGATCGTTTCTTGCTGCGTCTCTTCACTGGACTCAATCCAGAAGTAGCCGAATCAGTGGAACTTGCCTCTCCATGAGTGACTCGTATAAAGTCAACATTGAACGCATTTCCATGAGAGTCTTTTTCTGGTTTCCCTTTCTATACGTCTGAATGAACAGATCATACCTACTAGTCAGCAAAGCGAGTAGGATGTTAACACTCATTTCCTGATTAAGAGGGTGACCAAGTTTGTACAATTCGCCTATGTATCCTTCAATCTTGAGAACATGTGAATCGATGCCACTTCCTTCTTTCAGCTTGCACTCTGCAAGTCTTTTGAAGATCCTAGCTCGTTCCTCTTCAACCGGTTCTTGGGACCTTTCCTCAACCAGTTGTATTAACTCATATGGCCCCAGGAATTCAAAATCCCTGCGGAACTTGGGGTCAATGGTCAATAGCATGAGGTCACGAACTTCCTCGGATTCATCAATTAAAAAGACATGCTCATCATAAAGTCCTTGTGTGATGACATGTTTCGATGGAACGGGGAGCGGATACTCAATGAGATATAGCTTGCCAACAATAACAAGAAATGGGTGAAGGAGGAGAAGGAAGAGGATTTACACTAGATTCAGACATCTAAAAAACAGAATTTATTAGTTTAATTAATCCTTTTAAATAATTACCCAATTTATTATTTAACAAGGCTAGGATCCAAAATACCCCAACTATGGTGTGAAGAGGGATGTCGCAATCACAACACAATGGTCATTAAGGTAGATAAACATTTATCAATGTCAGTCTTATGAAATTCCTAGATCTGTGAGATTCATTGAACTGTTTAATGACATGTTTAATCTCGGATGTGTTGTACTGTTTGTGACTGGGATGCCGAGGATCACAAACTAGATGTGAATAACCATGCAAATATGCTTGGTAACCTTAATGTTATTTATCATCTCTAATTGATGTGCCGGTTAACCACACATGCTCCATCAACAATGATAAATCATGAGAAACCCATTACCACTCTTTATGAGCCCCTATTAGACTGAACGGTATGGCCACGGTGATAGAGGGGCAGGGTCCAGGTGGACACCATCACCGCACGGGAACACCGCCCTAGTTGGGGTGTGACCCGCGGTGATGGTCATCGCGTGGGGTTGCTTCATCGCCCGGGGAAGAGTTCCATATTTATAGTTTTGGTCCCTGATGTTTGGCCTGGTTTAAAAGTCCACCCCCCCCCCCAAACGACTATATTTCAAAGGTTGGAAAAAAATTTAATTCTTTTTAAATTTTATATATATATATATATATATATATATATATATATATATATATATATATATATATATATATATATATATATATATATATATATATATATATATACTCACACATACAACAATTTTAACACACAAAACCCTCTCATCTTCATACATACACTTTTTAAACACATACAAATGTCTTCATCTGATAACACCGCAATGTCTTCAAATTCGACGTCGTCAGACGAGGATAACGGCCAGGGAAATGACGAGCAATTCATCGGTAATTTAATGCAACGCACGCTAGCGTACTTCGAAAACCAAGCGGGAAGTTCACATGTACCGAGAAGAAGACGGGGTCCTAATTTACGTAGAGAACGTGACGACGGCCATGATCGTTTAATTAACGATTATTTTGTCGATGACGCCGTATACGCTTCCAAGTTCCGGCGTAGGTTCCGAATGGATAAACAATTGTTTTTACGCATTGTTGGTGATTTGGAAGCACGATTCTCGTATTTTCAACAACGGTGGGATACAAGAGGCGTAAAAGGGTTTACGTCGATACAAAAATGCATAGCGGCTATCCGACAACTAGCCACGGGTTTAGGAGCCGACTCGTGGGATGAGTACCTACGAATGTCCGAGAGAACGGCACGGGACGCACTTTACAAGTTTTCAAAGGCCATCATCAAGGTTTATGGTCTCCGATATTTACGTAAGCCAACGACGAACGACATACATCAACTATATACAATTCACCAAGGAAGGCATGTATTACCCGGGATGATCGGCAGCATTGATTGCATGCACTGGGCGTGGTCGATGTGCCCCAATGCATGGCGTGGTTAGTTTATGCGGGGCGACCACAAAGAGCCGACAATAATTTTAGAAGCGGTCGCATCGACGGATCTTTGGTTTTGGCATGCTTTTTTCGGAGTTGCCGGGTCTAACAACGACATCAACGTACTCGATCAATCGCCCGTATTCAACGATATATTTCAGGGTATATCTCATGACGTCCCGTTTGTCGTGAACGACGTTACTTACAAACGTGGTTATTATTTGACCGATGAGATTTATCCGGAGTACTCTGTTTTTGTGAAGACGTGGTCACATCCGAACGACGAAAAACGTTTGAGGTTTAAGGTAGTCCAAGAAGGAGCTCGGAAGGATATAGAACGAGCGTTCGGCGTAATTAAAAAACGTTTCAATATTATTTACAATCCGGCACGGAGTTGGGACGACATAAAAATTAAGTCGTTGATGTACGCGTGCATTATTCTACACAATATGATTTTAGAACACGAAGGGAAAGCTATTTGCCGATTTGATGAAAATGAAGTGTTGCCACATCCTGAGCCTCTCGGTTTTGACACGGCTCAATACCGAGCAAATAGAGCGGAGGTACGTAGCCGTGAGTTGCACAACAACCTTCGAGCGGACTTGTCGGAACATGTCCACCGGAATGCAGTTGAAGCCATCGAAATTGAAGAAGACGAAGAATTGTTCTTGACGACAGATGAAGAAGCGGAGGAGTATATGGACGACAACGACGAAGAAGAAGATGATGAAGACGACAACGACTCCTACGGCTCGGAAGATTGACGTTTTATTTTTTCATGTTTTATCGTGTGTCGTTTTTATTTTTCGTTAGTTTTATTTGCCGTTTGTCGTTTGTCGTTTTAATTTACGTTTGTATTTTTAATTTCTTTTAATTAATGAAATGTTATTTAAAAAAAAATTAGTTTGGTTTAACTTAATTTATTTTTATTTATTTAAAACAAAAGGTGAGGGGTTACCATTTCCTAGATTTGAAGGGATGAGGGGAAGGTGAGGTGGCGCCTATGTGACACCAGAACCCCTTGGTGTGAGGGGTTCCCATACCTCTCAGTCTTAGTGTGCCGGTTAAACACACACGCTCCACTAATGTCTCATAAAGTGCAATGTGCAATTTTATGGATTAGCATCTATTTCATATTTTTTATCTAAAGTAACTAGATTTGGGATTTTATAAAACTGTTCTAGTACTTTGATTAATAACATTATACTTTTAATGAGATTAAGCGGTCCTATCAAACCCGTTCGGCTAACGACCCTCCACTGATCAAGAGAGCGATGGGTGAGAGTGGACACCCATTAGACCGCCATTTTATATGCAGTCTCCTTATACCCTCCTTATAGATCAGCTTCGTGAATGAGGCCTACTATTGATTTGACTAACCAATTTATATTATACATATAATATTAACTTTTAATTATAATATATCTAAGATGTATTTTAAACTTTTAAAATATTTCTGGTTTATCTATTTAATTTTCGAAAAAAATAACTATTAATTTTAAAATTAAATTTAAACCTTTAAATGATTTAATTTATCTTTTAATTAAAAAATTAATTAAATTAATTAAATCCAGATAGGCTTCACAAATTAATCAAATTAATTTAATCCTATCTTAAACCCCTAAATTTCGAAAATAGCAAATAATGGGTTTAAGGTTATCCATTTATTAAATAATCACGGTTACCAAAAATAGAATACCTTCTAAAACCCCTAGAAAAAATCGAAAATTTAAAGGGGAGGGGCTAGGGTTTCAAAAACCCTAACCCTATAAATCGATTGGCACAAAATAGGGTTTATAAGCTTTAAACCCTAAATTTTAGGAAAACAGTTATAGCAATTCAACTAGAAAACAACCAAATAGCTCTGATACCACTAAAATGTTTTATATAAATCTATGAACTAAAACCCTAAGTCCATATGCAACCTAGATTGGATCTATGTTTTCTAACTTTGAACATATAAATAATTCCTAAAGACCAACAGAAAAATTACTAAAGAAATAAATCAGAAAAACTAACCTTTAGAATTTTTCCTGAAGCTCAGCAGCACAAGTGTCCTGTCTCAAATGTGATCACACCCAAGAGCTAGGGAGAGGAGAACGAAATTCCAGAGAGATTATGTGTAAAATGGCACAGAAAAATGGGGTCTGAGGCTCCCTATTTATAGCCTCCAGCTGATAACCAGATAAGCCTTTAGAGATAAACCTTTTGAATTCAAATCAAGATAAACCTTTATCTTTAATTCAAATCTATTTATCCTAACTTATTATAATCGAAATTATATATATCTAATATATATATATATATATATATCGCTGGTTATTATCCTGCCAAAATTGTCACTTACTCAACTATTGAATAATTACAATTTCAGTCCCTACACCTTTAATTAATTAAATTAATCACCAAATTAATTCCAATTAATTCTAGATTAATTTCTAATTAATTAATATAGTTTCTAATTAATATATTATCACTTTAATATATTAATAAACTATTTATTTTTATTTTTATTGATTTATTAATCATATAATAAATCAATCTTTCTCTCTATAGAACTTTCTGTCAAACCTCCAGCTATGAGAGCAACCGAAATGAACTTTGCTACTATTAATTAGGTAAATACAAATTATTAGTCATGACTTAGACACCTAATCCAACATATATTGTATATGTTATGAGATGTATTTTCACTTCCTCCTTGTGGGGATATGTTTTATCATACCTCTTTGTGAGGTTAGTCCATACAGTGCCTCTTTGCGAGGTAAGGGAAAATTTTACGATGCCTCTTGTGAGGTCAGGGCTAAGTTACGGTGCCTCTTTGTGAGGTTAGGCCTTATGTTACCTCATTGTGAGGTAGCGCAATTGAAATTCCTTTTTGTGAGGTGTCATAGTTTAAAGTTTTGCATTTGAGGATGAAAGTTACCCAACCTCTTCGTGAAGAACATCACTTGTTATGTGCTACGTTAGATGTTAGATGTGATACTTGCCATTTCCTGCAATAATGCCCTTTTAAACATATCACTTTTATCCTAAAGTATATTATTACTTGTCCAAACCTAAATCTCACCAAATCTTGGTCGTTGGAACATATTTTTTCAAATTTCACAATTTGTCCCCATTTCATGCATTTCAAGAACCTTGAAATCTCATAATGTCTCAAAGTTCTAATCAATGCTCTTAACATCTTAACACTATGAAACTGAAAATTCTAGAATGTTACACTTTCCAACCAATAAAGCGATGACCCATCTGAGGTCCATGCAAAGAAAGTGCGCCAGAGATTCGAATCTATGAGGATTGTTTTGAATGCCCACGTGAAGTTGGAAACATGATCGTTTGGAGACCTAACCTCATTAAATGCTCTTATTCTTGGTAAATTTAGTCCATTCGGTATGAAATTTTCCGTCTAACATTTGCATATGAGGAATGGGACTACACTGATCATTAGCAATACGTTTTTTACATGGAGAATTCGTTTGTGGTCGCCACAGATGGCGCCAAAGGATGTAACACAAATTATATGCAATTAGTGACTCTAGATGTTGTTGATCTTCTTCGTGCTATACATGAAACAACACAACGAACTGTTAGACAAACCATGGGTGATGCACCCATGAGAACGTTATGATGGTTAAGTTAGGAATTTTAGAGTCGAAACTATAATCTATCGGTAATCAAAGTGAGCTCTATTTTGTCCATTTACCTTTCTCATTCAATCTGTATATAATGATAATCTGGTCGTTGGTAGTGGGTAGTACCTTTTATTGTTACGTAAGTCCTTTGTGGACGTCGTGCCATTGTATTTGTCGTAAATGTTTGATTGTGTGTTAGTTTTAATCATTGCAAGTTATACAACGATTGGCACTATTTGAGCATAGTACCTCATATTGATTATGACTACTAGGTCGACTGATGATTAGGTAAAGATATGTACTTTTGTGACAGGAATTTTGTCTCGGGCCTGATTCTAACTGGACTGGACATAAGTCTAGCCAAACTTCTTAGAAAAAAGCCAAATACAATTTGTTCACCTTGTCTCGGGCCTGATTTAATTGGTAGCTATGTTTACCAAACCATTTGATTAATTTGTCACGAGTCTAGTAGTAAGAGTGATACATAGTCGGACTTCAATGTGTCATTACTTAATGGTAGAACTCATGTTGAGTATAATTTAATACGAAAAACGTGCATTTCAATTATTTAAAAGAAAAAAATGTATGGATATAAAAGAAAACATATGTTGAGACCAAGAGTATAGGCTTATAGCACATATAATATAATTCGAATCGAGACAAATTTCTATTATTATATATATATATAAATGAATTGGTAACAATGATATATTCGAATTTATATAAAATATTACATAATAAAAGTTATGATAATAAACAGATTGACCAACTTTAGTTGTTTATAATTAAAAAAACATAAAAAATATGATTAAATCAATATTGTAAAAATAAATAGTATCAATAACATATTCAAATATATAACAAGTATCACGTAATACAAAAAACATATTCTTTGAAGACATAAGAAAATCATACTCTATAATCTATAATAATATAAACTAGTGGGATGCCCCCGCGTTGCGACGGATTTATTCAAATCTGTACTTTCGACATCGTTTTCGTCTTGGTGATTTTAGGGTTAGAGTTTGATGGGAACAACAAATATAAGCATGTTACTATTTTGGTTTTGTATCGTTTGATGCTATGGGAAAGTTTGTATGTAGAATAGGCAAAATATTATAAAAACAAATATTTAGAACACAAAATTTCACATAATTTGTAGAATTGGTGAAATTGAAAAAAATATGGCTTAGGCTAAATTTTATCCCAAAGACACAACTTCCACCCTGTTGGCTGTAGATTTAGCTTGAAGTGTTTGTTTGTAGAATAGGCAAAATATTATAAAAACAAATATTTAGAAAATAAATTTTCACATTATTTGTAGAAACGATGGAATTTATAAAAATCATGTATAAAAATAAAGTTGTAAAAAAATTATACGAAAAGAATTTTGAAAATATTATAAAAACAAATATTTAGAAAATGAATTTTCACATAATTTGTAGAAACGGTGGAATTTATAAAAATCATGTATAAAAATGAAGTTGTAAAAAATTTATACGGAAAGATTTTTGAAAAAAAAAAACCACTTATAAAATACAGAGAAAACCTAAAAGAATAAATAGGAGAAAATTAAAAAAAAAGTTTATGATAAAAAATTATTTTATATAAAATTGTAAATTAGTAAAATTAAGGAGGAAAAATATAAATAAAAACTTAAAAGGTAAAATAATAAATCTAATGACCATTTAAGACCATTCATTTAAATTGAAGATTAAAAAGGCCTAAAATGTCAAATTAGTATAGTAAAGAGTTTTTTAGACAAAGTTGCTTAAGATAAAAAATACATAAGATATAAAATACAGAGAAAACCTAAAAGAATAAATAGGAGAAAATTTAAAAAAAAAGTTAATGATAAAAAATTTATTTTATATAAAATTGTAAATTAGTAAAATTAAGGAGGAAAAATATAAATAAAAACTTAAAAGGTAAAATAATAAATCTAATGACCATTTAAGACCATTCATTTAAATTGAAGATTAAAAGGGCCTAAAATGTCAAATTAGTATACTAAAGAGTTTCTTAGGGTACACGGAGTAGTACATCGGGCTCGATGCGGGATCGGAAATGTTGGGTGCGGTACCGCCGGTACCGCCGGTACCTCCGGTACCGCTGCCCCGTGTCCATCGGGTTCGGCGGTTTCGGGCTCGGATGGGTGAGGCGTGGGATGGTGAAGCCGATGATCCCATCTTTAATTTAAAAAAAAAAAAAATTTAATCTTCCAAATATTATCCTTCCTCAACTCTATAAATACCACATCTTCACTCCTTCAAAACTCACACCTTTACCCTTCTTTCTTCCTCTCAACATTAACTCTATTTTCCCCTTTCCAAAAAAAAACCCTCATTTCAAATTTATTTTAAATTGAAATGAGTTCTTCCGATTCTTCTGATTCTTCCAGTTCTTCCGGTTCGTATGTTCACAGCAAACTACTGGATGAACCTATGCCGTTGGTATCGTCATCGTCTGATGACGATACCGATGTGAATACGATCGCGGTTATTGCTGAAGCTGCACATTTCATGTTCCAAAATACTGCAAGTTCTAGCGTTCCTCGTCATAGAACTTTTCTCCACAGAGATCGAGAAACTGCTGAGCAGCAGCTTATGGCAGATTACTTTGTCCCCAATTCAAAGTTTGGGGATGTTAATTTCAGAAATAGGTTCCGAATGAGTAGACGACTGTTTTTGCGGATTGCTCAAGACTTGGAAATGAATTATCCCATTTTCCAGACAACTTATAATGCCGGTGGAGTTAAAGGGTTCACTGGATTGCAGAAATGCACATCAGCTATCCGCCAATTGGGGGGCGGTAGCACCCCCGATTCACTTGATGAATACCTGAATATGTCAGAACGAACTTCCCGTGAAAGCCTCTACAACTATTGCTCTGGTGTTGTTCAGTTATATGGTGCAGAATACATGCGTAGACCAACAACCAGTGACATTCAACTGTTGTATGCTGCACACGAAGCCAAACATGGCTTTCCTGGTATGTTGGGTAGCATTGACTGTACACATTGGGATTGGCGGAGTTGTCCAACGTATCTACGAGGCCAGTACATGAGAGGTGATCACAGGTATCCTACAATTATACTTGAAGCAGTAGCATCATACGATTTGTGGATATGACATTCATATTTTGGTGTTGCCGGGGGCAACAACGATCTAAATGTGTTGTACCAATCACCGCTATTCAATGATACCATTCTTGGTACAGCACCATCATGTTCATTTGTTTTGGAGGGGGAAGAATACAAGCATGGGTACTATCTTGCTGATGGGATATACCCTAACTGGGCAACATTTGTGAAATCATTTTCACACCCTATTACCCCCAAAAAGAAGCGTTTCAAGGCGGCCCAAGAAGCGGCAAGAAAGGACGTTGAACGAGCCTTTGGCGTTCTAAAAGCAAAATGGGCTATTATCAGACAGCCTGCACGGTCCGTCGATGTCGATCGATGTAAAGATATCATGTACGCTTGCCTAATTTTACACAACATGATCATCCAGGATGAAGGTAGGGCTATATGTCCAGTACATGTTCCAGATTCCCCAAACGAACAAGAAGTTAGCCCTGACTTGATTCTCGAAATACGCAATCAAGGAATTCACCAAAAACTTCTTGCGGATCTTGTAGACCACATCGAGCATACATACATAGCTACTTTGGATCACTAGGTGTTTTAACGTTTTTAGTATTTCATTTCCGTTATTTAGGTTTTATTATTCCGTATTTAGGATTTCATTTCCGTTATTTAGGTTTTAATTTTCTTTTTAATTTATGTAATGGTGTGGTTTTTTAATTTTATGTTATTTGTGATTTTTATTTTATTAATTGCATATTATCATTATTTATAATATTAAATTAAATATTAAAAATCATTTATTAAATTAATAAATGAATTTAAATATCAAATATATGATGTGGCATTGTGGGTTCAGTGGGTTCAGTGGGTACTGGTTCCATGGGTGAAAGATTGGTGAAAGATTGGAAGTGAGAGGAGAGAGAAAAGCTGACGTGGCGCGTGGGTTCAGTGGGATGGGAGGGATCTACTCCCCCCACCCTTAGACAAAGTTGCTTAAGGTAAAAAAAAAAAAAAAATGGGAGCAACAAGTGTCGAACCCATGTCTTTAACTTTCAAATGTTGCAACTTAAAAATCAACCACTTCAGATTTTGTGTCCATGAATTGCCAAATGATTAATATAATAAATATCTGAAAAAAATTTAATGTGATGTTAGGAACAGTAAAATTTTTGTAAAATGTTTATATATAGAATAAAAAACGATATATCTCAAATTTAAACAAATTTGTATAATATGGTTATAATGGCACATTCGGATATATACCTAGTATTGTAGAATATAAGTTACGGTTAAAAAAAAGACCAAATTAAATAGTTTAAATTAGTTAAAAGATTAAATTATAATGATTTAATATTAAAAAATTTTATTGTTAATGTAAATTGTATCATATACTATAACGTTTTTGTTTTAAATTTGAGATGATTTTGTTTTGCTGAAAATATATATAATAAAATAGAGCGTCTGGGGCCGGGGCCCATGAAGGGCAGCATTTGTCGTGGGTAAAATATTTCCACGGGATACCCAACGTCTTGTCCCATTCACCACGCGCGTCAACTCTTCCTCTCTCTCTTTTTTTTTTCTTTCTTTTTATTATAGTAGGGATTAGTATAGTATTAGACCAACAAACTATTTTGAAATTGACATTTTTAGTGAATACCGGTTCTTCTAGTTTTCAAACCTTTCAAACAGACAAACTTATATTTTTAGTTCTATTTATATGAAATGTACATTTTAGTTAGATGTCATAAAAATTGACACGATATATTAATTCCATACAAGATAAACAGTTTTGAAAAAAATCAACTTTTTTTAATTAAACTGATTGACATAACATAAAACAAAAATAAAATGGATAAAATTAGGGTTGAAGTTTCAACTAGAAAACGATCTATTTATTTATATGTAGATTTTTTATTTTTTTAGATAAATCGGGCAAATCTAAAACAAAAATCAGATATAAAAGAACTTTTTGGGTTGAGTCGCTTTGCGACTCGTAAGGTACACGACGCAAACAGTGAAAAATTGCGTGTCATGGGTACAACGTGATGCGTCCTCGTATATAATGTGATGTGTTTGATAATGTTTTGGATAACTGGCGTGATGTTAAGACATCCACCTCTCCTAAAGGAGATGTTGACCCTTTGACCCGAGTAATTCATCTACTAGAAGTGTTAGTTTTGATCATAAAGTTATTTTATCCACATAACACACTCTCATTCTATCCCACGAACTTGTGTGTGTGTGTGTTCTTGGTGTGTTAGTGTGTGTTCGTATTTTGAAGAATCAAAGGTGTTTGCAAGGGGATTTTTGCTACAAATTGACTCCACTAAGATAAGGACTCATTTCCACACTTTGTTTGAGTAAATTCCATCTGTTAAGGATGATCCTATGAACCTTAAATTCTAGGGTTTTCGCTAAATAATGAGATGTTTATTGAATAATTGCCCTTGATGACGTTCAAGCTCTTTGCTAGCAAAGTTAATGATTGTTGATGAGATATTATGACTTGGAAATGATTTAACTAGTTAAAGCATATTGTGAAAGATATAACATGATATTGGAAGGAAAAAGATGATATAAGTTGTTGAAATATGGGACATTCATACTTTTGACTTAATGAATTAAGTAATGAGCTTAATAAGTGCTTAACGTATATTTAGATACGTGTAATGGAGTAATTTCCATTTCAAACACAATATGATATGTGTTAATACGAGTTTGTAAGGAATCATGATTATAGGATTCCAAAATAAAGAGGTGAAACGGAAAAATGTCATTCAAGACAAGAGACTTGTCATAACTTGAGGATCAAGTACCAAGGTGAGTAAATAGGAATGCTTTCCTAACTTTGGAACACACATCTTATTTGTTATTTGTGTATGAATGTCGTGGATGCTTATGGTTGATTTCCTATGTAATTAGTGGTAGTGGGTTATGAAATCCCTAATGGAACATGATCATGAATTTAAGATGTTTACACATTTAAAGGAACTAAAGGAATGGTAATTCCTTTAAAGTGAAGGCCTAGATTAAATGTGGGAATTCTACATCTATATATTTTGGCATTGGGTTATGAAATCCTCATGGGTGTGCGTTCGGGGTATGAAATCCTTATAGTGGATATACAGGGTGTGAAATCCCCAAATTATGTGCGATCATTAATTAAATGAACTATTGATATCATTAGATGAATTATTGGGAATGATACGATGTTATGATGTAACGTTGTTGTTTTATTTTATGTACTCACGTTGTCTTATAGAAATTATTGATATGTGTTCTACAGGTGTAAATCAAATATAAGTGAAATTTCCTTAGAGGAAGGTGTCTATCTTTGGGGATATTTTAGAAGATCATGATTAGCAAATAGTCTTCATTGTACAGTGTCTTTTGTCAATATTGTTCGATTAAGGTGTCTAAGCAATAACTATAATTTAGAAGTCTACTTAAATTGACAGCAGCACAGTCCTTTTGGGTTGCCCTCATAACTAGCAAAGGACTAGATGATTAATTAAGAGAGACAAATTATGATTTATTAATATATTATGCGAATAATATATTAATTACAAATCATATTATTTAATTAATAATTGATCAGAAATTAATTAGAATTAATTTTGAGATTAATTGGATTAATTAATAGTGCATCGGCTGAATTGTAATTGTTCAATAGTTGAGAAATGAACAACCTGGAAACCCTAATGGATTGGACGAAATCCAAGGCTTGGAGCCTTGTGGATTTCGCAGCCCATGAGGCTTATTATGGCAGTGATAAGCAGATCCCTTTATTTGATAAAAGCCTTATCATATTAGGATCTTAAATAAGGCAGTTATACTCTTTATTACTTATCACCTGGAGACTATAAATGAAGGGCCCCTGGCACCCCATTATTCATGCTAACTTCAACTCATCTAGCTTGCCTAGTTCTTGGGTGTGAGCCATTAGAGGCACGACAATTGTGGTGCTAGCTTCCAAAGGTCAAAAGGTATAAAGTTCATCTTTTGTAATTTTAATATTGGCCTTAGTTATAGGTTTAATTTGAGAAAAACATAGACCCTATAAGGTGCATGTGAACTTAGGATTTTAGCTCATTGTTTGCACTAAAACCCATCAAATACCACTTTTGTCTAAATTAGAATGTGTACTATGGTGATGACACAATTGTAACACCTACAACTAAACTTTGATTTTTGTATGAATGTTTCGTAAATGAATGGGGGCCATAATCGTGTACTTGTCATTGACATGGTCAATGATCCTTTTGATTCTAATCCTTGGTTTTAAAAAAAATGGGGAGTTACATAACACATTTACAATAAAACATGAACTATCTAACACGTCACGAACTCGATACAGAAATGAACGAGTTAACAAGACACAACATGATAATTAAACGAATAGGGTCAAGCTCTCTCCACGTGATGTGTATCTTGACATGACATGACACGTTTTCCAGATCTACTTTTAGTTTCATAGTAATTGATTAGAAATCATTCCAACAATATCCACCAATAGTTAGCTCATGCACAGTCACATTAAGTTCAAACTACATAACCTTATTTTCATAATCTTTTATCTGAAGATTAAAAGAATTATTGGAATTTCTCATGCATTAGTTAATATTTAACAATTTTAAATGGTTGTTTAATAAAGCTGAACTATCAAGTGTTGAATAATTCCAACCTCCAGGTAGGTTCCCTTAACTATTCAGATGTTTTTTTATTCATTTACATATCATTCAAAGCCAGTATTAAATGTGTTGAATGTTGACGCATTCAGAGGTCAACCATGAATGGTTCCATTTTCAGAGGTTATCAAATTACCCCTAAATCTATTTCTTTAAACACGTTATGTTTCTCAAGGTTCATCCCATATTTATAAATATTAATTGATTCAAAGATCAAAGTTAATAAAAGTAGGGTTATATCTCAAATAGGTTATCAAAATCTGCTCCAAAGTGTTATGATGTATTTTTGGTAAAATGAGCTAATTATATTCTTTACAAGCTCTATCAGTTAATCTTCATCAAACTGATGAAAATAAGAACCAAACTCATGGTTTATAAAGCCCGTCAACGAAAATATACCAGTTAATGGTGATATCAACATGAGGTTCAATGATAGTTGTACACCTCATGTTCAATCCCACAAGGCCTAGGCCACATGTATTTCATGCTTCTCACCATGATTTAAACAATGATTCTTGGTGTAACTTAAACATAGATCCGTGGATGTACACCTAGAAAAGAGGTTAACACAAGTGCTACCTGACATTCATGTCGTGTATTCTTTTGTTGGGTTGTTCTTCCGGCTTTGTTACTTATCCTAGTCATGATTACTTACTTTAACATTTTTATGTTTTCATTAGGTACACTTCCCTAATCTAATATTTATATTTATCATAAACCATTGCCACATATCTTTTAATAAGTTATAAGGTTTCATATTGTTCACTTGTTAAAATATGAACAACTTTTAACTTATACCTATTTTTTGTACTTTGCGTTATTGAAGCCTATTTTATAAGTCCATGTATACATCATTTCCCCATATTGCATTAAGTCACTGAACACTATAATATATTTAGGTTATGAAGTTACGATAAAGTGCACATGAGGCTGGGGAGGAGGTGCAAATAATAGACAATAATAATATTGGATTTATATAAAACTAAATACAAAGTAGTCCTTTCAAGATTCCTTAATCATAGTTACAAAATACTTATGGAAAACAAATCTAGAAATGTGAAAGATAAAGGAACAAAATAAATTGGACATGATGATTTATAATGGTTCACATCAACATGTGGCTAGTTTATTTTTCAGAGGTGCACTAAAGTGTATTATATATCCAGAAAACATAAGGGCTTTAAAGATGGATGCAAACAATGTGTATGCGTATCATTCTTGTAATCCTAACTCTAATCGCAAGAGGAGAAACAAATCATCCACACGAAATCAACAACTTAGAAGGTTGAAATAAGAAGGATAAAACTTACAAGGATAATTATCAAACTTGATGTATATTACAGTATGAGATTTTGACCACTTACTTGATAAATGTTTCTCAAAATCAGAAATGTAGGGTGTATTTCAAAGTCAGTAGAAATTGGTGAAGATGAAGATATCTTAAGAAAAAACCATTTTTTAAATATATAAAAGTTTGGACATCCGAACATAACAATTCAAACCACCAAATTACTTTTCAGCTTTTTGTCAAAAGAGGAGTCGAAAACAAACATATCATTTATGACAAAAGTTCGGACTTCCAAACTCAAAATTTTGGACTTAATCCAAACCAATATTTTCCTTTAATTCCTATTTTGGAAAATAACTTATGTAAAACTATGTTATGACAAGTATATATCAGAGTAAGAGTATACCAATTATATCCAACATTGAATCCACAACATGTCCAGAAGTATCTTGAGCTTTAAATCTCAGAGGCGTGCATCGCACACAATGCATTCTATATGCATTTTCAACACACTTTATAATGATCATACATCACATCACATAGGTTTCATTCAAGTATCAAGAATGAGTTCTTTATCGATAGTGGTGGATATCTAATATAGAATCCCAGTCACCTGAACCACCACCTAGGTAGCCTAATAGTAATCATTTAGTATGAAAAACTCCAAAATAAAGGTAACCCAAGTTTAAATCTGATAGGTTTCTACCTTAGGGTGGCTTTTGATTAAAAATATATTAAACAATGAATCCAGTCGCCTAAAATGCCACCAAATAAAACCTATAACATACTAAAAAAATGAATGTTTTACATCATACAAAAATATTGAAAAAAAAATATTGGTCGCCTAAAATGCCACATCAATACAACCTATAACATACTCAAAAACATCTATGGATGTGAGAGAAATCCTATATTATATTATCGGTATATATAATGGTTAATGACTTGAAAGGGTAAGTACTTTTCTCTGTGTTCACATTTAGACAATTATATTTGTTCCGTTCACATTTGACCATTTAACTTGTTAAGTTTGTTCAGAAAACACCATTATGACTTGTTGGAGTAGGTTTCTGCTGACATGGCAGCAAACGTGGCAGAGTTAATGACTTGATAGGGTAACATACTTTTCTTCATGTTCACATTTAGGCAACTATGTTTTTTCGTTCATATTTAGACAACTATGTTTCATTCAGATTTGACCATTTAACTTGTTAGGTCTGTTCAAAAAACACTATTATGACCCACGCTCTCTCAACTTTAGTTTTACTCTGTTAACCCTTGAGTTTTGAAAAACATGACCCACGCCACCTCAACTTCAGTTTTGCTTTAATTTCAGATATTAAACAATTAACAAAAAATTAGTTAACACGTTAATTGTTTAAGAGCTGAAGGATTTATGACATACATAATTGTATGTCATAAATCTGTATCACGTTTTTTAGTTTTTACGAGACACAACAATGTGTGTCATCTTTTAATGTCAAAATCCAAAAATAAAGATAAATACGGAATAACTTCTATGTCATATTATAAAAATGTGTGTCATCTTGAGTTATTCCCCTTTATTTCCCTAGCTATATATTTTCTCTCACAATTCCAGTCCTCACAATTCATCACGGTTCCGCTCTTCCCATCGTCTAGGGTTTGTTATTGCTTCAATTTCGGCCCTAATGTCCAGGGTTCCATCGCTTCAAACAAGTATGATATTGAGCAGGGTGAAGCCAAGACTCGAAGGTTGACAGTGTCGGCGATCAACGTCGGGAATTTAAAGGTTGTCGGTGTCGGGCATTAGCGTTATTTTTCTCCCGTGGATTTTATGTATGTTTACGTAAGGTTTGATGTGTTTTAATGGTTTTTGAAGATTGTCAGTGTTGGCTTCTCTTTGTGGGGATTTGTCATTTTGAATTGGTGAGTCTGAATTTCTTCATAAAAACATGACAACGACATTTATTTTCTTGGGTTATAGAAAAAATGTAATTTAATTTGAATATTAGTAAATTCATAAAAAAATTATTTTTTAAAAACTCCTGAAACCATGACATAAAAATAATGTGCCGTAAATGTGTTTCTTGAATAGACTTAAAAAGTTAAATAGTCAAATGTGAACGAAAAAACATAGTTGCATAAATGTGAACGAAAAAAACATAGTTGCCTAAATGTGAACACGAGGAGAAATACGTTATTCTATCGAGTCATTAACCCGGCCACGTCAGCAGCACCCTACTACAACCGGTCATAGTGATGTTTTTCAAATAAACTTAACAAGTTAAATGGTCAACTGTGAACGAAAAAAACATAGTTGTCCAAATGTAAACACGGAGAAAAGTATGTTATCCTCTCAAGTCATTTCCGATGATTTTTTATCAAATATGAATTTAAAGTCTTCCATATTTCCATACTTCGTAATACATTGATCTAATGAAGTCCCGATGACATGTGCATCCTTAATGCAATATACAATGTCAACGTGAAGCATAGATTTGTCGCATCTTTATTTGAATAAAAACATTCACACTTAAGTAAAACCAGTTAGTCAAACATTAGATTCAATTTTATATTTTTTATCATCATCAAAACATACAATATTGTTTCTACTGATGACGTAAGATAAAAAAATACTAGAGTCCAACCATACAAACATTTAGATTTATATTACAAATATAAATGATACAGGGAAGAGAGATTTTCAAACCTAACACTAGATTAAATGAGGTTTACACATTGGTTAACCCATTAAACTAGCGTACTAAATAACGAGTCTTTTGTTGTGGAACTTGAATAATGAATCACATTACAACTTACAAGAGACACTTGTAGTTCACTGAATCTAATCACTAGAGAAAAAGTAGAGCACTCGTACTAATCAAACAACATAGTACAGTTTATAACTTGTAGATGAGGTCACTCAACCTAGATCACTTAGTAACTATATAGGTGGAGATAAAGTTTCTCAAAGTGTGAGAAAAATGTTTGCCTATCATGTAATATCTTCTCGAGAGTTTTGCAGCAAGGCAATATGTATCTAACAAATAGTGATATATTTATCATTTGCAAAGGAAAGCCTAACTAAGTAACTATCTTAAATATCCTAGATACACAGTCCACGGACTAAATTCCATTGTCGACATGACCGCGTGTCAACAAAGGGCACTGGAACCCCCTTAAATTACATATCGCAAAATAACAACATATGTAATATGTGAAATAACAATATATTTGGTAAGAAACTACAAGTACCAACCTAATGACAACGGAAAATCCTAATTTCGTTCAATTAAAGACTAAACAAATTCTAGTGAATGTCTATGTATCTGGTCCCAACAGAAACAATATAATAACTAAGAAAACACAACAAAGTGAATGTTTAGGTCTAGTCCCAACAGAAACAATGTAATAAGTAATAAAAAATAACAAGCCTATTTAGAGAATTACATTACTTCAATTACAATCCAACCCAAATTAATTTTATTTATTAAGCTTTTGATCTCTCTTCCACATATACAACCGTCAGTCACTTATTGGTCAAGTAGTAAAGACGTCGCCCTCTCTCTTTGAGATTGAAGGTTCAAGTCTCGCTAGAGACATATGTGGATTCAGAAGTAGTTTAGGAGTAGGAGTATGATAGTTTATCGTTCTAAAAAATATATACAATCGTCTCCAACAAAATTTCACGCTCTTTAACACCCCAAGACAGACATATATATATATATATATATATATATATATATATATATATATATATATATATATATATATATATATATATATATATATATATATATATATATATATATATATATATATATATATCCTATTAAAAAATAAGAAATAAAGACGAAAAAGGCAATACAAAGTTGTAGTGGTGGCCTAGTTCACATATATATCATCAATTTTTATTTTCTTTTTAAAATTTTCATTGGTGAGCTTTCGTGGAAAACCCCCAATGGGGATAGTCTTACATCTTTTAGCCAGTTACGTCTAAGCCAAATTTCTCGCCATATGAGTCACATTAAGATATATATACGAGTCTTTGAAAGCCTAATGATCATATAGGTCACACACACATATGGTATTGGGGAAAAGTGTTCTGTCAAAAATTAACAATTGTATCAAAGATCTTGTAAAGATTGGGAAAGTTGTACTTTTATCAAGAATTCACCAGACTTGCATCTATTGAAATCTTATGAACAATCGACCGAGGCACGAACAAGACTTCCACAACCAGAAGATATGGTTGTTACAATTGTACTTAAAATATTTTCTGTACAAAGTTTACTTTTATTCAGTTTCTTGTACAAACTGCCATTTCCACATGTTATGTTTTGGTTAGGTTGATGACATGATTCGGTTACGTCATATTGGTATTACATAATGTATTAATATAGATTATTTCATAAGGAATACATGTCCTATCCTCATTAAATGTGTAGGAAATATACCGTTTCTATTTTCTTATAAACTAGGTGTATGTCTACGCATTGTGCAGGAGTAAAAATATTTATTAAAAAAATTAGCATATCATGTAAGAATCTGAAAATGTTAGATCATCTAAATATAAATGATTAATTATAAACATGCCATTACATATCATGTATGAATTAAATAGTTTTCATCATAAAACTCACATAAAATATTATAATCACCTATTTGAAATAAACATAATGTTATCAAAATATTGATTTAACCAACATCAATGACACATCTAATAATATCTAGGACTAGGTATTATATGTCAATACTCTAATGTTAAGATAACATGTTTACATGAATTAACTCAGCATTTAAAATAAAATAGAAAAATAAAGCATACTAATAATCTTACAAAGGTTTACCAATGAGAAATAATTGTATTATTATGCCTTTTTTAATTTCCTAAGCTTCTTCAGATGTAAAGAAAATAATATTTAGGGATTTCATTAGGTACACATACGTTTTTAATATGATTTAAAAAAACATTTATCTTACACCATATAAAGTAAAAGACCCACACACAAACTTAATTATTCAGCCATTATATTTCACAATTTAATCTTTCTATCATAAAAAATAACAATGTGCTTTGACTTTTAAATAAAATCACAAAATAAAACCTAAAAACTCTCTTGCAAAATAATCAACTCTAACTTATATTAACTGACACAAAAACTTAATTACATGAATAAAATAAATATAATCACCTTTTCTCTTAATTAGCATCGTGGTATGGATTTTTATGGATTATATACACATATAACATCATAAAAAAAATTAAAATTCTAAATATTTCTCTCTCTTAACCCATGAAAACATAAATACCTACAAAAAGAGAAATCATATGGAAAGTTAGGAAATAATGAAACTAAAGCTCGAAATCTTAGGGATGTTAGCAATATATATATATATATATATATATATATATATATATATATATATATATATATATATATATATATATATATATATATATATGTGTGTGTGTGTGTGTGTGTGTGTGTGTGTGTGTTTAAGTATTATTTTCCTTAATCACATTCTATAAGCCCTAACAGCTTGATTTATGTCAATGATATATATATATATATATATATATATATATATATATATATATATATATATATATATATATATATATATACACACACACACACACACACACACATACGCACACCTATAGATTAACTAAATAAATACCATGATCATCAATTATATATCATAAGATACAAAAAGCTCTTGAGTTGTAATGTTTAGTTAGCTGAAAGTTGAAAGATTTTTATTTTCGATTAACCAATATAATTAAATCAACCAATTAATTAGAATAAGTTGAAAAGTTTGAGAGTTTCAAATGAGTATGATTCAAGATAAATTGCATATTTTGAACCATATTAGATGGCCTTTATAATAAGATACTAGGCGAGTTTCTGCGCGTTATGCAGGTGTATAATTATGTATTTAAATAACAACAAATATATTTTCTTAAAAATATCTAAGTCATTGTAAGAAACTATAAAATAAAAATTTTGCATACTAAATCAAAATGTTGATGTATCGCTAACAAAATATCTTAAAGTAAGACATCCGCTCTAAATGAATTAGAAAATACATAAAAAAATTTAGGGTTATTGTTGCTGTAGCACATTCAACTTTTGGATTTTACCCGATTTAGTCATTAAAGTTTTTTTTTCGCGCAATAGGCCATTAAACTTTAAATTAACGTGTCAATAACACCATTAATTACAATTGTTGCAGGTTTAGCCGGTTAAATTGATGATGTGGCAAGATGACTTGGCTGGTTAGTCCATGTGTAGGTGATGTGGAGTCCACCTCAACGCTCTCATTCCGGTGACAAGTTCCGGTAAAACCACCCCAAAACTATAAATATAACCCTTCTTCGTCAACCGGAACGACCGATAGTAATCCGGATGCAAATAACCGTCAACCGGAACGATCAACAGGTGCAGCGATGAAGAGATGGAAAAATTCGGGATCCATCTACTGGCGCTGTCTCATGTTTACTTGGTTCCACAGCTAAAGAAGAGGTGTGTCAAGGCTTTGATCGGACATTTAGCGATAGAGAATGTCGTAGACGCTCTGCAACTCGCCAGGCTCTGTGATGCGACGGATCTTTACCTAAAGTGTATGAAATTGGTAGCCAGATAGATTTTGTATGTTCCCGATCCAATACCCTCAGATCTGGGAAATGTACAAAAAGTAGAAGCTTCGTTTTGGACGGCGGAAGAGGTTGATTTGTCACAGGACCAGCGTCAATGGGAATCCTTGACGGACGGCGAAAGGTACTTCATTAGTCACGTCCTCGCGTTCTTTGCTGCCTCCGACGGAATTGTTTTAGAAAATCTAGCCGGACAGTTCATGAAAGAGGTTCAAGTTACGGAGGCGCGTGCATTCTACGGATTCCAGATCGCGATCAAGAACATCCATTCCGAGATGTACAGTCTGCTTATCGAATCATATATCAAAGACTCCACCGAGAAGAACAAATTGTTTCACGCAATCGACACCATTCCTTGCATCAAGAAGAAAGCCAAATGGGCCCTCAGATGGATCGATGGATCTGAATCCTTCGCCAAACGGATTATTGCTTTCGCCTGCGTTGAAGGTATCTTCTTCTCCGGCAGCTTCTGCGCCATATTCTGGCTCAAAAAACGAGGACTCATGCGTGGGCTAACATTCTCGAACGAATTGATCTCTCGAGACGAGGGTTTGCACTGTGACTTCGCGTGCTTGCTTTACAGCCTGTTAAAGATGAAATTGAGCGAGGAACGAGTGAAGGCGATCATTTCTGACGTGGTGGAGATCGAAAGAGAGTTCGTTTGTGAGGCATTGTCGTGCCGGTTGGTGGGGATGAACTCCGATCTGATGAGCACATACATCAAATTTTTAGCAGATCGATTGATGACTGCGTTGGGGTATGGGAAGATCTACAATGTGCAGAACCCAAGGAACTGTGTTGGATCCGGGTTGTGTGTGGACGGGTCCTCAAGGAACTCATGGTTATTTGGATCCGGATTCACCTACACATGGACTAACCAGCCAACTCATCTTGCCACATCATCAAGTTAACCGGCTAAACCTGGAACAATTGTAATTAATGGTGTTATTGACACGTTAATTTAAAGTTTAATGGCCTATTGCGCGAAAAAAAAACTTTAAGGACTAAATCGGGTAAAATCCAAAAGTTGAATGTGCTACAGTAACAATAACCCAAAAATTTATTGATCTCACATCGAAATAAATAAATAATAATAAGATTTCATCAAATAGTGACCAAAATAAGAAAATAAATACATAGTCTGGTTAGAACTTGCTTTGTGAAAATTTTATATATTATGATTATTGCTAATTAACTACCTTTAATAGATACACAAATTTGTTAACTCTATCGATTTATTATTTAATATTTCAACTTAAAATGTTAAAGTTTCAACTTCCTAGCGAGATTTAACCAACTACGACTCAAAAGACATAAGTAAAAAAATTGATTAATTGAATTTATTATTTTTTAATATGACATTATTAAATATTAAACTAAGTTCGTTAAACAACTACAATAATAAATAAAGTCAATTAAATGCATTGAGTGATCGTTTTAATATCAATGTTGTTCAAATTTCATCTGAAAGTTCAAGTCAAACTTTGTTTTCCCTAAATTAAAACATTTCTAGAAACTATATCATGAATGTAACAAGTTCTTAGTATAGCCACATAGCAATCAATTAGTGGGGTAAATTATAGTTCGAGATCAAACATTACTAAAATAGGGTTGTACAAACATGTACTATTGGTATTTAGTCGTCTCAATTAGTAAAACAAGCTTACTACAACTCCTAGATGAGTGGTGTACTTAGTAATCACATAACATTACCAAGAATTAAGCCACAAATAACTTAAAAGCTCATTAGGTCCTTTATTAAGTTCTTAATTGTTAATATCGATTTTTATTCTATTTATATCATATATATATATATATATATATATATATATATATATATATATATATATATATAAATAATATTGAAGAGTATACACGGAAACTAGACATGATTTGGACATCATATGCAAAAGTTACAAATTTAAGGAATGAACATACATGGATCCACTTGACTGTGTGAGTTAACAAAGGAAAATCCACTTGATCTGATCAGGTCAAGTGAATATGTTTGATGGCTTCAAATGTTATGCAAGCATGTAAAATCCCAAATTCATATCCAAACCATTACTATTCTTTAAGTCCTTTCAGTTATAGTGGCTTAGATAGATCCATTAACATATAAAACAAGTTTATAACCATTTTAAAATATCATTACATGAGGATTCAATACATATTTGTGATGATCAATAGATTTTGAACAACACACATATTTAACTTTCACTCACTTGATATGAGCTTCAAGACAACCTCAACACCGTTAATAACACTAGATCATCATAAAGTTCACTTCATCAAATTTTGTAATAACAATATGTGTTAATGCATCAAAAGCTTAGTCAATTCCAAGATAGAACTAGAAAACTCCATTGAAGCTAGGTGTGAACTTGAAAAACATCAAATATTGAAATCATAAGTCACAAACAAATGATGGATTCCAGATATCGGATGTAGTTTACACATATAAAAATAAGATTAGAACAAACATAAATCTCATAAAAAAAAGTTCAAAATTCAGATTCTACCATTGTTGGAGCTTCACGGATTCAAAAACTCATTTATGATTAAAATGAAGTAGTGGATGATAAAAATGAACATATACAAGCATTATAATGACTAAATCTAACTCAAAAATTCAATATAACTTATATAAAAAGTTTGATTTTTTGTATTTAGGATTTTTACGAGACCCTAGCTTAAATTTAAATGAAGAGAAATTTGAAGTTATACCTGGTAGTCACCTTAAGCTCAAATATAATGCTGAAACTTGAATTGCTACTTTGAATCTTTACCAAGAGCTTTAAACTACCATTAAAATCCTCTATCCTCCTCTAGAAGTCGTTCAAAACACATGGTGGGGAAGGAGAAGTGCCTAGTTCTTACATCTACAACCACATGACAACTTAAGCCCCCTCAAAATAAGCCATTTTACCTATCTGGCCCAAAATGACCCCCATAAGTCTCTCTAAGCTTTTGTTATTCCACATTAGCCCTTTAGGAACAATATCCTTAACATATAAGTGAACAATCAATTCAAACACAATCAACGTCAACTTTCGTATATGTGTCACCTTTGGTTCGTATATATAATGTTTTTCACAAAAATGATATAATTCCAATGTCGAAGTTGTAATACCCACCTTTAACCCTTACTTAGTTAGTATTAAAAATATTAGTTTCTTAATATGTTTATCTAGTTCCAAAACTAAGTTTCAATGATTTGGCAAGTCTAGTCCCCACATCTGAAATTTCACAAGTTTTCTTTTATTAATTTGTCCTAAGTTAATAATTTCCATATATACTTATAATATGACTTTAATTTAATTATCTTAGTTTTATATTATTTCCAAAAAAATATATTTCCTCTAAAAATGGTCAAAACTACTAGGCAAAAAATACATATATTACGAGTTTAATATAAACCTTTTAATTCAAAAATTCGTGATAGATGTTGGGAATCTGTATTTCTCAATTTGATTTGGAAATTCTGCTAGAAACTTGAATATTTTGTGCTTTTCAATTGTGCCTCTTCTTACCAATACATGGGGCCAAACATGTTGTCTACTAGATATAATGGAAGGTGTTATATAATGTGGTCCTTGGATTTCTTTAAGGTAAAAAAAACTCACACTTGCTTGTTGTAATAAAGCACCTTTCTCTAGTTGCTCTTCATCCCAAGAGAAAAAAAACTTTATTCTTGGTAAAGTTTAAACGGTTCTAGGTACAAATCAGTTATACCGAGTATTAGGACTTGATTAACCGAAAAAACCAGGTTGAGTTTAGAATCGGTTAATGCAGGAAAAACTTGAACCGATTTTATTTAAGACAGTGGTTTTAAATTTTCAAAAAAACCCATTAATTATCATACAAGTTATTTCAAAATGTTGCAATGTCTTGATTGTGAAAATACTCTTGTGTTAAAACACCTTTGCTTAGTTTGTTTGTATGCAACTTTTCTTAGTTTGTTTCCGAATCCATTAAGTCATTTAACATTTAATCAAATAGAAAAAAATAAAGTCAATTATCATTAAACCACTAACCAATAAAAACATTAAGTCATCAACCAATAAAGTCATTAACATTAAACAAAATACAAACCAACTACTCTCTAATAGACAACATCTCTTTTCAATTTCTACTTACATTGTTTATCATGTTTTCTAACTGTTTGGCAACCTCTCATATTGTAAACCTTTTTCAGTGTTATCCACAATCAGTTTTCTTGATTTTCTTACCCAATCTTAGGTGCAAACCAAATCCTCTACTATGTTTGTGGACAAGTCTTTTCGGTATGCATCTAAAATTCGATGACTTGTTAGAAATTTGAATTCCCAAAACATCTGCCAACATACAAAAAAATGTTAAATTATAATAAATACTCTAAAAAAAGTAGATGAATATTTAAAGATATAGCTTTTTCCATGCAAGACATAATGTGGCAACGTGTTACGTGTTGTTTTTACCAAAATAAGATGTCAAAGTCCTTAAAGTATGTAGTTGGATGCTTGTTTAAGTATCGCATCAACTCCGAAACTATTAAACTTGATATGTTCTCTACTTCTATTAGGAAATCACCCACCAAGTCATTCTCATCATCAACGTACATTATATCTTGACTAAAACATGTTTGAGAAATACCTCATGACATCTCCAATTCTAACTTTTATTTGTACAGATTTAAAAATTTCCCAAATCTCCTTTCAATATCACGTATTAAAGACATAATATTTAAAGTGACAACTGAGTTGGACATGAGATTCTTTTAGGTTATATTGAACCTACCCTACTTGTCAAAGGAATGTCGAAAAAAATACAAACTTCAGAAACATGTCCAGAATCGATTACCCATGAACATTGAGAATTAATCTTATCTATCATGTTTGCTTTCAGATTTCTCTTAATAGTAATGTTGGCATTTTGACCATTGTACTATAGTTTTCTAGTTTGTATTATCTGCATCAGATTGGCATAGTCTTCCTTTGTGAGGTTTAGAAGATTCAATTCTTTTGTGGCAGTGACTGCTCATGCATGTGCCCTCGGTCTTCCTGTTTAGTTTCTAGAATTTGGAATCTTCATATTCCACCACTTTGAGCTCAAAACATGCATCTACGGTGTGTCCTTATTTTTAGTAATGATCACATTGAAATTCACCAACTTTTATGTTTTTATCTATTTTGTTTTCCTGCACTCCATTAAATGGAGTTTTTAATGTATCATATGACCCTTTGCATGCATTTAATATTGCTTCGGTGTTGATCCTGTTGGGATTTTTACAGATTAACACTAATCATACAGGCAGCGAAAGATAAAACAGAGTAAATCCCAAAAGCTGAGCAAGATCATAACATGTTCATAACAAGATCATAAGTTCATAACAGTTGCATTAACAATACATGAAAATCGATTCATACCTTATGGTTGGATGTTACACCCAATGTCACCAGAAGAACAAGCAGACAGAAACTTCTTCAGGTGAAGAAATTGATCCAGAGAACCATTGGAGGGTTAGTGAAAATCGACAAACGAGGAGGGGGAGGGTTTCTTGGGAGTTGGCGGCACACAAGGGAGGAGGGACGCCTTAGGGTTGCACCCTAAGGCCTCTATTTATACTGCATGGGCTCCTAGGGTTTTAAACATACGAGCCTTTTGGCAGCCGCACCCCTGTACTTTTTCTATTAATTAATTAAAATCCAACCCTTAAATTAATTCTCATAAATTAATTTCACAATTAATTCCTGATCCAGTTTCTGATTATTAATTTCTCAATTAATTAATAAACTGATCAATCCTCTTTTATTTCTGCTACTGATTATTTTTATTGGGCCGTGAGGGCAACCCAAATAGGACCTTGTTATTATTAGAAATATCACCACAGTTGATGACTTTGACATATTTCCAACAGTCTCCCACTTGGATGTGTCGTCAACTTCATGTGGTCTGATACTTTCAGATAATATGCAGAGAGTGTAACATCCAATGCAACTCTCGAACTCTGATCAAACTATGATCATGAGACGACCCTTAGATAAGAGATTAGTTATCCCTCTGTTCTACAAGATATCCTTTTATGAACTTGGGACATGTATAAGGGTCAATTCCCAAAGGTTCAAATTCTGTTTCCCGATAGAGATTTATGATGACCAAATTAGACTACTTAATCGAACACATCAATCTAGTCAGAGCCCGGCTGAGCGTTTTGGTGTCAACATCAAATCATCGAAGGGCACACAGACATCGCTTCTCCTAGTTAAAGCAGAAGGAACATATAGACTTTGACTACATAGTCTCTGCTTATTTCATCATGTCATACCCGAACATTCCCTTTATAGCTACCAGTTATGGTTAGCGTTTGAGAAAGTCGATGTATGGCAGAATCATACTACAAATCCCTCATGTATCTTGGTCTGAAGAATAAAAGACATTATCATCCTAGATTACTTGTGACTAAATCCATGAAGCAATCTCTAGGTGCGGGTTGTTCCAATACTTGAATCTCTACCAAGTACTCATGAGGGTTAGTCGCAATCACTATGCCATGTCTAATCACTATATGCAATCTACTGAAACTCATGATAGTCTTAAATCACTACTTGCTTCCAAGATTACGACTGACTGTGGAAGTTTGAGTAAGTTAATTACTCAGGAAGCGGGTTATAAACATGATAAAATGAAACACAGTGTTAAATGATCTGAAAGGTAGCCACTCAACTTATTACCAAGTCTCTACAAGATAATCACCAAATCAGATATATTCTACTATTGTTATATGTTTCTTGGTTCTTTTAAACTTATAATTAAGATTTTATTATATACCCAAAATGACCTTCATTTGTTTTTGTGTCAACACCATTGCAGATAATTAGATCAGACATTCTTCCGATGATACCTCAATGTGTTGTGTTACTTTTCTCTCCTAACTCAATTCTAAAAACGGTGGTGTGTGTTTTGACTTCTCATGGTTATCAGGTTCTTTAGCCAAGATGACTGCATCCTTGGGGTGTCCAGAAGATTTCAAGGTGTTCATGATGTTGAGGACAACCATCAAGATACCAATAAAACTCTTCAACCATGAAGTCTTAAACTACCATCAGTTGATGCTAATAATTTCAGATTTGAAACTCTTTTCAAATTATTATTACATTTACCGCAAACATACCTCTATTATTTCTCATGTGAGCTTCAATAGTCCGTTAAGTGACCTCTGTCAGGTTATGTCCTGAATCTAACTTATCATGCTCCAGGCACCCAAGTTATCACGATAAGCTCATGACACTTATGATTGATCCAATAGCAGAAGCTCATGGGCTCCGACTCACATATTTCCGAACTTCTTCAGTGTTAGAGGATTATAATTAATATTGTGTTATAACCCTTTTGAAAAACTCTTTTTCTCAAAATCATGCATCTAGAATTTCTTTAAGATCATACTTAAAATTGGCTAAGTCTCTTCTGAAGTTTCATCTATCTTATAGATTTTTGTGACTGCAAAGACCCTTTCTTGCGAGATACCTGTTATATTCTTTAGGTGAACCGTTTGAGCTATGTACCATTCTATTTGGATATATTGGCATGTTCAAAACCTCTTGGTTGTGCCTTATACACAACCCTTGTGTTTTCCACTCAAGGAAAGCGGTTCAGATAATCCAAACTTGCTATGACTCACGAAGTGCAGTTATAGCAATAAATATCTTTACATACTTATTCTCAGCTTCTGATGAGAGTGCTTTTCTCAGAATCAATTTCTTGAGTCTGAGCATTGCTCTACTCAGCCAACCATGCTTTGAATGCAAGCACATTTCTATCTATGTAGCTTTTTTTGATGATTCAATTACTCTCACTGGTTCTTAGGCCAAGTGTAAAATCAGTCAAACTAATACATAGACTGAGTCTCGCCCTTGTATAATCTCTTAATTGGTAGTAACTGGGCTCACCATTGCTTCCATGTAGTTGGACTACTCATCCGTACCAACTTAGTGTTTTACCACTAATCGGTGTGTCACCTTTTAGCAATATGAGACCTAATACGTCATGAAGGTGACCATTACTACTGGACTTGCGAAGAGAAGAGTATGTCAAGTTTTCTTTTAACAGGAATCTGATCCCTAGTTAAGTTCTAGTGTTGACTAAAGGTTCCTTCATTGGTTAATCCTTGAATCCTTTCAGAATTACTCCTACTCCCACTGGTTCCTCAGAATGTGAGCTCTTTCTAAAGAAAGACTCTTCAATCCAAGGTACTTACGGAATGACCAATGAAAAGACACAATTCGTCTCTAACAACCAGGTTAAGTATGTGTGCCATACATTGTAGGTGCAAGTGTATGCCCCTGTTATATGATATTGGGAACTTTTTTTTATCAAAAATTTGATTGCTTTGTCGTTTGCACTAGCATTATCTATGATTATGATCACATTATTGATACCCAACCTTGAATACAATTCAACAACTTGCGACCGATGTCATCTCCCTTATGACTACCCAATGGTCTAAAGTTGATAACCCTTTTATGAAATACCCAATCATCGTCAATAAAGTGTGTCATGACCACCGTCTAACTCATCCTTTATCATGAGCATGTCTAAGTTTCGGTGGTCAAATCCACCATAGTTAGGGGATTACTTAGTAATAGTCATTTTCTTGTCATGACCACCATCTAACTCATCCTTTGAAATTGTAGTTTTACTTAACAAAAGCACCTTCATATTCACTGTGTTAGTGTAGTCAATAAACGTTTCATTCTCTACAAATTAAGGGTAATTCACCCATTACAAACAAGTTTAACAAGGCATTTTCTAATTCTTTTTTCATTGTGTTTCCAAGTACTAATACCATCCTCTCCATTTTGTTGTTTTTTGAATTATATGTACTTTTTTTCTAAATTTTTTTAGGTTTTTTCTACAACTACTAACATGTTTATTCAAACTAGAAGTACCATTTACATTTGGGCGGACTTTGAGAACGACGATACACCATTTGCACTTGCCATGTTAAACATTGTCAATATGAAGTTCATGCAACAATGCATCCTATTTTTAGATTTTATTTTCCTCTTCTTTGTTGGTTCACTTGGTTCGTTGTTGCTTTCATTTTGATGAACAAAGACTAAAACAAAATAATGAAAACTTACAGTAGGTGACTTATGGTTAAAGTTTCTTACAAATAGACTAAAAAAGAATGAAAACATAAATGAATTATAAAATCATTTATATCATGATTCAAAATCATTTTTGTAATTTTATGAAAAGATCGAAAGATTAAAAGTACATTTCTATTCGGACTTGGCATTGATCGAACTTGGCTATAATAAGATATTCTTATTCAATTTTGGACTTGGATAGTTGGATTGAGACTTCGCTAGTTAGCTTGATCGTGAGTACGAGACAACATGGATCGGTAGGGACGATCAACTTTGTTGGGTCGTGTATAGTGTTGAAAGTGTAAGGCCCAAGGTGGAAATCTGTTTTAGAATTAGAATTAGAAGTTCGTGATCAGTAGCTAGGCAGGCGTGAGTATTACTTTTAAGTGTCCCTTAAATTATTGGTTCCAGTTATCTAGGTCTGAAATCACCGGTATATGAGGACCCGAAAACCGGTATGCCTGAATACCGAGTAGCCCATTGTCATAAATAGGAACCAAACCGAAATGCCTATGGCCGGTCCTAACTTCCGGTCCCGGTTCTGTTTTTCGGTCAAAACGATAGTCCCTGGTTTAGTTGATTGTCACAAGAACGCTCTTCATGTTGCCTGAAAAGTCGTTTCTTTGTTACTTCCATGGGTGGATGTGATTAGCCGCTACGACTCATATTGGGTGACTAAGTGGTAAGCCCTCCGTAAAGAAGTTAACGCGCTACTGCTAATGATTTGTGTTCTCATGACATTATATTTATCATTGAGCCCCATTAGAATCTTGTAAAGGCTCTCTCTATCTCACAACTTCATGGCTTCTTTGGCATAATCACACTTGCATCCACTGCAAGTGCATGCAAGGATTTGGTTTATGTACCATATCTCGTCCTAAACACCTCTAAGTTTGGTTTAATAGGACGTCACTGACATGTTATCTTGCTAGATCGTTGTTATTACTCGCCTTAGTTCATATGCTCTTCGAGCATTTTCCTTCCCAGACCTATGTTGGAGTTCAAGCCACATATTGCAAGTCGTAACTACGTATTTAACACTACTCTTGATCCCTTTCTCCATGGAACTTATGAGATCGCCCTGCATATCGCATTGCATCTCTTCCAATACATCGTGCGAGAATCTTCTACTGACATAACTATTGCTCCATCGACAAATCCAATATTATTTTTAAGAAAATAACTCATTAGCCATCTCACTTTGCCAATCGCTATAGTTTCCACCATGAAGTATGTTTTCGCCCACAAAATTCTGTCTCGGGTGGTTCACCGATGTGAGAAAGTAAGACAAGGAGATGTCTATAATGTACTTGTCTACTCTTGTTTTTTTTTTAACGACTAACCCCCACCCCCTTCCCCCCCAACCCTCCCTCTAAATCCTATTCCTAAACTACATCAAAGTCCACTATGAGACTTGAACCCTCAACTTCTTAGGAAAGAAATAAATTGATACCGCAAGGACGATGACACTTTACTTGTCTCCTCTTGGTTGGCTTGGTGTTCCTCCTTCTACCATTGCCGTAGAACGGTTTTAGGCTTGCGTGCCAAGGTGCTCCTCCAATCTCCAATACCATAATAATCTGTAAAAGCTCTTTTGTTTATTCTTGAATCAAAGTATAGATAAATCCGGTATTTATACTAAAGGTTCTTTTGTATAGTTTTTGAATTAAAAGTCAAAGATGCAACCGGTATTTATATTAAACTCTTGGACTGATAAAAGCCTAAAGAGATGTTACTTATGACAATGGTAGAAAAAAGTTAAACACCAATAAATTAATAATCTCAACAATCCGTCACCTTCCCATGCTCGTTTTTGCAATGCTCAGCCAAATGCTTTACTAGACGTCTAGACCATATAATTTAAAAGGGGTAAGATAGATGGCAAACGCCTTCCAGTAACTAAAATCATAAATATTCATAGTGAAACCATTAGACTTCAAACATCAAAGTCAAACATGCAATGTGCAGCCATGATAAAATCTATAAACATTTATTTATGTATATTTTCTTATTAGTTTCTTTGAATATTGTATTTAACAAATGTTGTAAGATCTATATAACTATATTAATTATTATAAAATTAAGAGTTATATCTACTTTAAGATTGTAAAATTGTCATCAGAAATAATCATCAATTCCCTATAAGAATCCTGTTTCCCGTTGGGTACGTGGATGTGGACATATTTCTATTCCCTATAGGGTTTATGTTCAGTGCGGTGATGGTGACGGGTTCACTGATATTCTCATGCCCTGTTGTCATCTCATGATGAAGTAGACATATACGAAACGATACTTCAGATTCTTTAATATAAATGATTCAAAATGGAACTTCTTTTATATGGGCTATAAGAACCGGCATTGAACTTATTTTATGCATCTCCATTTTTTTTGGAACGATTATGTATCTTTATCTTTAAATCAAGCATCCTGGTAATTCTTTGCTTAGGGTAGCCTCAACCAAATGGTACAGAAGAACATCAAAAGATAATTGTTGTTAAGAGGTTATGTCTATCAAAAGGAAAAAATCAAAATATGGTTTTTGGTGAGAGAGAAAAAGACGGGCTTTTTATTTCACAGTTAAAGAACTTAATTTAGGAATTTTGATAAAATTTGGAGTTTGATTTGATATGCATGACTCAAAAACTGTATATTTTTTCATTGTTCGAAGAAGTAAAACATTTTATTGATTTGTTGAGTTAACTGTTACAACTTACAACTCATAACCATCTAATACAATTATTTTCAGAAAATCTTTAAAAGATGGGATGTACAAATAAATTCCTATACAACAGTGGGACGATTTCTGTAATTATTGTTCGAGAATGGCGATTATGGGGGAGTCTCGTTGGCGGCGCGTGGCCTCCGTACTTTTAAACCTCGATTCCCTCTTTTGTGATAGCAACCCTCCAAAAGCTATTAAATAAAATTCTAATAATTTTTTATAAAACTTTTCTTTCTGCGTATATTCTTCTTCATCATCTTCTTCTTGTTCTTTCTTCTGCCAAGTCCTAAGGAAAAAGATCATCAATAACATTCATTCAGTCCCCTAAAACCCTTTTTTTCTCGTCTTTTATACATATTCATTTTGGTTCTGTTCTTGGAGGGACGGAAACTTCAATCAATCATGAAGCCCTCCACAGTCCCCGCCGTGAACAGGAATAATAATCGGCCCCGCCGTCGTCCTGACCTAACCCTACCTTTGCCCCAGCGAGAACCCCAAATAGCTGTCCCTCTCCCTCTCCCACCCTCATCCGCCACTACCTCCTCCTCTCAACTACTCCCGCCGGCTCAACAACAACCCATCAACTTCTCTGAACTCGACCGTATGAATAGAATCGGCAGCGGCAGCGGTGGAACCGTTTACAAAGTCCTCCACCGTCCAACCAACCGTCACTTCGCTCTCAAAGTAATCTACGGGAACCACGAAGATGAAGTTCGCCGTCAGATCTGTCGAGAAATCGAGATCTTACGAGACGTCGACAACCTCAACGTCGTCAAGTGTCACGACATGTTCGATCACGCCGGCGAGATTCAGGTCCTTCTTGAGTATATGGACGGTGGGTCCCTTGAAGGTACACACGTCTCCCACGAACCCTCTTTGGCCGATCTCACCCGTCAGATCCTCTCCGGTCTCTATTACCTCCACCGGCGTAAGATTGTTCACCGTGATATTAAACCCTCCAATCTGTTAATAAATTCGAAGAAACAAGTCAAGATTGCCGATTTCGGGGTATCTAGAATCCTAGCACAAACGATGGATCCTTGCAATTCGTCCGTCGGTACCATTGCTTACATGAGTCCCGAGAGAATAAACACGGATCTGAATCACGGAAGATACGATGGGTACGCCGGAGATATCTGGAGCTTAGGCGTTAGCATTTTGGAATTCTATTTGGGGCGTTTTCCGTTTCCTGTAGGAAGACAGGGCGATTGGGCTAGTCTCATGTGTGCTATTTGCATGGCACAGCCACCGGAAGCCCCGCCCACGGCATCTCGTGAATTCCGTGAATTCGTTGCGTGCTGTTTACAGAGGGACCCGGCGAGGAGGTGGACGGCGGCGCAGCTGTTACGTCATCCTTTTGTTACAGGCACAGCTGGTAACCGTACCATCGTGAATCAGGTGCATCCAACCCATCAACTACTTCCTCCCCCACCACGTCCACATTTTTCATCATCGTCTTGATCTTCATCACATAATATTTTTCACGCCTTTGATTTTCTCTGTAAGATGATGATTAAAAAATTTGATTTTTAGAGTAATGCTTGTGTTACTATTGATCGATCAAATCAAATCAATCCTGGCTTTTGATAAAATTAAGATTCTCTGAAATCCATTGGTTTCTCCAATTTAATGGAAGATTGATTGGACAAACGAAATTGGAATCATTTCTCTTTATAATTATTGTTGGGACTTTTAAGGCATTTGATCTTGCATTTATCTGCTTTATCCAGCCTATCAACAACAATCTCATTAATATTGTGGCAATCATTTATGTGAATGATTTTGCATTTTCCCCAGAAAAGAATGAATGCGTTTGATTTTAGTGGCAAACGACTTTAAATGCCAATTTTATTCTAAAAAAGATGAATGTGTGTTCTAGTGTCATCATTCCAAAAGAAGGTAAAAAGGTACATTGCAAATTAAGTGGGTATTGACTTTTAAATCTGCAAACAATATACAGGTCTCGAGTGTGACAGTAAATTCTTGGATTGTTGCCTTTGATTATTGAATGTAAATATTGTGTGATCATAGAGTTGATTATCGAAACAAACATTATTTAACTTAAAAAAAAAAGTGTCCATTTTGATCACGAACATATGGACAACTCTAGTAATTTAAGTGCAATAAAAGATTGATAAAGATAAATAGAGTTGGATAGTTTTTGGACCTGTCATTTCAAAATAAATGTTGATTATTGATTTATTGAAGTTGGATAAGTTTTGGATTCATTATCTCAAAAATTGAATATCGATCTTCAATTCATTTCTTAAATATATTCAATGATACTCCATTTTGTATTATATATTGTTCCCAAAAGATTTAATTTAAAAAATTGGACCATGCGATGATCAGGCACATGTGAACGAACGTTTTAATAAATACCAAGTTATTATAATAAATATCAAAGTTATTAAACCATTTCCAATCCATGGTTATTTTATATCAAAATATAGCAGGAAGTGGTGTAGAATGTAGATAGTGTTTCATCTTCAACCTATTTTCATTTCTTATTCTACGTTTACATCATATATATATATATATATATATATATATATATATATATATATATATATATATATATATATATATATATATACTAGTTGTGTACCCGCGCAATGCGGCGGGACACAAATTGTTAGGGGCAAACATCACATGGTTGAATTCAATGTTTCACTAAAACGAACAAAAATTCGTAGAGTCTAATAACTGGTGTGAGACGTAACTAACGTAATTTGAAGAGTGCGAGGAGGTGCAAGGCCTGTAGGGAACACCCCCCCCCCCCCCCCCCTCCCCCTTCCAAAACCCCCGTGATGACCCCGCCCAATGAATAGTTTTTGGGTGGCTAATAGTGTCTTTTTAACGGCAAATAATTTGTTTTGGTTTCGTTTTATATTCAAAACTGTGAATCTGATTTGATAGAATAAAAATGCGTTTTTGTTTTGGTATAAAACTATAAGGACATTGAAATACAAATTTGAATTTAATATATCACATAAATGTTTGTGGTTGGTAGCTGACGATGATTACTTAAATCATAGTATGAGTGTAATTCGCTCGGTGTATTCGGTTTTCTGTTTGTTTGTTTCTTGTTTAATCAGTTTTTTACATATCTAAATTATCAAAAACAAACCAAATAAGCATCCATTTTGATCAGTTTCAGATTATTTATTTTCACGATACATGGATCGGTTTTTTCAAGTAAACAGAATAAGGTTCGATGTATTTTTAACCGAATATTTTTCATCGATAAAGTATTAAAACGATAAAACTAATTTGTAAAGATATTATCCAAATCTTAAAAGTTTAAACAAATATTTCCATGAGTTATTGTCATTCAACCGTCTATTTTTGGACGAATGTTTTTCATTCCTAACAATACTAAAATATTTAATTTTTTGGGCCATCTCAGGGTTATAGGTTTAGTATTTTAAATTTCCTCTATTTAAGAGCAATTAAGTTATAATTTACAAATCTCATAACTAATTTTAAGCGTCATAATAGAATAATGCGTTTTTATCGTTAGAGGTTTCTAAAATAAAATTACTTCTAATGTTTGGTCTTCCGATACAAAACATTATTCATAAACTTTGTTAAATACTTCTCACGTTAGACATCAAATCTTTTACTAAAAATTGTCACCGGCAATATAAAAAGTCATGTGATTGAACATTTCTATAAAATATAAGATTGTATGCAAATTTTTATTGAAAGTAGCATTTGTATTGTACTACATTTTAACATATGTAATGGAATATATTACCTTTATTTTGAAATTCGCTTTATGATATCGTAAACGTCTTGAATGACTCATTATCTAACTTAAAAAACATAAATGACTCATTATCTAAATATTAATATAATTCCTTATTCAGTATTAAATTTTTAAAAAATATTAATATAATTCCTTATTCAGTTGACCCAAATAGCCAGAAAATTGGTAGAACCCAAACTAAATATTTGAAAAGTCTACTATAACCTTGAGATGATCTAAACCCTCGAAGCAAAACAGCCCAATTGTATCAATTTTCAATGCTACATTTTTAAAGATATTACTAAATTCAAGCCGCATACTTTTAAACCAACATATTTACAAACAAATTACTAAATCCCATGCAAAACAACATACCAACAGGTACCAATTGTATCAATTCTACTGCTAGGATTTTCAAAGTACATTGTCCTCATAAGAAAAAAATAAAAGATAAACTGCCTTCATTGGGTAGATACTTCAAAGTACAATGACTTAAAAAACATTCACTGAAAAATAGATTAAAACAATGGCTTAAAGAGTAAAAAAATGACTTAAAGGGTATATTTGGAAATAGCAAAATAGGTAGTATTCTTGAAGGGTATAACTGGAAAAAGCAAAATCAACGGTTGTGTTAGTAAATCGATGATAAGGAGTAATTTATATACATAACAAAGATATTAAATATGACTTATAAAACTATACCATTAAAACAACGATTTAGTTATTTTAATAAACCGATTTAGGAAGCAGTAAGGCTTATAAGGTCTCTGCGTTCGGGCTTTTAAATTCTTCCCTAACATCAAGCCAACCGACTACCTACTAACCTGCCACAATCCAAAAAAAAAAAAATTGTAATCAGAACGGGCTGACTGGAAAGAGAACAAACAATCACTTTTCAATTGGTTAACACTGAATAAACTTATCAGTAGCTTCACATGAGTGGAAATTAACCACACCAGCCTAGAAAAAGATTTTTCTAGTTAGCTAATTTTCAGTTCTGAATGCTCATTCTCTATAATCCAATGCTTATTCTCATTTGCCACTTTAAGAAAAGATATCATTGCTTGCCATGCCAGCTGCAAGGGTTATTGTGAAATAATTTGTCAGTGCATTGTCTAGACAATTAATATAGTGTGTAAACAACCAATCACTAAAAAACCCCACTTCAAGGTTATAACTAATGAAAAAGAAACTCAGACTTGTCAAGTTAATTCTAATTCATAATGAAAAGGAGTGAAATAAAAAGTTACACGATTCCTGCTTTTACATCCTCCAAGTAAGTAATTGTAAAGAAAGACAAAATACTCAACCTTATGATAAAGGACTCCAGCTTTTATCTTCACACAGTATAGACATACAGTAACGAAAAAAACCTGTGGAATTCAGAAAAAGCCTCCATGATTAGCAAATAAATTACAAATGGGAATTGTTTCTTTCAAATCTATGTAATTCAACCAAAGTCTCCACCAACTTTATGTTTTTTTTGGACCTACGTATTTACTAACTGCTTCTTTGTTGATGGTGGAAATTTTTAGACAGAGACAGAAAGGGGGAGGAATAAATTGGAATTTATGAACTTAAAATGACAATTGTTAAACAATATTAATTTAGAGATGATAGCTTTTAGTATCAATCATACTTTAATGAGCTCAAAATTGAGTCAATTAAACTCGGTAATATTGAACCACCTGACTTCACTTCCTAACACATGATCGAGTTAAGTTCTTTATTGTTGTCGTTTTTTTGCCAAACGACAATATGACTTCACTTCCCAGTACATTGATTCCTTGGGAACATCCTCCAAAAAGTATCTATTTGATTCCTTATGAGATTGTGGCGTTGGTGGCCCAATTGCGGCGGTGGTGGCAGAGGTAAATGAAGGAGGCGTCTTTGGTGACTGTACCCGTGAAACCGCTGTATCGGCGCCCTGGTTTCCCCTTGTGAGAGTAACACCATTGAAGCCTTTGATGATGGCGACGGGTAACGGTGGCGGAGACCATTCGTGGTGGTGGGTAACCTAATTGATTTTTTCAAAAGAGAAGAAGAATGATAGAAATTGAATACCTTGATGAACCCTCCGAGGTGAGGAATAGAGTTAGGTCCAGCACCGACTTCAGGGCTAAGATTGATTTTTCTATAGACAGAACATAAATGATGAATTATTATCTTGTTCATCACTGTGGATCTCGAGAGCACAAAGATAGAGGAATAGTTTAAGCCAGCGACAAGCTTCATGGCAGCTTGTTGGTGAAGCCATTTAGAGAGACCTCGGGGTGGGGGGTTTTCGAGAGAAACAGAGAGGGATGAAGAGAGAAAAATCAACGCGGTGGTCGTTAGATATAGGGTTTTTTCTAAAGAAAGATTTGTGGGGATAAGGGGACGGCAAGAATGGTGGCGAGATACAAGGGAAGGGCCGAGATTGGGTTGAAATTTGGGATTTCAAATGGATTTCATCCGTGATATTCTAATTAGTTAAATTTGGGATTTTAAATGCATAAATGATTTGTATTTTCAGTTGAAAGATTTGGACCTCTTAAAAATTAAGAACACATGTAGCATTAAAGGTTTGTAAATTGTGCAGAAAAAATTGTAAATATGTGCTTTATATATGTATTATGTGCATAAAATGTTGTACGACTTAAAAATTCAACAAGTTTGTTTTATAAGTAGTAATAGATATATATATATATATATATATATATATATATATATATATATATATATATATATATATATATATATATATATATATATATATATATATATATATATATATATATATATATATATATATATATATATATATATATATATATATATATGATGTGGGTTCATATGTAGAGACCAAATATTGTGTGAATGTATGAGACAATATCAGCCAATCAATTTTTAAGGGCATTTTCGACAATTCAATTTTTCTGATTATTTAATTCCTTAATTACAATCCGATCAATATGGTAACAAACCCTATAATATTGGAAAGAACCCTAAAATTCGGCTACTTCTTCTTCAAATACGCACCGCCCCTAATACGTGTATCCTCCATCTCTCTCTCTTTCTGGCGATATCAGAGACTCACCGCCCCTAATACGTGTATCCTCCATCTCTCTCTCTTTCTGGCGATATCAGAGACTCACCGCCGCCTCCGGCTGCTGGCAACAATTAGACGACTCCTTCTCAATTTGTGCATAAAAATCCCCCATTCAAATCAGCATTTTGACGTTACGCCATCACTGACCATCATTGTTTTATTTCAAGTTCCAAGAATGTGTGGAATGTGTGCTTCTTTATTCTGGTATACCATCAATTTTATAGACACTCAATATATATCTATAAATAAAAGTCAAACATTCTTAACCAATCATATCCGTTTTTTCCGGAAAACATTGTAATTCTAACAAATAAAAAACAGTTGACCTACTTAAATTAATGATTAAGGTGTCTAATTGGTAAATAAAGGTGTCTTTTTAGCTATCCCCATTTTATGATCTAGTAAGGTTTTTGTAATTTCCTTTTATTAACTATGCTATAGTTCATGTCTTTGTATTTGTTTCTTCGACTCAAATCCACTTCTGCAAATCGATCTTTCCCAAAACCATATTTTTGTGCTAGTCGAACATATTATTAAATAGTTGTTCAATTAAACCCTCTGATTTTCTATTATTTTTCTTTTCTTCAACTTCCAAACGTCAATAAACTTCATATTCTGATAAATTCGATGGATGCTAAATAAAAAAACATGGCGTGCGATTACTTATCTCCAAAGATTCCATGAAAAAAAAATACAAACTTGAAAAAAAAGTTGAAATCAAGTGAACTAATTGAAGTTCCATTGCTGTTTTGATGTGCGCTTGAAATTCATAATCCGGCTTCTTTTTTGAGATTACGATTGGATAAGAATTATTTGGAATCTTGGTTTTAGGTTTTGTTGTTTATGACGTTATCAACTCACTCAAGTTGGTACCCAAAACAATACAAAGCAAGGTATGTTGATTCATTATTTATTTTGTTGATTTTAGATTTATATATAAGGTGCAAAACAATCTTTTATAACCTTAGCATATATTGAGGTAATTTGACTAATTATTCCTTAATGTTAGTCGGATACCACTTATGCAGTCTTGACTTTTTGATTTAATATATTATGGCTTGAGGCTCGACTTTTTGATTTGAGGACACATATTTTTATTGCTTTTGGCTAATATAGTTGAATCTCCCTTTTATGGATGTTATTTTGTATTATGCAGGGAGAACGATAAGAAGCCAGATGCAGTTAGTATGAAGAAGCAAAATTATAGATTGGTGTTCGGTTTTCTTTGCAGTCATACGTACATATTCTTTAAGAATATCTACAAACATTCTGATATATTTTCTGCTTCACACATTCTTCAAGAATGCTATGTATATTCTTCAAGAATTTTGGATATAATATTGTGTTTTAGTAAAGAATGTTATATAGTATAGAATGTTGTGTATTTTCTTATTCTTTAAGAATTATTCTTTAAGAATATCAGTTTTGCACTTGTAATTCATGTATAATTCTTCGAGAATGAAAATGCTAATAATGAAACTTGAATTTTATCATTGAAAAGAGTACAAATTCATGTCTAATTCTTCAAGAATGAAAATGGTAATAATGGAACTCGAATTTTATCCATGAAAAGAATTCAAATTAATCTCCAAAAAATCGTAATCAAATATGGATTTTCAAAAATGTTAAATTTAAATTTTAAATTTTAAATTCAAAATTTCCCTGAAATTTGGTTTATATATCCTAGAAAATCCAAAATTTCCATATATATTTTTCAACAAAATGTCCAATATACCCTTTTTGATTTAATTTAATTAAAAATAATTATTTTTCTTTCATTTAATTACGATCATGCCATCACCATCTTAACCATTCATTCTTTTCATCTAATGGTCAAAAATTCATCACACGATCACACAATATTTGTGATCCACATTTGATCCTAACTCATATATATATATATATATATATATATATATATATATATATATATATATATATATATATATATATATATATATATATATATATATATATATATATATATATATATATATATATATATATATATATATATATATATATATATATATATATATATATATATATATATATATATATATATATATATATATATATATATATATATATATATATATATATATATATAGTGTGTTACACGGTTTACATTTAAAAAAAACTTATATAATAAGAAAAACAGTGTAATTTATCATGCAACTATATATATAAAAAGTTGGTGTCTTAATACATTAAGTCATTTTATTTTCTGACAAAGAATCTTGGAAACATAGAAAATATCAAAACTTTAGCAAAATAAGCAAAATATGCGATTAAAATACTTGTTAAAATAACCAATTATGAAATAGTTAAATTATTATAATACCAATGTAGGTTTATGAGAAGAGATGGAGTCGGAGGTAGGTTTATGAGAAGAGGCAAAATAGAAAAATGATAATTGGTAAAATAGTTAAATTATTATAATACCAATGTAAATATAACCAATTATGAAATAGTTAAATAGTTAAATTATTATAATACCAATGTAAATATAACGAATATCAACTTTCTCCATAAATGATAACTGGTAACATCACATTTCATCCATCCTTATTTAATATCAAAAGGAACAAAAACCACAAACCAAACCTAATGAGTTATAATGGTGGTATAAAGATTATTAATTTCTAAAAAAGATCACAATTCCAAAATACCTAAACAAAAGCCCTGATATAAGCTTTTGGTGAGATTTGAGGAATTTGAACAATAAAAGGAAAAGGAGAATTTTCTCTAGCTCCCACAACAAATGTTTCACCCTTTTTCTAAGTTTAATATCAAGAGTCAAGACCCTCTGATCAAATCTGCATAAACATTAATTTTAATATGTAATTATAACCTTAAAATCTACAATCAAAACAGCCATACTGCACTTAATAATCATTATGTTGAATTTCACATCAATAAAAAATCATAAAGAAAAATGAAGGTTATTGAATGTGTAGGATTAATATTAAAAGCAAAGACTGATGTAACATGTTATTAGAACCTTAATATACATGAAATCCATAAGCCAAAATGGTGTTGGATTCTAGCCATGGTAACTGTATCAATACATATTAAGATCATCAAAATTCCTTCTTTTTAAAAGTATGGTGATTTTAAATACAGACGCATCAACGCAACCATAGATTCACATTGCTGTAACTGAATTTTACAAACTGAAAAATCCAACTATTCTTCATAGAAATCCAAAATTTTGAACTATCAAAGCTAGAATAATCCCATTTAAAGTAAAATATTATGGTTCTAAAACTCATAACAACAAAGTACATTGATATATTGCTTTCAAAGAGCCTTTTCAGAAATAACAAAAAAATCAAGAAATTAATCACAAACGGAAAGATTGTAATAAAAAACAAACCTAAAATCTGAATATATTAACGACAATTTACATGCCCTTGTTCCAGGAGTGATCGGGGAAATATGACTTAGGTTTAGATACATATACAAATCTTGAATGGGATAGATTCTTACAACAGTACCTTTTAAGTCGATGAGTGATGGTGACTGGCTAGGTTGTGAATTGAAACAGCGGTGGAGACTTTGACAAGTAAGAGAAAGATAAAATCATTTCCGGAATCTACCAAATAGATATATTGCAATAATCTTTTGCCATTAAACAACCAGAATTTGAAAAAAAAAAACGAAAATTATACCACAAACCTGAAACGTTTATGAACATGAAAGCGGGAGACGGGGTCGCTATAGATCGCGAAATCGTGGTGCAGTCTGGGTTTATTCAAGTACCTATAAAAAATCGGCAGATACCCGGAGAAAAAATTGAAATAGATAGTGAGAGAGATGGAGTCGGAGGTAGGTTTATGAGAAGAGGCAAAACAGAAAAAGAATACCTCATTTTTGTTTCCCTTCTTTGGGGTAGAAAGATGGAACAGGGAACTACACAGATTGAAGGGCTTACAGTTCGCGATTGTTGGCTTCTTAGAGGCTTGGTAGCAACAATGGTATCGTACTTGCCAATTGACGGCAAGTAAGTTCGAGAGAGAGAAAGAGAGGAGAGGATACATTTAGGGTTTCTAGTTGTGAACGGGATAATAGCAATTAAGAAGAGAGAGATATATGCGATGGAATTCGAATTTTAAGCATTCAATCCTGTATCACGGCATTTAATTTGGGAAGATCGTACAAAATCCGATTCTTAATTCCTTGTAATTCTTGGCGGGAAAAATACTAAGAATGCATATAAAGGTGACATCTGTCAAAAATATACTCCAGAAAAATGCCATGTGGCATCTATGTTTTGTTTTATTATAAGAAAGATATATATATATATATATATATATATATATATATATATATATATATATATATATATATATATATATATATATATATATATATATATATATATATATCACGCCTGGAGTTATAAAACCATTAGAGTATAGATAAAGACGAGATTGTAAAATATAAAGCTAGGCTTATGACTCAATGTTTTTCCCAAAGACCTGGAGTTGATTACGATTTCTTTGGTTATGGATGCAACCACTTTCAGGTATTTAATCAGCCTACTAGTTTCTGAATATTTGGAGATGTATTTTATGGATGTTGTTACAACTTACTTCTATGGATAACTTGATAGTGACATCTATATGGAAATACATTAAGGATTCAAAATGCCTGAAGCATGGAGTACAAAACCCAACAAAATGAATTCTATCAAATTAAAATATATTTTTATAGGGTTAAAGCAATTTAGACGCATGTGGTGTAATGATTTAAGCGATTACTTAACAAGAAAAGTTTACAAAAATATTACTATTTGTCCAAGTGTATTTATTAAGAAAACAACATCTGGATATGTGATAATAGCTGTCTATAAGACTATGTCGATGGTCTAAATATTATTGGGACAAATAAAGAAATCCTTGAAGTGATTGAACTTTTAAAGAAAGAATTTTAAGTGAAAGACATTGGAAAAACCAAATATTGTCTTGGTTTACAGATTGAGTATATGACTAATGGAATAATTATACATCAATCAAACTATACAGTAAGGGTATTGAAACGTTTCAATATGGACCATGCTATGCCATTAAGCACTCCAATCGTTGTTAGATCACTCAATATTGACAAAGATCCATATCGACATAGCAAAGAAAATGAAGAGGTTCTTGGTCCAGAAGTACCATACCTTAATGCAATCAGGATCTTATGTATCTTACCAATTACGTGGGACCTGAAATTTCTTTTACAGTAAACTTGCTAGTAAGGTTCAGTCCATCACTAACAACAAGACATTGGATTGGGATCAAGCACATATTTAGATACCTTTGAGGAACTATCAATTTAGGCTTATTTTATCATGGCGGTTGAAAACAAGTTTTGATTGGTTATGTAGATGTAGGATATCTGTCTGATCCTTATAAAGCTAGATCTCAAACTGGATATGTATTCATAAATGGAGGTACTACAATTCCTTCGCATTCTCAAAAGCATACACTTGTTGCCACACCTTCAAATCATCTAGAAGTATAACGCTAGTAGATAATGTACATGGCTAAGATTGATGACACAACTCATCTTGACTTCATGTGGACTAGACAAAGATAAAGCTCCAACTTCAATCTATGAAGATAATGCAACACCTGTCACCTAAATAGAAGGATATATCAAGAGCAACAAGACGAAACTTATACCTCTTAAATTCTTCAAGTACCCTCAAGAGCTTATAATGAGCCATCATGTTGAAATAAAATATGTTTAATCTAGCAACAATGCATCATATCTTTTCAATAAGGAAATTCCCATTAAAGTCTTTAAAAAGCATGGCCTTGCTGTCAGAATGTGACACTTACACAATACAAATTGTTAATGGATATTTAAATGAAGGGGAGTCAACTCTATGCTGCACTATTTTCCCTCTACTAAAGTTTTTTTCCCCATAATGTTTTCCTTAGCAAGGTTTTTAAAGAGGCAATACTTCAATGTTGAACTCTAAGATATAATGCTATCATCCAAGGGGGAATATTGTAAATAATTGTGGATGACAATATTGTCAACCCTTATGTCAAATCTATCAAATATGTATACGAGTGCATTAATTATGTCTAGTATAAATAACATCATTGAAAAAATAAAATGCATACCATTTTGAATACACTTTCATAAGTGATCAAAATTCTCTCTAAGTATTCTTCTTATCATTCCATAAAATTTTGGTTTAATTTTGATAATATTGTTATATATATATATATATATATATATATATATATATATATATATATATATATATATATATATATATATATACACACATACACACACACACACACACACACACACGAAAGGTTTTGAAAGAATTGAAAACGCTCTGAAAAATAAACAATGGCAAGTCAATCGAGCGTGGGGGTGATATATATATATATATATATATTATATATATATATATATATATATATATATATATATATATATATATATATATATATATATATATATATATATATATATATATATATATATATATATACACACTATTGAACAAAATTTACTTATACAATCATATGAAAACATGAGATATGAATATTAAACCATCATCAGAGACTACTGAAAACTTCTACTTATTCAATCACATCCTTTTACGATACTTTAGTTAATTAAAATCTAGATGCATTAATTCAAAAAGTTGTTACCATATTTTCACACACTTCCTCTAGAATGTTCAAAATCTTGAAACAATCATCTTCAAAAAGATGTGGTGAGCCATGAAAAACATTATACAACTAAGACATTGTATAAAGACAGTTACTAAATCAATTTAAATTCTACAACTAGAAAAATATGATTCAGAAAAATAATCGCTTCAATATTAACTTAGCTAATGAAAATAAGGAAACATGTATGTATCAATAACATTTGTATTTTGGGGGTAAAACTTTTTCCTTTTAGGTAATATAAAACTTTAGCAAAAATAAAATTTAATAAAACTAAATAAATTAAATAAGGAGAATTAATTACAAAAATAATATAAATAAGTTAATATTAATAAAACATAAGGTTTCTATGTTGATGGAAACTAAATAGAGGTTAAATAAGAGATTTTGGTGTTGAGGGGCTAACATTTCCAAACTCGAGAAGCTTGCGTATGACCTATATTTAGCTAAGATTAAGGACTCTAGTGTTGATATCTATTAGTTGGATGTATAAATGAAAATTTATAAGTTGGAAATGTGTACAAATATCTCTTTGAGGAATTTATGTATGGGGACCAAAAGTCATAGATTCGATAAACTTGAGTTTTACTGCATTTTGACTATGATTGGTATCTAAATTTTAAGCATATAATTAGGGAGGATTTATTTTATCAATCATATAAAGTGAATAAGTATTGGGAAAAGTTTTAGTTTAAATGGTGATAGGTTTAATTGAAGGACTAATGCTATCAATTAGGTTAACCATGTTATGTCTTGACTTGACTTAAACTAGGGACCATTTTTTAGGAAACTAGATATCTGGGATATTGGATGGTGTTTTGAGGGTTTGACTAAGTTGTAGATTCAAATTATGGTCAAATTGAAAGACTATGTACTAGAGGGACTTATGTTGCCAACTGGCTAAATATTTGAAATATCCCACTATCTTCTCCTCATTTGAGAGATAACGTTTTTGGATAGAAGGGAAAGAGTTGCGATGGTTATTTTTTGAGAGATAAGATATATCTAAAGAAAGAGAGTGAAGATTTGGTGAAAGAGAATCTAGGATTTGAACATTGAGCATTAAAAGGTGTACCTACGCCTCATTCTCCTCTTAATTTCGAGTTAGTGTTTGGAATAGCAAACAAATCTAAGTTTCAATATCAACCAATAGTTTATGTGCGATTTGGAACTAGATATGTGCACTAGATCATCAAGGGATCATCATTCCACCATTTTGAATGATTGATACCACTTTCAATGGTTAATTTTGGGAGAATTGGAGCCCTTACTTGATTAAGTGTTGTTCTATGGTTGTAAATTTCCCATAGCTTAATGTAGTTTTACTTGATGTAAAATTCAGCATTATGGGTTAAGTAAGTATTATTCATGTCCTTGATTTGATCATTAATTTGATTCCAATGTTTACATGGATGTTGTGAGTTTAAATATGTATTTCAAATGATGATTCATAATTGGAACGAGATGATATAACTTCCATATTAAACTATTATGTCAAAAACACTTTGTATTATTCAAATAAAATTAATGTTTGCAAAAGTAAATGTTAGAAAGTGTTTAAAAGATCTAAAGGATTATTTGAACTCATAATTGACATATGTGTAATTAAAACTCACAGTTCCATTGTCAAACATGGGAATCATGAATTGAAGGTTGGATTTAGATATGTTTATATGTTTATTTCATATTTAGATATGTCATAGATCTTTCTACATCCAAGTCAAAATTTTATTTTTCCCAACTGGGCTCAAATGGATAAGTTAAATTGAAGTGGATTTAGGGTTTAGGACCCAATTTTTTATTTTGGTCATTGATTTAAGGTTTAAACATCAACCATGGGTGATTAAAAAGTGTTCATATAACACTTAAAGAGTATTCAAGGTAGTTACAAGAAGCTTGAAGTGCTAAGCTGAGTTATATGAAGATTGAAGAGTACATATCCCTATATGATATTTTCAATGATTTTGGGCCTTGTTTTTATAATATATACTCGTAGGTGCTATGTGGCTAATATAAGTATTTTGAGCATTTCATGAACAACTTATTTTGAAATATGATTTACTCTCAAATAAAAATTGGTTTTATGTTGAATCGATTTGAGCATCCTACTTGTGCATTCACTTAGGATACGTTATGACTTTGAGAAACACGCATGTATATAAAAACTAAATGATGATAAGACAAATGATGAACAAACAAATGTGAGATTGTTTTCTATATAAGACTCACTTGCACATGGCGAGTAGCTACCCTTTATGTGATTCTTAGGGTGGCTCCAATAATATAGCATATGATGGGCATATGGTATGATCCCATTGTGGCTCGACATAAGGATAAATTGGTAGAAGAAATGTATTGGCTTATAGCTAAAGGTGAGTTGGACTTCAATATTAACTCGTGGAATGGGAGTAGCTACATACGTGTTACATCACTTGTTTTTGTTTATGATTATTGACATTCATAATTGTTATGTTTTTTATTCTTAACTTATTGGTTATTGAAGTAGAATTGGCATCGTTCAAAAGAGGAAGTACTTATCGATACTTATTATCATCATGTGTACCGGCATCAACAACATCATCATCACCAACATAGTTAAAATTTTCAGGAGCCACATAGTCAATTGGTGATTTTACTATGGTTTTTGGAACATTATGATATTGAGGTACACTAGGAGAGATAAAATTATATACATGATTGTTGCTCCCGAATACACTAGATCTATTATCACAATAGCCTTTTCCTCATCCGCTACTTTGGTTATCACCATCACTTTCAACCAGATACACATGCACAATGTTTCTAACACTTTGAATTACTTGGATCAAGTGATATACATCGCTATCATCAACTAAGTCTATGCCATAGGGCACTTCTGAATATTAAAAAGATAAACTAATATATATATATATATATATATAATTATATATATATATATATATATATATATATATATATATATATATATATATATATATATATATATATATATATATATATATATATATATATATATATATATATATATATATATATGATTTATCTACCAAGCCGATCTTCAATTTTACTAAATATAAAGACTTAGAAAAAATTATATATTTTGAAAATTGCACTCCGTAATTCTTAACGAAAGACCTAACATATATGGGTCGATCATCAACAATTTGTCACTTCCCACCAACGCAAATGACAACGAAAAACTTACCTTTATGTGATTCTTAGGGTGGCTCCAATAATATAGCATATGATGGGCATATGGTATGATCCCATTGTGGCTCGACATAAGGATAAATTGGTAGAAGAAATGTATTGGCTTATAGCTAAAGGTGAGTTGGACTTCAATATTAACTCGTGGAATGGGAGTAGCTACATACGTGTTACATCACTTGTTTTTGTTTATGATTATTGACATTCATAATTGTTATGTTTTTTATTCTTAACTTATTGGTTATTGAAGTAGAATTGGCATCGTTCAAAAGAGGAAGTACTTATCGATACTTATTATCATCATGTGTACCGGCATCAACAACATCATCATCACCAACATAGTTAAAATTTTCAGGAGCCACATAGTCAATTGGTGATTTTACTATGGTTTTTGGAACATTATGATATTGAGGTACACTAGGAGAGATAAAATTATATACATGATTGTTGCTCCCGAATACACTAGATCTATTATCACAATAGCCTTTTCCTCATCCGCTACTTTGGTTATCACCATCACTTTCAACCAGATACACATGCACAATGTTTCTAACACTTTGAATTACTTGGATCAAGTGATATACATCGCTATCATCAACTAAGTCTATGCCATAGGGCACTTCTGAATATTAAAAAGATAAACTAATATATATATATATATATATATATATATATATATATATATATATATATGTATATATATATATATATATATATATATATATATATATATATATATATACATATATATATATATACATACATGTATATATATATATATATATATATATATATATATATATATATATATATATATATATATATATATATATATATATATATGATTTATCTACCAAGCCAATCTTCAATTTTACTAAATATAAAGACTTAGAAAAAATTATATATTTTGAAAATTGCACTCCGTAATTCTTAACGAAAGACCTAACATATATGGGTCGATCATCAACAATTTGTCACTTCCCACCAACGCAAATGACAACGAAAAACTTAGTACATTGTTTAACTCGTGGTTTATTAATTGAAATGAGATTTAAAAAAGAATGATTTTATAAAACTTGTAATACATATTACTTTCAAATAGTTTATATATTATGTATATATCTATTTTCGTAGGCAAAGGGTCAGAAATTACATTCAATGTGTTAGAAACAAAATAAAAAGAATAGAAGTCGCATTTTTATACGCTGAAATCACAACAAATGTGTCAGATGCTCAAAAAATAATGAATATAATTGTATTTGAACATTTATTGTTCAAAAGATGTTTGTCCCTTATGATAACATCCTCAAAACAACAATGAAAATTGTATTTCAACTGTAAATATTATTGGAAGGAGGGGCGTCACAAAAGGGTGTGGCATGCCTGAGGTGACACGACACACACCATGCCTGGTCCATAACATGCTAAGCGAAAAACGTCGTCTGCAACATCCCTATGCCATTTTCTCTCTCTTCGGCAACACACCCATCTCATTCTTCTTCCTTTCTTACCATGCCACCACTCCCATCGTTAGGGGTGCAAATGAGCCGAGCCGGCTCGTGAGCTACCCGGGACCGGCTCGATAAAAGCTCGGCTCGAGACCGATTTTAAACGAGCCCGAGCCGAGCCCGAGCTTAAATATAAGGCTCGTTTATTAAACGAGCCCGAGCCGAGCCTGTGTCACCAAGCTCGATTAGGCTCGCGAGCCCTAAACGAGCCTATATATATATATATATATATATATATATATATATATATATATATATATATATATATATATATATATATATATATATATATATATATATATATATATATATATATATTCCTACATTAGAGTAAACGAGCTTGTTAATGAGCTCGAGCCGAGCTTAAGCTCTTTTAGACTTGTTAAGAATTAAACGAGCCGAGCTCGAGCCCGAGCCGAGCCTGTGTATTTCTTAACGAGCCCGAGCCGAGCTTAGGTCCATAAAGCTCGTAACGAGCCGAGCCCGAGCCGAGCCCTATATATTTCTTAACGAGCCCGAGCCGAGCTTGGTCAGGCTCGGGCTCGGCTCGGCTCGTTTGCACTCCTACCCATCGTATGGCAAACATATGGTAAAAGTGAGGTGGAGGGACTTTGTCATGTGGAACATCACTCCCTTGATCCTAAAGAAGAAGGATCACACGCTTTAACCATGGCTTATCGAGTCAAATCATCTAACTATGACTAGCTCCTTAAATTGTGAGTTTCCTTCCGTGGATTCTCACTGCATCGAACATTGATGAAATATGTGGTTCAATCAATCACCATGGCTAATCGAGTCAAACAATCTACTTGGCATGTTGCTTTCGACAAGGACATGCCTTATTTTATTTGAATGATTTCCTTTATATTCACGGTCTTGAATTAGAATCATTCTGATTTTAACCCATCATTATTCGACTATTGACATTTAAGGACACTAGTTAATTTATTACATTATTTCTTATTTACACTGTTAAACTCCGATACAATCCAACCATATTTTTTATTCAGCCATAATTTGAATTTGTTATCAATGATGGATATAATTAATTCAATCTAAATAATTCTACCAATTAAAAATGCTTGTACTCATTTGATTCTATTGTCGATGAACTTTTATGACCGAATCACCATAGAACAACGTATCTTCCGTTTTTTTGTTTTTGCAAATCTGAATTTTAAAAAGAAACGATGCATTGTTTTTAAAATAAAATCGTCATATTTAAAATGTGCATACGATAAATATGTACTAACAAAAATGTCTATGGTTATGATCTCTAGGTTCTCGTTTGATTGTTTGTCCTTCATAAGTGGTATATTCATTTGGCTTGAGAGTGGCGACGCAGACACCCACGAATCTTGGAATATTTATGAGCCTTTTAGAAAGAAAAAGTAGTGTATTCCTTAGGTATACAAAAATTTCAAAATCGGTTGAAATGACTAGCTATCGAAATAAGTATATTAATATTTCCCTTATCAAAATAACCCTCTTGTTTTTATCTAACTCAATCATAAAGCCTGGTAAGTATGAGATTACGAGTATCTTTGGCTTTCTATCATGACATAATAGGATTGCATAATGGTCATTCTATACATATCCCCTTATAGTATGTTTATACCCCCTGATGTGAAATTTTGTTTTTTGTTGTGTTTTTTTTTTGTTTTTTAAACTATTTTGTCTTTTTGTTGTCTTTTTTTTTTTCTTTTTACAAATAATATTTGATTTGTTTTATTATTATTATTATTATTATTATTATTATTATTATTATTATTAGAAAAACAATAATAATAAATTTACCTTTTATAATTTTTATGTTTTAATAACAATAAAACAATAGTTTTTTATTAATTACGACACAATGAACGACGTTTATAAATTTATAAAATTATATCAAAACGGTTATGTCAAATTCGAACGATCGTATAAAAAAATACAAAATAAATAATAATACTAAAGCAAAGTTTGTCTTATTAATCAGAGATAGTAAATGGTCCGGTATTACAATTGCGTGGTGCGTTATCTGGATAACGAGCATAAACATTTATTCGAGCAGCATACAATGTTTCCCATTCAATGTGATTATAAAAAAATACAGTAACTGATAAATACGCATACGATAACACGATATCTATTAGGCTGCAGGGAGTAGGAGTGGCCAAGCCACTCGCCAAACTCCTTGGCCAACCAAACACACTCGCCAGCACCACTCCATCGCCACCCACCAGCGGCTCGCCAAGATCAAATCGCCAAGGGCTTGGCGAGATGCCAAGCCAGGAAAATGTTTCAGAAATTGTCAAAACACCCCCTGAACGGCTAGAAAATGGCAGTTCCTTGGCCATTGGCCACCACTCCCTACAAAATGGCCAAAACCTGCCAATCATTGTCTGGCCCACAAAAACCCCTTGGCCATCCATTGGCCATTGGCCACCACTCCCTGCAGCCTTAGCGATGAGAATATCATGTCGGGCATTTGATAATAATAATAATATAATAATAATGGAAAAAACGAAAAAGGGGTAAAACAAAAGACAACAAAAGACGAAAAAGTGGTAAAACAAAATAGTTAGTCAAATCAAGAGGGGTATTTGTAATTAATAATAATAAGATAAAAGACAACAAAAGACGAAAAAGGGATAAAATAAAATACCTAGTCAAATCAGGGGGGGTATAAAATGTAATAGGAGGTATTAAATAATTACATAATATGATAATATATGTATTATTTACTTATTATTAAGTTTAAATATGACATTATAGATTAAATAAAAGAGTGAGTTTGAACGACAATTTCATTTTGTATTTTGATAGTGGCAATTTCATTTGTCATTTTCACCGATTGTAAGTTATAAACTTTAGTTGTTTCATGATTTAGTATACTAAGTACAAATAAACAAATGAGTTCTATTTTGTATTTTGATAGCGGCAATATACTAAATAATAGTCAAAATACTAAAAACTTTATAAAAAATGCGTCGATTTTGAACTTCTGTGGTTTTACAACCGCACCATAGAAAAAAAAAAAACGCACACCAACTTTACATTGGACTACGCTTGAATTTGGACCCATTTTTTTAGGTAGCACTAAGTGCCCTCAACCCAATTTAGGCTTATGTTGTTGGACTAGGATTTTTTGGGGCATTCGGGCTAGAAGTTTTCATTAAGCCCACTTGGCTTTTTTTTTTTGGTTGACCAGCAAAACTGCACATGCATGTGCTGGGAAGCCAAGAAAAATCGCTTCCTCTATCCTTGCTGTCTCCTCCAACGCGATAGCAAGAAGCCAAGAAATTCTTTTCTTTTGGTCGACGTTCATCAAGAACCAAAGCTAGCAACATAATTAATGCAATAACTCCAAGTTTGTAGGCCACGTTCACACATCAAAACAAAAAATCTTCATCTCCTTTTTGTTTTTTCCTAGATAATTCTGTAACTTAATTTTTTATTTTTGTATTTCAAGATTATAAATCCTAAATATGTAGTTATATGTTGTTATAGTTACATTGTTAATTGTTAATTTAGTTTATGAACTTTGTCTTTCAATTTTGTATTTATGAAAATTTTAATATTTCAAAGTTGGAATAAATGAACTTGTAATTTGTGAATTTCATATTTTTAGTTTTCATTTGTTATTTGTTAGATTAGATACTTTTTAAAAAGTAAATCAGTTGATTCATTGTTATTGTGTGTATTTGGATTTTGGATAGAAAAATACAAAATAACTACAACAAAATAATATATGATAAAAAGAAAACACCATATCCATCTTCATCAACATTAAAATCCGATATGGGATATTTATGTCTAGTTTCTCAAAGTGCATCTAAGTTTATAATGTCTATTAACGTAGTTGAGGACAAACTTAAAGTGCATCTAAGTTTATAATGCCTATTACCGTAGTTGATTTGGATTAACTTTCTTTGGATCCCTCCGAAGTACCAAAAATATTGTGTTATAATGTTAATCAAATAGATGAAATAAGACATCACTATTGGCTTAAAGGACAATATCAACCACACAACTATAAATTCCCAAAAACAAAAATTGAGAATAAGTTAAGAGTTTTTGTCCCTGCATAGAACCGAAAACAAATTACCGACATCAACAATCAAAATCATAATAAAGTTCTCATCTTTACCATAGTTTTTAATATGCAACTTCAAGAGTATCGTGGTTGTTTTAGCAAGGTAAGCACTGAATTGCTTATAAATATGGCGACTTCGAGCCATTGTTGCTCATTTTCACAATTCAATACATCAATGTTAGTAAATTGAGTATGTTATATCAAAATGATTTTAAAAATGTGGAAAGGAGGAATTTTGCACAATAACCTGATTTTTATAATGACGTTGTGAAAGAAGATGTTTGATTTTCTAAGTTGAATGAAATTGCCGACCTTTCTAGAGTCATGGTGGAAATAGAAAAACCACATTTCTTATTACTTGGTATATTGGCTAGTAAAATTGGCATTGTTTTGCCTGTTTCAATTGCGATTGTTGAGAGATGTTTTTCGGCTATGAAGCTTGTGAAATCTGATTTAAGAAACCGGATGGGTGATGTTTTTTGAATGCTTCTTTGATTTGTGTCGTTGAAAAGAAGAATTAACTAAGATTACAAATGAAGTTGTAATTGACTATTTCCATGAGATGACAAGTCGTATATGTATTTGAACATTTTTGCAATGTAACTTTGTTACCGGTATTTAAAAATGTTTTAACCCGACTCAAAAAAGTTTTTGAGATTTTTTTTGTTCCCCAACATATTTGAATCCTAGATTTACCACTGGATACAACGATACAAAATCTCATAGGCCAAGCTACATGTTAAATACAAATTAAATACTAATAATTCCTAATACAAAAACACAATATATGTTATTATTCTCCCACATTTTGATCATGAGTGAAACAGTGAATGTTAGAACTATAATGAAACTCACAGAAAAGTCGAAAGGGGAATTCTTTAGTGAAAGATTTCAGTGTACTAAAAGAAGACGATAAATGGAGATTACAAAGATCACACCAATCGTTACTTTAGCACGGACAAAGTGAATATGGATCTTAATTGGTCCGTTGATGGTGAACATGATTCGATGTAAGATAAACAACACTTATATATCACATAAACAATGATAGTTTTGACATTTGAATATTGAAACTCATGAAGAAGATTGTGAAGCCAACAAGTCTCAATCATTACATTGGCAACCATATGATACTCAACCTCAGAACTAGATGTCCAAATATTGGATTGTTAGTCTCAAAACCTGTTAGTTATATGATGATGACACTTAGTAATGAAAATATCATTTTGTATAAATTTTTTATCTATAAGTCTACCAAAATTTGTGTTAATACAAGATTTTGTAACTTCCAGTATATGGGACATAGCTTAACTTTTCTTAATATTTGGAAACTAGTAAGTATAGTTTTTCCACAAAATATGTGAGAACTTTTGTATGTCAAAGCTAATAACAGGTTATGTCTTGAAGAAGTTGAAGTTACAAGCTATGTTGATTGAAGAAGTTTTACAAGCTTATGAAGACACAACAAATGATCACAACTCATGTGATCTGTTTTTGGAAAAAGATGATATGTAGTAGCACTAAATACTTGATATCCTCTATTCATTACAGAACTTGAGCATGGAACAATTATATGTTTTGAAGATAACATGTGTGTATTGACTCTTGTCACTCTAGTATACATGTTTTGTCAGAAAAGACAAAAGTACTTTTCAATGATTGAAGTGACTTTTTTTAACTAAAAGGACATTTTGTATGATATTGTGCCCATGATCATGGCCCTCTCTATACAAGTAGCCAAGTGAACCAATTTCTTTAGTATCGATCTTTAGAGAACAATGTGATTATTTAATCATTGCTTTAGCAAAATATAAAGTGTTATTTTTTATTTGTGGAGGATTTTACTTAGAATATATCAGGGATTATTAACTTGTAAATTGAATTAATAACTTTTGAGTGTTTACCATCTTCATTTATAAGCACATTGTCTAATGTTTTAAGTAAACACAAAACCTTTTAAAATTTGCTATTATTTATTTGTGTTTGAAAAAGAATTTTGAAACACTTATAATTGAATTATCCCTTTCCCGCTTCTATAATCATATTATATGCATTAGGACCTAACATAGGTTGTTTCTTTGAAGATCAAGATATAATATTGTCACTTGGATAAACACAACACCAATATGTGGATCTACATGTTAAAGGACATATTTAAAAGTCAGCATCAAAATATATTATCAATTTGTTGGTTAATGAAGCATACAACTATTGTACAATAACTATGGTACCTTGCATACACATTATAATGCACTAGGGATCCCTAAAGTGATTATCTAAGGTCATGTATATATTAAAATATATCTAATAAAAAACATAGTAAGTGTTTGGTCGATTAAATGTAAGATACTTAAGGCCCCTGGCGAGATTACGATAAAGCATCAGATCTTTGAGTAATGGGCCATATAGGGAACGTTAGCTAGTTTTACATTCACCATGTGTGCCCGATCAATGATGTTAGAAACATACTTAATTGAGAAAAAAAGATGTTATGAAAAGCTCTATGAACCGAGATGCCAAAAAAATAAATTAAGGACCAAGAACATTTATGAAAATTCATTGTATGTATAACTAATAAGCTACCACAAAAGACTTAATGAAGAAGTCGTAAGTACAATTCTTCCACATAGATAAACAGACAAGCAATAGAAAAGCCAAAGTGATAAGTAAATACAAATGGATCATATCGACTATATTGAAAATCAAATAGGTGCACAAACTACGAAAATCATTGAAACTGAGGTGCATATTTAAGGAATAAAGAGACTTACACAAATGGCAAACATAGACAAGTGGGTCAACAAAGTAAGCATATCAATGCACGTAAACCATATTGTGTAAGTCAACATCTAGAAATGAATTTTTTTACATCCAATTGTTGAACCAGATTATGGTGAGATAAAGAAATTGTAAGCACCAAGAGAATTGTGGTTGATTTGACCATTATGCTAAAGCTCTCATAACAGTTAATTGAGGATTTAGGTCTTCTTATTTAAAACAAGGTGAGCTTTATACTAATTGAGAGAACCATCAACATGCAATGTTTTTTGTGAATTAATCTTGTATAGATTTTATCCATCACAGATCATCAAAGGCATTTAGGTAGGATTGAGAGTGGAATAAGAGGTTTAAATATGAACATTAAGACATGTTATACGCTTATGATTCTTGGTTTTGGAGTGAGTTTACATTGTAGGTAGGGGTGGTCTTAAGGAGGCTACCAATAATGATTTAAATGAAGGATGAGGCTTGTGTGTTAGGCTATAGGGAAGTTTTGGGTAGCCGTAAGCTGGTGAACTAAGTGTTGGTGGGTCACAAAGGGGGGTATATGTAAGGAATGGGCCAAATAGGATAGGGTCGTGGCGGAGGGAACATTGGGCTCCACAATAGTGTCTGATAGGTCAAGTTTGGTGAAACAAAAGACTTTATAAGGTGTCAAGATATGAGAGTTGGATCACAAAAGATGTCAAAGAAATCATACTTAGGGGGAGAATGTAGGGATACCAACATATACAAAAATATGGTTCCGTCAAATATAGCATGCTAATAGATGATATTTTTTTAACTAAGGTAATGGCATAGAAAGCCTTTGGGATTATATGAAAAAAATGAGGAAAACATAAAGGGTACATCATGAGAAAGTTTATAAGGAATTGGAAGATGGGGATAAGATAATAAACCATATACTATAAAATGAGAGTATTATTCTTTTGGTTGGTAAGACAAGCAAAAGAAATCCCATATTAAATAAGTGTCCAAAAAAATTCTTTTAATGCAAGAATCATTTGTTTAGATATTCCATTATTTTAGGATGTATGATGACACGAAAATGAAGTTGAATCCCATTTTGCTCAAAAAACTTTGAGAAACAAATAATCAAATCCCTTTCCTCCGCTACCTCGAATCTTATTGAAAAGTGTCAAAAAATCTTTTGCAAAAAGGAAATGAAAAGTAAGAATTTATAAAAGGCTATAGTTTTTCATCTTTAGGGATACACATAATAAATTGAAACAATGATGAATAAATACAACATATTTTTTAATGCCACTAATACTTGTGACAGGAGATGTCCAAATTTTTTTCGAATAAACATTATATGGATCTAACATTTTTTTCCTAGCTAACAAGCATGAAAAAGAAGCAAAGCTAATTGTTTATTACAAGGAATGAAACCACTAGAAACAAGATTCTTTTGTTGGCAGATCCGAGAGAACATTTGCGCATCTGGAAAGACTTCGTAGAAAAACCAAATATATCAAAACTCACTATAATTTTTATGTTTAGCAAAATGATATGCACAAATAAGATTTTGATGATATTTTAGGTGATTGGTTCATTATGAAGGTGAAGGAGACAATGTAGGTTGGGTAGAGTAGAGCATGTAGAGTGCCCGATATAAATCAATTTTGATTTGTCACCAACCATAACAAATCAAGGAGCAAAGGTTATTGGAAATGGTAGAGAGAATACATATATCCAAAACTGGGTATGACGTAGCCCAAGTTTCTATTACTTATTATAAATTGATGATGTCTAATACAATTTGAATACATAAAACACATCATGATAAATATAAACAATTATATAATAACTGACTTCCAAAGCAATGGCTCCAAGTATGTCAAAATACATTAACCGAAAATAACTACAAGTGGGTTTTCAATATACCTTTATCCAATAGGAGAATTTGATGTAGAAACTAGTGTTAAGATAGAACACCTCTAAGGATATCCATATGAGCAACCTTGAGAAACTAATGAAATGTAAGTCCCTTCTTAAAAATCAAAACAAACACATCTCTGATGCTCTTGGATCAAATCATAAAAAAAGGATATGGAAAGGGGGGGTCCATTGATCACAAGCATGAAATAATCTATCCTTTCTGTATTTTGAATATTACAAGGCTGTGGGAATTTATCCTAGTAAGCCTTTTCATCTAATTAAACAACATTTAGTTACTTGGATTAATTTAACTTCCCCACTCTATTTCTTAAATATAGTTTAGTCTCACTTAGCCCAAATTATTATAAATAAACTTTTACTTGTTTTATTGAATTATATACACACACAAATATATATATATATATATATATATATATATATATATATATATATATATATATATATATATATATATATATATATATATATATATATATATATATATATATATATATATATATATATATATATATATATATATATATATATATATATATATATATATATACTTTTTCATTAAACAACATTTAGTTACTTGGATTAATTTAACTTCCCCACTCTATTTCTTAAATATAGTTTAGTCTCACTTAGCCCAAATTATTATAAATAAACTTTTACTTGTTTTATTGAATTATATACACACACAAATATATATATATATATATATATATATATATATATATATATATATATATATATATATATATATATATATATATATATACTAGTTGTAAGACCCGTGTATTACACGGGATGATACAAAAAAATTATTGATTAAGAATATCTAAACATTAATAATTTTAGATAAGAAATTCACTATTATGATTGGAATCGTTCTTCAAAATAATATGACGTCTTTTGTCTCTCTATTCTCTCCCAAATCATTCTACACATTAAAAAATAATATGATATTAAAAAATAATTAATTTTGAAATTGAATGATAACAATTAATTTTGATTGGAATCGTTCTTCAAAATAATATGACGTCAATTGTCTCTCTATTATCTCCCAAATCATTCTACACATTAAAAAATAATATGATATTAAAAAACAATTAATTTTGAAATTGAATGATAACAATTAATTTTGAAATTGAATGATAATTAAACCCATCATTAAGGATTTACATAAGAAATTCACTATTATGATTGGAATCGTTCTTCAAAATAATATGACGTCTTTTGTCTCTCTATTCTCTCCCAAATCATTCTACACATTAAAAAATAATATGATATTAAAAAACAATTAATTTTGAAATTGAATGATAACACTTAATTTTGATTGGAATCGTTCTTCAAAATAATATGACGTCAATTGTCTCTCTATTATCTCTCAAATCATTCTACACATTAAAAAATAATATGATATTAACAAACAATTAATTTTGAAATTGAATGATAACAATTAATTTTGAAATTGAATGATAATTAAACCCCATCATTAAGGAGTTAAAAACATTTCAAACCAATTAGTTTTTTTTAATAAATTTAAAATTATGAGAAAATGACATGTGGCAAAATGAATGTGGTGATGACATGTGGCTTTGAGTTACTTATTTATTAGGATATATATATATATATATATATATATATATATATATATATATATATATATATATATATATATATATATATATATATATATATAATGTTTAATTGCTCTTTGTATGTGATCTTGTATGTTCATATATAATTAGCAGAATAGTTAAACAATGTGTTTCTTATAGAAAAATCCAACAGTGTCTACTATTATCCCTAGGATCCAATAATGATAAAGTATAATATGAATGATCGATCAAAATAGTTTGATCACTCGATGAAGGAAGAAACCAATAGGATTGATGGTTGGTGAATCGGTGGTTGAAATATCCAATGTATTGTGTATGGAGGCTCCTTGGTTAGCCGATAACAACTTAAGGAGTAACCTTGTTAAGGTGTCATTTTCAAATACAAGAACCATAGATGGGTGAAATATAGCTGTGCAACTAGGACACCTGAGTTTCTTTAAATTGGTTACGATGTCGAGCCAACGGTGGTCAGCCATGTGGCAGTACTAATGAATATGACAACTTGATATGATTCTTTCTTTGTTCCAATTGGAGGAATTTTAAAAAAAGGTTGTTATTGTTTCGAAGTCTATTGAAATTGTTTTGAAAATTATTTTGAAGTTGATTTCAACCTTGAGCAGAAGGACGAGCAATTGGTTGAATAGAATTACTGACATAGAAGATAGATCAGGGATGTTACATGCTCATATATGGTGAGAAATTGTAACAAGTGTGAAACAAATTTGATTCTTTGAAAAGAAACATAGATTTGGCTTGAAGGAATAATAGGAATGTGTATTTATGAAGAATGATTCCTAATATAGTATCATATTTTCCAGGAAACCTATTGATCATGTAAGTTATCAAAGTCTTCTCACAAACATCACTATCAATGTTGGCCACGAGATCATATATGGTTTTGAGGAAAAAAAGTATTTAGTGATGGATAAAATACTGAGAGCCATAGATTGAAGTTTATTGTTGATTTGAATAAATGAACAATATTTATTATCCAAAAACATATTCTTAATACTCTCATAAAGTAATTAAGCATAAACATATTTCTTTAAAATCATGTAAAGACACTTTTGGATATAATGTCACACATTTACGACTTGACCTATGAATCAAGTTTGTGTCATTGCAGGACATTATATGTATTAAGAAATGAGGGGCCACTAAAATAATAAAGAACACCAAAACACATGTAGATGGTTTCAAAAAGTTCTTAACAACCATTATATTTGAGTTCAACAAGATCTAATATAAGAGGAACAAGCATCTTGAGGTTAGTAACACCAAATGATTCTTCGTAACTTGATAATAACAAAGAGGTATAGAGTGGGTGTGGGTTGGGGTAAGGAAAATTGTTGATGCTAGGGGTAAGGAAATTTGATTTATCTTTTAAATTTAACGTCATATTTAAATTAACAAATTATATATATTATACTAATAGTTAGAAAATGATATCATTAAAAATAGAGTAAATTACAGTTATTATCCTTGAAGTTTATCAGTTTTTTCAGTTTTGGTCTAAGTTTTTAATTTTCACACTAATAGTCCGTTTGGTTGCAAAAAACCTACATTATTGGTCCTTGATCCATGTAAAAAGACTAAAATACCATTTTTTTTATTTTTCTACTTTTCCTTTTAAGACATTATTTAATTTCTTAATAAATAAATAAATAAACCAACCCTCCACCATGTCTCTCTCTATTCTCTCGCTTTGTAGTTAGTTATAATAGATTCAATTAAAACGCTGAAGTCATGCAAGGATTTAAGAGATTCAATAAAAACACAGAAGTTGTTGCATCCCTAAATTATTCTCACTCATTCCTAATCCCAGATGTTGCAATGGTTGTTGCATCAACATTGATCCCAGTTGGAGGGGACTTGCTCTTGCATTCTGCTGGAATTCTAGATTACCCACCGGGATGTTGATTCTTGGGATGAAATGGAGTGGTGCTTGCAGTGTGTTTTCGTCGTCGACGGCTTGGGCAGTTGAGAAAGGCCACATCTGCTGGTGGTGTCGTCAATCGGAAACCTGGTTGGTGTGGTTCTCAAGAACCACAATTGTGCAACACATATTTCCAACACCAAGTGTGAAGATTAATCAAAGAACTACAATTATCGTCCTCAAGAGTCAAGAAACTTTTATCTTCTCATTTCAGTCTCATATTCTTCATCCCAATCAAGGAGAAAATGTCACTCGTCAAAGTATATGTTCTGCAAATAGTTTAAAAAATTACTATAAACATATTTCATTTCATTCAAAATACATATTATATGTTCTGCAAATAGTTAAAAAAAATAACAAGACCAATATACCATAAAATATAAATATGTATAAAAAATTATTTAATTGAAAAAATAAATTATTTAAATGAAGTTTTGAAAATTTTAAAAAAATTAATATTTATTGAATATTATAAGGAAAAAGTAATTTAATTGTATTATTTATCATTCAATTCCATGAGAGAATGAAAAAAACACATGTCTCCCATGAAATGAAATTTAGCCAAAGAGAAGGTATCACATTCCATAAGGAATGCTTCATTCCATTCCTTCAAGCAACCAAACATGATCTTTTCATCACGACGAAATACTTCATTCCATTTCTTATTCGATTACTGCATACCAAACGCTACCTAAGTTTTGGAATGTGAAGGAGACTGCATTAAAATCGATGGTAATCAAGTGATATGGAAAAGGTATTCAACTTACATTTGTTTTTCATTCTTTATGATTGTTAGATTTATCTAAATATCTTATTTGGTTCAAGATTGATTGAAAATGCTCATTTTGATTCAAGAAAGATACAGTTGCTATCGAAATTTCACCACCAAAAAAATGCAAGACCTGCATAATACGCATCCATCTTCAAGAAAAAACATTATTCTCCATCTTTTTAATGAACCAAAAAAATAATTTGATCGATTTAGAAACACCAAATTATAAATGTTCTTTAATTCATGATTTCAAGGAATATAATGTCATCATCTTAGACACTGTTTGGTAGCCTTTTAATTGAAAAATTAAAAGACAGACTCTTAAATTTTATGATTCAGTGTGTTTGGTAGCATCCGAATAAAAGTTTTTTAATTTATCATAAGTCTCTTAAAACTTAAGAGGTGGAACCATGTTTAAAAAAATTAAGAGCCACTCATACCCACCACACCCTACCCTACCCTCACACCACCCACCCACCTCTACCCCGCCCTACCCCTACCTCACCCTACCCTCACCCCACCGCACCCCCACATCCACCCCACCCACCCATCCTACCCAACGCACTCACCCCACCCTACCTCACCCATGTACCACCCAAACCTGCATACCCCACCCTACCCTACCCACTCACCCCACCCATGACCCACCCCCACCCACTCCACCCCTACCCTTCCCACACCACACATACCCCTACCAACCCTGCCCCATACCATACCGCTCGAACCACCCCTACCCCCACCATCCCTACTCATCCCCTCCCCCTCACCCCACTCCCACATCTACCCCACCCACCCAACTTACCCAACGCACTCACCCTACCCCACCTCACCCATGTACCACCCAAACCAGCACACCCCACCCTACCCTACCCACCCACCCCACCCACTCCACACATACCCTTCCCACACCACACCTACCCCTACCAACCCTGCCCCATACCATACCGCTCGAACCACCCCTACCCCCGCCACCCTACACCCACCCCACCACCCCTACTCATCCCTCTCTCCCCCCTCCTCCCCCAATTCTGAGGTTCCAACCAAACAGATCTTAAAATTCAGACCTCTTAAAAATCCAGATCTTAAAAATCCAGATTTTGCCAAACAGCTTAGTTGCTGAATTAGATATTGCGAAAACACAATTTTTTTATGTTTTTAATGGTAATGAATGGTCTTATTGAATTAGATATTTTGATTAGAGTTTTTATTTTTTTGATTCGGTTTTCTATGTTCTTTTATAACACCCAAAACATAACTTCAAGATATCATATTTTGTTTTAAATTTTATAAGTATTGGCTGTTTTAAATTTGTCGTGGAAGGCACTTAATGTTGGTTAGACATGGTTGTTGTTTTGATTCATGTTTTCTGACTTTTTTATATAGGAAACACTTTTATAAAACCAAAATCATGAAACAAATCTAATATTTTGATTCGCTTTTTATATAATTTTGATCCAGGTTTGTATGACACTCCAAAATATGATGCACTTTTACTTGAATTATAAAAAAAACATGAATCTATGGGCTAAAATCATGTTATGTAGAATTGGATGTAAAGAATGAGCTAAATAAAAAACATGAAACTATGGGACGAGATATTGAATTAATTGGATCAAATCGTGAAACAAAAAACTTGAATCAAATTTCCAAGAGTTTGCAAAAGGCGGTCTTTCAACGAATTGAAATGTTGGACTCCTGAGGTTGAAAATGGTTTCATTCATTTTATTTGTTTTTTTTATTCAATTAACGCAATGGCCTAATTTTTTTTAGTATGAAGTTATGGCATTTGTAGTAGTTGTTTATGTTTTTGAATTTTCTTCATTCTCTTTTGTTGTTATTGTTCTGTACTGGCTTTTTATTTATAAAAATAATTCAATCTAAGATATGCCATTATTGTTTGACTTTCTTATGAACCACTATAACCCAACCGATTATAGTTCATAGTCTAGATAATAAAGTAAATAATTTATATATATCAAGAAATGTGTGTTATAACACGTCTAAACATGATTTAAGATATGGATTAAAATATTGATCCAATGTTATAACTAAAAAATGTTTTTTTATAACCCGACTAAACATGATTCAGAATATGGATTACAAAGCGAGATCAATCTAAATAAAAATGTTTTGTTTTAATCAGACTAAACATGATTCATAATATGGATTACAAAATGAATCCAAATAAATAAAAAATGTTTTGTCATAAAACTGACTAAACATGCTTCCCAATCTGGTTTAAAAAGTGAATGGATGTTATAACTAGGAAATATTTGTTATAACTCGACCAAACATGATCTAGAATATGGGTTACAAAGTGAATCAATATAAAGAATAAATATTTTATTATAGCCTGACTAAACATTAATCGCAATAAGGATTACAAAGTGAATAATTATTTAGAATTATGGGAAAATGGTTCTATATAGCCATAACAACTCATTTTAAAACAATTCAAAATATGCTTATTTGCATTGATTAAACAACTTAACAATTTGGTACTAATTCAAATGAAGTATCATATTTAACCACAACATTCCAATAAAAGTCTAACATATAGGTAAACAAATGTCTAACATAGTTCAACAAAAGTATTAGATAAAGCTAACCATTTAATCAAAGAGTTGAATTCATGCTTCCATTTTCCATAGGATTTTGTTTCATGGTGAAAGTTCTTTTTCCTTTGAAGTTCTTCTTTTGCCATAAGATTACAAGTTAGCCAGCACAACTAAATTTCAAATCCAAAAAGAGAACTCTCTTCACGTATTTTCCTCTCAGTTCATTTAGTGTATTTTTTGATCTTTGCTTTTTTATTCCAAGTATGCATCCCAATATTCCAAGCTCTCTCATTTATACATCTTCACACGCCACATCAAGAATATTGCAAATATGTTTTGTTTTTCATATTCCTTAATGCCATGAAAACCTTTCTTGAGAAGCCTCAAAACCATTGTACGCACAATCAAGGCAATATAATAATCAACTTGAATCAAACTCCTATTCAGAGTAAATATTAACATGAGACAAGATAATGAGTATTTTGATTTGTGAAAACTTGGCAACTACAATCAAGCATCAGATAAGACGAATCAAAAAAGAGAACATGAGTCCGATAAGAAACTTAAACCAAACTCTTATTGAAGATCATAAAAAAATACATCTCATACTATCAACCCAAATAATGAACTTGAATCAAATAACCATTTCCTACTCTTTTTCTAGTCATATGAATCAAGTAAGAAACATGAATAAGAAAGAACTTGAATCATACTGCTCTTCATTGTCATAATACTCATTTACCAACAGTTACCCATTACATTGAAAATTGATCATACAATTCCACGTCACATATCCATTTTTATCGTAAAAATGGTATAGTTGTATGAATAAAAAACAATAATATGAATAAAACTTGATATTAATCAAGAACTAGAACTTGAATCAAATAAGCAAACGAGATGAAGGAATAAAATAGTACAAAAGGCACAAATAGGAATGAATACCTTTGTTCATATCACCTAGTCGCTATCTATTTCAATGGTAGTCTCCTTCACATTCTAAAAGTTGTTCCTTATAATCTTATACTTTTTTTTTTCTCTAATGTTTCATAATATGATATAAGTACTCAAATTTCAAAGAAAAATATGAATGAGAATATAGGGGAGTTAAAATCAAAGTATCATTAATTTTCTGAAATTCAGAGGTGTTGAATCTCTATAATACACCGTCTATTATTTTCTAAAATGTGTTTCAAATTTGGAGGTGTACAATCCTTGTAATACTCAAATGGTCATTTCTAAAGATCAATAATCAATAATATGATTCAATAAAATACGGAGGATGTAAAAGTTGAAGGTATAACTAGGGTTTAATAGCTTCGGTTTTGGGTAGCTTGATGTTCTTATAGATACGTATGATCCCTGCATTTTCCTGAAGATGGAACACATAATCAATATCTTTTGAAGCTCCAATTTTCACGATGATAGTAACTAAAATCATGATTTGCATAAACTGAGGATACATGATGTGATGTAGTGCTAAATGATATGCAATATTTAAGGAAACAGTTACCAAAGATAAATAAAAGCCTCAAATGACAATCATCTTGTTTTTTTATGAAGGGTCCAAATTGCTTCTCACACTGTTATGTCCTCGCATTCAATAGAATTGTGTAACGTTTTAGAAAACACGATGATATTGCAATGAACTTTAATACACCTTTACCATCACATATGCATCATCTCTTTGTTAAATGTGATACTCTTGCACAAAGCCATAACTTATCTGAGTTTGACTACGATAAAGGTGTCTATTAAACTATAATCAAGTTACAAATAAATGAAACCAGATGAAATACGCACATTATATGTTATAATTAACATATGTGTACATGTACAAAGTGATAGATGGAAAGTTCCTATGTTCACAAGCTTTTGATGTTTGACGGTTAGAGGAGATAACCATCTTTCCATTATGAATATTATTTACACTAATGCAACATATAAAAAACAATATAATCATATGCCTTTACACCATCTTCTCATGTTGATTATTGGTTGGATTCGTATTGTAAGATTGAAGGAGATACTTGAAACACTGTATTGGTTGAGGACATAGGTGTGAAAATAAAATTCATAATGAGATTGACGTTTGTTATCTTAATGAACCCCGTAAATGTGGATTATGCCATCAACTTGTTCATAATAGAAGAAATTGTCCACTTTCTCAACCAAGATTCAATGCGATGTGAACTATGTAATTTTTATTGGCATTGTAATTTCATATTTAATTTAACTTGTATTTTTATTTTCAGTTTTTTGGAATGACTAACTCACACACCCTCTAGTCTACTCCTAAATCTACACATACATCTACGATGAGGCTAGAGCAGATGAGGCTAGAGCACTTAGGAAGAAACACCATTCCAACACACCTTGATACTGCTAGGACAAAGGACTTTTGGTGTATTTCCATGTTTAGTTAATTTTGTACTTTCGTAACATTGTAATATATTCGGCATTAACAGGAAATTGAAGGTGTTGACGAATTTTTGTAATTGAATAATTTGTTTGAACTAATATATAAATATTAATTTTATATATTTTATAAATAAATTTATATGTGATATATAGTAAGGGTTAAAAATAAAATGAACTAATAATAAAAGTTGTAAATAGATTAAAGGGGTTAAAAGTATAATTAAATCTAATCAGTAAGATATTAGTGTAACTACTAGAAATCGCCACTTTTTACAAGGGGTTTTGAAAAACCCCATAAGGATGAGCATATTGATCGAAAAGACTGAACCTAACCAAAACTTATTCACATATATGGTTTGGTTTTGGTCCTTAAATATGATGGAATTTTATTATGTCTATTCAATTTTGGTCCACCCGCTTTTGAGGTTTGACCTGAGCGAATCGAGATGTTGTAAGGTCGGCCGAGTTTGTGAAGGGTGTATCGGATAGATGATCAGAAACACCAACCCCTGTGCAATATGGGGTTTAAAAAGCTCTCTCCATGTATTATAATTGAGACAGTCAAGGTCAAGAATACGTGGAATATATGATTTGATGTTCGTAATTCCATAAGTTTTTCAGTTGCCATGAGAAAAGGGATAAGAGTAGCAAGGAGAAAAAATGAAGATGGTGGTAGTGGCCGATGGCCAACACAACACCAAGAAAAGAGAGTGAATGAGAAAATAGATATTTTAGGAAGAGATGATTAATTATGTATCTTTTGCTCTGTTACTATGATAGTTGAATATTTTCTCATAATGGCCCTCTCTCATTAAGATGGTGTTTGGGATTGCTTATGAAAATTCTTAATTCACTTACTGGTTTTCCAAAAAGCCAATAAGCTAATAAGTGTGTTTGACAAATAAAAATAAGTCAATAAGTCACTTTAAAACTTTTTTTCAACATAAGTAATAAGTCAAAATACACAAGTAAGGTCGCTATTATGAGGTCTCATTACGGGTTATTGGAACAAAAATATCATTTTATTAAAGAAGTCAATCTAAACACTTTTTAAAAAAAATAGCTTATCAACTTATTGTTGGATTACGTGTCTAAGCCATGACTTATAATTTGTATTTACCTAATTGATAGTAACAAAGTCCATTTGGGTTGCCTCAATTAATAAATCAATATAAATAATTTGTTAATACATTATGGAGATAATATATTAATTAGAAATAGTATTATTTAAATAATAATTAATTTGGAATTAATTGGATTAATTAGATTAATTAAGAGTACAGGGGCTAAACTTGTGAAAGTACAAAAGTTGAATTGGACACGCGCGACGCGCGTATACTTGGGTCGCGGCGCGCGTGCTAGTCAGCCGGAAAACAGCTTGGAGATAGGGTTTATCTCAATTTGAACTCAAATGAGGTTTATCTCTAAGGGTTATCTAGTTATCACTTGTAGCCTATAAATAGGGGCTCCTGGCAACCCCTTTTGGCCGCCAGTTTCTCTCTGCTCTCTCTAGAATTTATGTTTGATCAACTTCCTGCTAGTTTGGGTGTGACTTCATTTGAGGCAGGACACGTGTGCTGCTTAGCTTCAAGATTAAAACTAAAGGTTAGTTTTCTGATTTATTTCTTATAGCAATTTTTGTTTGGCTTTAGGATTTTATTATATGTTCAAAGTTAGAAAACTGACAACGCCTAGTGATATCAAGTATTTTAGGCGTTGTTGAGCCTTGTTCTTGATGAAATTATATCAGATATATCTTGGTATTATCTCTTTTCGTGCCAGGACTTGTTTGGAAGAAAAGAATGGAAACAGGTACTAAAAGCGTGCAAAAGGAAGAAGTTTGAAAAGAATGAAAAATCAAGGAAACACGTACGCGCGCCGCGGATCTATGAAACGTGCGACGCGGGCTTAAGCCGGTGTAACACATTCAAATGCCGAAGAAACGGGATCTGATAAGTACGCGTGCTGCGGAATCCACAAAAGCGCAGCGCGGCCTTGAGAAATTTGCAACTATAAATAGAGGCATTTACAGCCGAAAAGCCGAGCAAAGACCGGGTGTAAAATTGACCTTGAAGCTCTTTGACTCCAAGATTTCGTTCCAGCAAGTTCTCAATTGGTATTTTTTATGTTTTGGATTTTATTTTCAATTAGTTAGATAGTTGTAAGCTTTGGTCTGTATCTTTGGGAGTGGCAACCATTGATATCAAGCTTATGTTTCTGTTTTAGTAGTCTTTAGTTACTGTTTTGATGTTTGGATCTGAGTTTGATGAATGAGAATCATTCGGTTATGAGTATTATTGGTATTTTGATGTTTTGGATGTTTGATTGTGTTTTGATTGTTTGAATTGTGTTTGAATCTTGCTTTGACCTTGGTTGGAACTGTTTTCCTTTGCTGAAATCAGTAGCCAATTAGGTTAGTTTTGGGCATTGAACTCTAGCTAGTAGCTGTTCAGTCAGAACCCTAGTTATTAGTTAGGTTATGCTTTGTTTGGTTTGGATGCCTTTGTTTGCTTCTGATTCAGAGATGCACTTCTGATTTCAGAAAGTGACTAGGTTAGTTTGAGTTGGGTTAGCTTATGCTTAGCTTGACTTTGGTTAGTGATTGCTTGTTGGTAGTTGAAAACTTAGAAATCAGGTCCTCCTACTGTAGCGTGACACTACTAGTTGGTAATATGTCATCTGGTCTGACCACGAAGCTCCTGTGGATCGACCCTGACTACCACTGTACTAGTGTGTGTGTTTGATTTTCTTTATTTTTGACCGCACGACGACCTAGGCGTGTCAAATTTTGGCGCCGTTGCCGGGGAGCTGTGCGCTTAGATTAGGTGATTTGTAGGACTTAGCTTCTGATTTTTGATGTTTGATTTTAGTTTACTGATTTTTGGTATGTGTACATCCTTATAATGGGTGATTACATGTACCCGGATCAGTATTATGAGTATTATGAAAATCCGGCCGACACCTATTACGAGGATGATTGCTACAATGGATCATTCGATGACAATGGATGGCGGACCGAGGAGTCATCTCAACCTGACATTTCTGCAACTTGGGTCCGACTTTGGGTACTCTGGTATAACACTCACCAAGAGCAGAAGGACCAGGCTAATGCTCTTGTAAGATTGCAAGCTTCTTTAGATAGGTTAGAGGAAAGTTGGAAATGTTCACCACCTTCGCCAGAACCGGAGGCGAGCGATTTTTATACCAATAATAATGTGTGTGAACTTGCATCACCTGAATATGTGATGGAAGGGCATACATCGTGGGAAAGTCGAGAGGCCACTAAGAGGGTCGAAAATGTTGTTGAGGAAGAGGTTGTAGGTGTAACATCCGTGTTTTGGGCCTAGGAGTTTTAGGCTTAAACCGACAAATAAAATCTATTTTGTAAATAAAGAGAATAAATGAATAACTAAATTTAATATTTTGTTATATTTTATATAGTAAATAAAATGAGCCAAATATATTTTAAAATCAAATTGTAACCAAATGTGAGAAATTTTGTCACAAGGACTAAAAGTGTCAATTTGGCCAAACTTACCCTAGGTAGATTTGACTAGTCAAGATTTAGAAAGATTAGCAAATATTATAAAGGAATGGATCTAGAAACTTAGTGTGAGTTGAATAATCCCTTAAGCTAATATTAATGACCAAATTGTGAAGAATTTGAGTGTAAGGGACCATTTGTGTCAATTTTGGGAAACTAAGGGTTGGTGTTGACCTAGAGAATGACTCAAGTGAAATAAATATGTATATTTGGGGCATGAGTGTGAACCTAGGGACTTCTAATGCAAAAGAATTAACTATGGGTGTTGGGTGAAGAAAGACCAAACAGTAAGGACTAATCTTGTCAATTGTGAAAGATGCCAAGCTTTTGATGGGGGTTTCACCCACTTCAGCCATATCACGTATTTGAGAGGAAAAGAGGGAGAAGAAGACGATTTTAATGGCTTCCAAGGAGATATGTGTTGGGCCTTGAAGGATTATGCATACACTTGATGATTCCAAGTAATCTAAGGTATAAACCCACCCTTCTAGCTCTAGATTTCGAGTTTGAGTTTGGGGTTTTGACCCAATTCGAGATTATTGGTGGGATGAGGTTATTCCTATGATTCCCCAATGTTTATTTGATGTTTCTAAGTTATTGGAGTCTACATTCAATCTATGGATGATCTAGAACCAATTGTTAGATTCAAGTGGGTGTTATGAACCCTAGAAATTAGGGATTTGATGAATTGTTGAGGAATCTAGAAATTGATGGATGTTTATGGTAGTTTTGGATGAGGGGATTCATTTCTAATGATTTCCTAAGGATTCCAACCCTTGATTTGTAACCTTAAACCTTGGATCACTAAAATATGGGAATTGGGTGTTGAAATGGGTTTTATTCATGTATATGATGAATGGATCTTTTGTTTAATGGATAAATGGGTTTATTGCATCAATTTGGATGTAATAGTGGAGTAAGAATCATTTCCTAAGGATTCCATGGAATGGAAGAAGGAATCTCCACTTGTAATCATCTATTGATGGATTGGAATTGGGTATTCCATGGGTTTAATCATTTGGACCGATGATTGGAATTGGAGATTCCATGAGGTTATCTTCTTTGGGTTTGTATGGGAATGATTCTCCTAAAAGATGACATTGGTTAAGGACTTAATTGGGTACTTGATGGTGTTAAGTGTAATGATTGACTTGGAACATAGTTCATGAATGACTTGTTAAGAGATAAGAACTTGAATTGTGATTTTCATTAGTTTAAGTCATGAACACTTGGATTGGGAGTTGAATACTTGTAAATGAGTTATTAAATGTGTATTTTCATGTATAATTGGTCTTGAGTTGATTTGGAGCTTCAATTGGGTCAAAAGGGGGTTAAAATGACCAAAAACCAAGTTACTGTACAGCGTACACGACCCGTGTGCTGATACACGACCCGTGTAGGGTCTCTGGGGCTTCGGATTAGTTTTGCCCTGGGTCCTACACGACCCGTGTAGGGCTACACGACCCGTGTAGCCTGGGTTGGCCAGAAATGTCAGTTTTTGGGTTTTGAGCTTTATGGTTTGGGCTTCGGGTCCTTGTTTTAATGCCAATCTTTGGGGACGTTTTAACTAAGATTTTCCTTATATTAGAGGGTCAAGGACTTCATTTTAGATGATGGATGATTGTTCCTTCTTAGTTCAAAGAAGTATTTATAGTGCGACTTTTAGATGAATCGAGTATGATATCTTCCGTTCTTGTATTGTAGGAAGGAGATATGTTGTAGTGACTTGGAGGTGAGATTAAGGACTTGAGCTAACACTCAACTAAGATGATTTGATGGATGAGATGATGTCTAGGAGCACCTCCAAATGCATCAAACCGTGTGTGGAGTTAGTGTTGACTCGTCAGTTGACCTTGGGTGAGTTTACCGGGAGTACACATCCCAACTAATATCTTTTGTGTGTGTTATCAAATACTTTTCATGCATAATATTATGTGCAATGTGTTATATGATTACTACTTGTGCATTGCATGAAAATGTGTTTCTAAAGATGTTTTCAAATGAAGATTATGATGATGTTTTGAAAGATGTTTTGAGCATCCTATTTGTGCATCGCATTGCATATAGGATGGGATTGACCGAGTGAACCTTATGACGAAGATGAAATGATTGTCCCGGATTTAGGGAAATCATGATTGTCCCGGATTTAGGGAAATCATGACTGTCCCGGATTTAGGGAAATCAAGGGCAAAATGCCCAAAATGAGATGTTTGTCCTGGATTTAGGGAAAACCGTTCCCGACAATAGGGAACTGCATGAGCGAGTTGCTAACCCTCATGGGGCTAGTGTGATGGCCACTAGTCCTAGTTTTGCCTATACGGGGATCGAGTGGCATGCTTCGTGCGTGTCATTCGTGAACTTAGGTAGGTGCCATTGAGGTGAGTTGGACTTTTATGAGATGGACGTGGGTTTGGGATAGTTGCATCATGCATTGCATTTGCATATCATAACTATCTATTTTGAGTAAATCCTTATGATGTTTTAAGTAACATTTGAAGTGTGTTTAAAATCTATTTTTGGGGGTTTGTCCTGAGTGTGGTAGTTCACTGCCCACTCGAAATGGGTCAACCTCGGGTAAACTCACTAGGCATTTCCATTGCCTAACTTATTTTGATGTGTACTCAGGTTGAGGAGTTTAGATGACTTAGAAGAGCTCGATGTTTAGAAGGCCACGGTTTGTGTGGTATCATTTAAATTGTGTAATGGTATGTGAATTGTTACAACCTCGCTATTTTGTAAACTAAAATGTTTTATCTAAAATGGGACCAAACGTTGTTTTCCGCAACTTAAAGCTAAATTATTTCTCATTAAACCCCATGTGTTTTAAAATAGTTTTTGGAAGAAAATGACTTATTTGAAAATGTTGAAACTAAAGTTTTCACTAAAGGATGATTTTATTGATTAATGATGATAAACCATGGGTTAAAATGACGTTTTATGAAAAGCCTTAAGCGAGGGTGTTTCAGTAGGTGTTGGAATACGATAGCATAAACAACGCAGCGGAAATAGAAATCAAAATCGTATTCAACCAGGATCACAGAATCATGCACACTTTTGTAACTGTAAAATCAAGAGGGTTCAAGAAATACCTTTTAGATCTCAGATCTGATCTTGTTAGGATGACGAGAGCCCAAAGTAGAACTCCTTTAATGTAATCACACCCAAGACAACGATCCAGCACCCGTTGATGTAGTATATACCTTTGCTTGAAGTTTTAGCACATAATACTTAGGGTTTTGAAAGAAATCGGCCATATACCGAAGGGTGGGAGGAGGGTGACGAAAATTAGGGTTTTAGCAGCCCTTACAACTCAGATCTAGGGTTGTATTTATAGTGCTCCTCATCCTTATCCCCTCCCTTGTGGATATTTCACTTTGGTCCTTTATCCTTATTAAGTTTCTAATTAATATACCTTTACTTTGGTATATTAATAAACTTAACCATTAAGTTTCTAATTAATATACCTTTACTTTGATATATTAATAAACTTAACCCCTCAAGTTTATTTTCGATCTCTTTTAGCTAAATCGTCTCTTGCGTGTAACCCAAAAGGACCCTACTATTTATAGTAATATTACCAACTTGTTATAACGATGGGCATATAACCAACAGTCTCTCACTTGCACTTTTTATAACAACTGTATGGTCTAATATTCCCTAACCTAGTAAGGTGTATGTCATCCTAGACAAGTGCCGTGTTCATCTAATGAAACAGCCCTTAGGCAAGTGATCAAATATTCATTTGTTCTAAAAGATATCCTTATGAACGTCTGACATGGAATCATGTCAGTCTCAGACATTCAATATTATGTTTCCCGATAGAGATTTGTGATGACCACAACAAACTGCACTATTGATTCTATATCAATCCAGTCTCGGTACGGCCGTACACTTGCTGTCAGCACCAAATCATCGAGGGGCCCATGGATATCGCTTCTCCTGTTAGGGAAGAAGGAACAAATAAACTTTGACTACACGGATCTCGCCTACTCATCATGTCATACCTGGACATTCCCTGTATGGCTGCCAGTTACGGACAACGTTGGAGAAAACCAAGGCACAACAGACTGCAGGACAAAGAATCAATGCATCTCCGCTTGAAGAATATAAGATATTACCATCTTAGAATTACTCGTGACAGATTCCATGAAGTAATCTCTAAGTGCAGGTTACTCCAATACTTAATCCCTATTAAGTACACATGAGAATTAGTGCATCTCCATGCTATGTCCATCTCTATGGACAATTTACCAATTCCTCATGTCAGTCTTGAATCAATACTTACTCCCAAAAGTATGACCGACTGTGGACAGTTTGAATAATAATTAAATTATTCAGGAAGTCAATAAAACACGCAAAATCGGAACACAATGATAAACTAATGAAATGACTGCCTTTATGCATATATTATGTTCTCCACATAATAATCTTCATATCAGATAGAGTTTTTCATTGCTTAAGTTCCTAATACAAATCAAACTATACTAACCTCGCTCAAAGTCAATTCATTTGCAAATCTAATGCATATGGACTTAGCATGAACGATCTTGCTTAGTCCGAGACATTGACTTAGTGATCAGATCAGCTATCTTGCCTCATCCGATGTAGCTCTATTAACTGAGATGTCTCTTTTGGTAAGAACCCGGATCCTGACTGCGTACAAGAACCGTTTCTATTAGTTTTGGAAGCTAGTATCAGTGTGCTTCTTTACACTGAGTTCTCCCATACTATAATGGATCAAGAATATCTTAAACATTTAAGATACTTCGTGACATCCATCCATTTGACTTTTGCCAGGATTAGCCTAATATCAAATCATCATGCTCAAGGCATATGATACATTAGTTCTCGTACATTATGTGATTGATCCATATTCAAGTGCATACAGGACTCAACTTATCTCATCCAGGATCTTAATGGAACTAGGACTCTGAGTTTCACTCAGTCCTAAACCCTGATACAGAAACTTGAATTCCTTATAGGAGTCTTGTATCTCTAGATCCGACTGCTCATGTACTCTAGCTTATCCTTATGAAGCACTTAGTTCTATCTCCATAGATCATGATGCTTCATATGCAATAGGTCACTCCTATGTCATTTGTAGCACAGCAATTCTCATTTATTTATGATTTCTCGATATAGGGACGTTTACATGAGAACTTTGCTATCTGCATACAACATAGGTTGGACTTCAGTGCTCCCACTAGCATTGACATTTACATACTTCACTTTTGTTTCCAAAATCCCTATGAAGCACTTAATTCTATCTCCATAGATCAAAATGCTTCATGCGCATTAAGTCTCTCCTGTGTCATTTATAGCATAGCAATTCTCATTTATTTCATATTTCTCGAGATAGGGACATTTACATAAGAACTTTGCTATCTGTGTACGACATAGGGTAGACTTCAATGCTCTCACTAGCTCTGACATATACACATGACTCATCTTTACTTCTCAAAAATCCAAACTCTTTGATTTTCTCATCGAAGCAGAGACTCCAGCTACGAGATGCTTGTTTGAGTCCATAAATCGACTTCACAAGTTTACACACTCTATTAGGATATTTGGACTGTACAAAACCCTCTGGTTGTGTCATATACACATCCTCTGAAAGTTTTCCGTTAAGGAAAGCGGTTTTTACATCCATTTGCCATATTTCGTAGTCATAGAATGCTGCGATGACAAACAATATCCTAATAGATTTAATCATCACCACTGGTGAAAAAGTTTCCTCATAATCAATCTCTTGGGTTTGAGTATAACCCTTTGCCACCAGTCTGGCTTTGTTTGTGTGTACCTTTCTATCCACGTATGTCTTCTTCTTGAAGACCTATTTACACCAACTGTTTTAAGGTCAGGTGTTTGATCAACCAGGTTCCAAACTTGGTTATCATTCATGGATTTCATCTCGCTCTCCATCATCTCTTTCCTTAAGGCAACCCAAGGGGCCTGCCACGACTTCCGATAATTGGTAGGGTCACAATGATCCACCAGTCATTCATCACCTTCGTCAACATGTAATTCATGAAAAACAGGTGTATGACGTCCTTTATCAGTTTCTCGAACAGGAGATGGAGTTATGTCAGATTCCTCAGCAAACTCTTACTGAGTCTCAACAGGTTTTACTACCTCTGGTTGAGTGCTAGTGCCAACATCAGGCTCTTTGATCCTTTGAGTCTCATCAAGATCAGTCAGGCTCCCACTGATTTCTTGAATACCAGCTTCCTATCATAGAAGACTGCCATTTATACAACATCATACTGTTATCAAAATGCTTATTATATCCAAGTACTCTAATGGAATAACACTTCTGTTAATCGTCGTCCTCTAAGCTACACGGTAAACCGTAAGTCTCAAGACCCCAAATTTCTAAATATGCTAGTGAAGAAACATCTACACTCCATATTTCTCAGACAGTGTTTATAGAACCTTTTGTGTTGGTGCAAGGGTTAGGACTCTATTGTCTCTAAGGTTTAACCTCAGACATAGATTGGAAGCATAATACAATCTATCATAAGTCGAACCTTTATGTTCGATTATAACTCAGACACACCATACGATGCTCGTAGCGTCCTAAGTGGATTTGACTGTTGAAACAATTTTCACAGTCCATTAGATGATTGTATAATCTTTGACTAAGAAACTCTTTATCCGCACTTGGATTTAGAATTCTCATCCTTTGCTCATTTGATTCAATACTCTGTTCTTGAAGTACTGATCACCATATAGGTTTCAAACTCAATAGAGTATTTTAGACGGTTTAGTGGAAAAACTGAACGGTCCAAATACATTAGATGTACAAGGTCCAACAGATTCTCAGCCTTTGCCCACAGTAACTTGTGAGAAGTGCATAGTTATCTCTCTATGTAAACAAGAATAGCAGTTATCATAAGACTTTCAGTCAAATGATCTCCAGAATCCTATCCATCTGGAGTTCTGGTAGCTTCTTTCAAGTTGACAAAACCAGACAATTCCACTCATACCATTAATCCAAACATTTGGATTCTCTTGAATCAATCTTTTCGAACTATTGTTGTGAACCAGTTCTCATAGATGTAATGACCATAACTTTGTTCCAAAATAACTTTTATTTAAAACAACCTTTATTTAAACCAAGTCAAAACCATCTAATGAAACAATGTTCACATCAACAATCTTCAAATTGTAAAACCATAAACTAAAACACTATAGAGAAGTTGGTTCCTAATCCTATGGATGAAAGCAAGCTGCTTGTAGTCCATGATTCGATCCAGCTCTCCATGGTTTGTACCTCTGCTTTATTCCAGTCTCTGCCCATTAAAATGGCAATACTGGTCATAAGCAAAGCACTTATGGAATTACAAATATACCTGAAGTGCCATACTCTTTGGCTTGCAACTACTTCTATTGCGTCAGATATCTTGAGCATTTATGCCTTCCATGTCCCACATCCTTTTAGTGGAAACAAAGATCTTCCTCAGGATTTCAGTATTGAGGTTTCTTTAGGAAAATCATTCCCTTGGTAGGGTTTGTCCTTTTCCTTTTGACACCTCCTTTAGGAATTGTGGTGTTGGATTCCCTAGCCATGTAAAGTTCTACTTTCCTCAACATGCTATGTAATCTCTCGAAGGGTCCTTTTAAGTTCTATATAATGAAGTCCAGAATGAACTAATCATAAGAACTAGTCAGCGAGTTAAGGACAATGTCTGTGACTAACTCCTGACTTGTTGGAAATCCCAACCTCCATATTTGGTCAACGTACCCTCTTATGCTAAACATATGGGTATTGACTCTCCATCCTAGTAACAACCTACATCCAAATAATGCTTTCATGACTTCGAATCGTTCCCATTTAACCTGCTCTTGGATCATGTCCTTAAGCCGGTTAATCATGTCAAAGCACCAAGACCCCACAATCTTCTTTGAAGCTCAGGAATCATAGTGTCTAACATGAAATGAGCAACCTTATTCGAATCATTTAGACGTCTAAGATGATTGACCGTCTATTTCAACACTAGTGGATCTGGCTGGATAATCCATAGGAACTTGTTCCTTAATCATATAAAAATTTCCCTCGACATTGAGTACTCTTCTCAAGTTCTGGAACCAACACGCATAATCTATGCCGTTGAACTTACTTTGATTGAGGAAGCCACGCAGTAAAAAAAACTTGTAACTTTCAAACTTTCTTTAGTTGACATCTAAAATAGAGTTTTGTTTAGTTTGATTATCCCTTAATAAATTAATTACCCATAAAATTATTTTACTTAAGGCTAGAATCCATATTTCGCTTTTGGTGGTGAAGAGGTATGTCGTAGTCACCCCCAGAAGTTATTTAGGTAGGCAATACTCCTTTGCCAACTTCAATCTCTATGAAGCTTCTAGATCTTTTGGGATTCATTGAATCTAATCAATGACATGTTTAATCCCATCATGCTCATCCTCTCTCTCGTGACGGGTATGCCGCGGATCACGAGTTTGGATGGTAAATCGACCACGAAGACCCACGTGACACCCGTCCCATGATTCATGAGTTATCGCGAGTATCACATCATTTTGGCCGAGTCCAATCCGACGCGTTGGCAATAGCACTTCCCACACCGGAAGGGCCCGGTTAAATGTGTGGTTCCTTGTGGGTAGCATGAGATTCACATTTTCATAAAACGGGATTTCGTTTCGTTAAGTTAAAACATTTTAACTTTCTTTTTGGCAAAATGGTCTTCTAAATTTTTAAAATCCGTTTTACAATTGCCAATAATTTTTAAAACATGTCAACAACTTTTAACAATCTAGTTTTGCATATATCATTCTTGTTAAAACACTTTAACCTTTTAATTGGCAAAAATGGTCAATTTAAACATTTAAAACCAGTTTGAAATGCCAATTTACTTTTGAAAAATTCTATTAACTTTTAACAATTTTTACTTCTGTATTTTCAGTAATACTTTTATCTTGAAACATTGTCCTATCAAACCCTTTCGGTAACTCCACTCAATAAAATGTGGCAGGCGGTAAGGGTGGTAAGCAATGAATGCCATTTAAAAACCGACCTCATTAGGAATCGAAGAGACCTCCTTAAACCTTCTCAACAGATTTAGAGTGAGTGAGCCTAGTCATGGTCTGACCAATGTTTTATTTTAAGTTATACATATAGATACAATTCTAATATATATATCATTTAAAATTTTAAGTATTCTTTGAAAATTATGTTTAACTATTAATTCTATTAAACACGCAAGGATGCAGTATTAATAATTAATTTAAACAATCATCCATTAAATTTTGAAGCATTTTAAACTTTGTGTTTAGCTATTAATCTTATTGAGCATGCAAGTATTCAATGTCAATTATTAATCTAAACAATCATATAATACTAAAATTCACTATTTTGCATATCAAGAAATCTGATTTCAGAAAAACTTCACGACCGTCGCGACGCAGAACACTAGAAAACACGACGCGGCAATCAACAAAACACGATCATGACAAGAACGACGCGGCGCGGAACACTAGGAAACGCGACGCGGCAAAACCCTAATGATCGTAACTTTAGAAAAACCCGCGACGCGACAATTCAAGTACCGCGGCGCGGACGTCGATCAGATTCGATAAATCAGAAAAAAAAAAACGATTTTTAACAATTTTAATCGAATCAAAACAGTACAAAATCATGATAAAGTGGCTCTAATACCACTGTTGGAATACGATAGCATAAAACAACGCAGCGGAAACAGAAATCAAAATCGTATTCAACCAGGATCACAGAATCATGCACACTTTTGTAACTGTAAAATCAAGAGGGTTCAAGAAATACCTTTTAGATCTCAGATCTGATCTTGTTAGGATGACGAGAGCCCAAAGTAGAACTCCTCTAATGTAATCGCACCCAAGACAACGATCCAGCACCCGTTGATGTAGTATATATCTTTGCTTGAAGTTTTAGCACATAATACTTAGGGTTTTGAAAGAAATCGGCCGTATACCGAGGGGTGGGAGGAGGGTGACGAAAATTAGGGTTTTGGCAGCCCTTACAACTCAGATCTAGGGTTGTATTTATAGTGCTCCTCATCCTTATCCCCTCCCTTGTGGATATTTCACTTTGGTCCTTTATCCTTATTAAGTTTCTTATTAATATACATTTACTTTGGTATATTAATAAACTTAACCATTAAGTTTCTAATTAATATACCTTTACTTTGATATATTAATAAACTTAACCCCTCAAGTTTATTTTCGATCTCTTTTAGCTAAATCGTCTCTTGCGTGTAACCCAAAAGGACCCTACTATTTATAGTAATATTACCAACTTGCTATAACGATGGACATATAACCAACAGTAGGTGACAATGCTACCTCTGACTCAACAGCTTTTGATGTTTTTGAAAATGTTGATAATATTGAGCTGGTGATGAGTGAATCCATACCATCACCAGACAATTTGGTTGATGAGGATGTTGTGGAGGGGACTGTAAGTGAAAGTACAGATCCCAGCCCAACAAGTCCTGAAATTGTTGAAGTTGCCAATGTCTTTGAGGAAAGGGGTGTAGATGACAATATTACCCCCGACCCTGTAATTTTTAAAAATTTTGAGAAATTTGAAAGTAAGGATCTGGTGATGGGTGACTTTGTACCACCATCAGATCAAATGAGTCACTCACTCTTGGTTCCGATCCACCTGTTGGACGATGACCAAGAAGTTGATGCTGACGAATTAATATTTGAAAATAATAAACATGATTTTATCACCACTCATGATCCATTCATGAATGGAAAATTAGATGTGATCAATACCATCGATGAGGACATATGGAAGCATCCTGATATGTTGCCTTCCGATTCCATTCGATTAGAAAATTTTTATTGGTACTGCAAACCAAAATTGCAACCTGAAGATAGCATGCGAGACACTAGCAACCGAGGTGTGAAACAACTACTGGAAGCGGCACTGGGCGCGCTTCATGTCAAGCCTTTGACTTTGAAGAGATGCAGAAGGAAGGACCGAGCCTGGAGGTTCAAAGCTACCTCCAAGCATTCATGAGAGTTAATAAGAAAGCAGCAACTGGGCAGCAACAGGAGAACAAATAAGCCATTCGACCCAGGAAAGTTTGAGGGGCAGTGGGTCAACGAAAGGACGGTGGAAGTAGAAATGCAGCAGAAACAAATGGTGTATGATCCACCGTAGCTGTAGTAGGAATAGTACATCTGGCTGAAGACGTTAAACTTAGCGCTTGTTGGGAGGCAACCCATCGTGTCATAGGTTAGGTTTTATATTTCTTAGAATTTAATTAGGAAAATACATCGATCTTTTGCAGGTATTAGTTGTCTAAAATAAGTGTGGGGTCATGTGAGAAGTTTTTAAAATTTTGAAGACCGCGTCGTAAGTTTTTGAATTACGCGACGCGGGGTCGTAAACCAACCCGATGCGCAGGGGTTGATTTGATGACACGCACGACGCGTAAAGCGTAAATGCGCGACGCGGGAAATGATCAGTCAGTTTTCTTCTATATTAAGGTAAGCCGCGGCTCAACCAACCCTCACACGACTCGGAGCTCTGATCGACAAATTTCTCTCGTATTTTTTCTTGCTCATTTTGTTTCTACTACCAAGGTACGCTATTCTAACTATCTATTAGTTGTTAAAACTAGCAATTAGGTAGTTAATTTTAGTGATTTGTCCAGAAAAGTTCAAAACTTAGAATCGCCAATGCTAACTCATAGGATGTTTGTTTTGCCAAATAGAGACCCTAGATGAGTTAGTCGGCACTTAGGCTACCTTGTGGTATGATTGGATCGAGTTTAGCAGGTTAAATCGCGAGTTTGGATTGGGGTTTTGCAACAGCCGCTCGCCGCGACGCGCTTCTATCTTGAGCCGCGCCGCGGTGCGGTGGGGAAGAAAAGGACTAATTTTGCAAAAAAAAATTTCTTTTGTGGCTATGTATCTTTTTGCAGATGATGTTCAGGTTAGATCACCCTTTCCTCCAGTTCCCCGAGGGACTTGCTAGCTCCGCGGAGTACATCTCGCAGAGAGACGCACTGACCAGTCGCCGGGTCCTCGAGGCGACAGTTATCGACCGGGATATTTTGAGAGACACAGGACTTTGGGGTACGATTGAGCCATATTTACATCGCACCTGGACTCTCGGTGAGGCATCGTTCACATGCCGTATCTGGGACAGGATTATGGCCACGGACGAGGACGTGGTCTACACCGAGCTGCTGCTGGAGTTTCTCTCCACTATCCATTTTGCACCTCGGGCGTCAGACCCGCGATCTAGGATAGTTCGATTTCGCTTGGGGGTGAGCAGAGGGAGTGCAACCTCCGCGAGTTCGGGAGGCGAGTCGGCTTATACACTCCGGCGGATCTCCAACACCGCCACTTCACCCAGTTCTTTGGGGCTTGTACCCAGGGGCAGCCGGACAGGGCTGCCAACATGGTGGTTTGGGCACCGCTGTCCAACGTCATTTACGAGGCAGGGACCTCCCGAGAGAGCCACCTTCGAGACCCACTCCACCGCCTCATGCACCGTATCGTCTCCACCTCCATCATGCATCGGGAGGGGGCGAGAAGGTGTCGGGTGACGACATGACCTATTTTTGGGTTCTCCTGGACCCCTCCAGATTCCTCCACCTTCCATTTGCCCTCGCAGTCGCCCTCTCCACCCACTCGACGGGAGCTTCTGCCAGCAGTCCGCTGGCCCGGAGGTATTTCATTACCCGCCTGGCCCGCTCATACGGGATCCTCACTGCTTCCGTGGCCGCTTCTTTGACCGCTCTGCCTCCGTCTCGCACTACGGCGCGCACTCTGGAGAGGATGAGGCTCATTGAGCAGCAGCGTCCGGGGCAGTTCATTCGAGCGCTGACGGAGCCACGCCAGGACCCCCAGCCGGCATATGCACAGCCGGGCCGGAGACGACAGAGGCGGGAGGCACCCGCCGAGCCAGCACCACAGCCACAGCAGGAGGACCTGGCAGCCAGGGTTGCAGGATCGAGGACCAGCTTGAGTGGATCGGGGAGGTACTTCTATAGATTGCATCAGCTCAGGGCCAGCATCCCCGACCATTCCCAGCCCGGGCCCACGATCATGAGGCTGGACCCTCTAGGCCACCTGGTGGTGATTGATGTACTTTTTGTTTTTTGATATATATGTACAAAACTTATGGCACCACTATCTGTATCTTTGTTTATATTCTATTTGTCATGTTTGTTTTAATTTGTTTGTTGAGACATGCATGATATACCAAATGAGAAGGAGTTGTGTCAGACAAGTGTGGGGTCACCGTGTCCCCTCCACTTGTCTCGACCACCGGCGTGTTCACTGTAGCGCTACAACTCCAGCATACGAAATCAAGGATCTGTTTGTTCGCAATTATACCTGTGATACTGAGCACCAAGCAACCTATCGTCCAACAGGGGTAACTCTTTCTCCCTTATGCTTAAAATTTTTTTTTGTACAACGGGGACGTTGTACGGTTTTAAGTGTGGAGTGTGGACGGTCGAAAGAGAAATTTTTTTTGAAATTTTTGCAGAAATGATCAATTTTCAATATTTTTAGCAATATTTTTCAAAATTTTTAATAAATAGCAATTTTGAAATGAATGGTTTGTGATTGTGATAGCACTGGTATTTTTCAAGAAATACTGTTTATTTGTGATCATGCTATTAGTTAGTCAAATAAGTTGAGTTTTACGAGTTTAGAAGATTAAGCTGTTTTAGGATTGGAATTTAGGAAGGAAATGTCAATCTGTGGCCTTTGTTGTTCGAGCCGGTAAGTCTAAAATGGGTGGGACTTATGCACCTTGCCACCTAAGATCGTCTGGTCTGGGATGGTATTTCTGAAAGCTCGTTACACGGACAACATCGAAAGTCATGGACAATTCCTAAATGGCCTTTAGAATCTGAATGAGTAAGTACATTTCATTGTGGACAGAAAGTTTGTAATCAAGGGTTCTCTAGAAAGCCATGAATTCCAAAGAACAATTCAATTATGTTTTCGCGAACTATTCCACTCTAACTCATAGGGCAATAAGCTTTGAAATTGAACACAGTCAAAAACTGTTTGAGTTTTTATTATAATTTGTTAAAAACTCTCTTGCTTGGGGACAAGCAAGGCACAAGTGTGGGATGTTTGACAACGCCTAGTGATATCAAGTATTTTAGGCGTTGTTGAGCCTTGTTCTTGATGAAATTATATCAGATATATCTTGGTATTATCACTTTTTGTGCCAGGACTTGTTTGGAGGAAAAGAATGGAAACAGGGACTAAAAGCGTGCAAAAAGAAGAAGTTTGAAAAGAATGAAAAATCAAGTAGTTACCAAAAAACATAGGTTTACTATAAGTCATTCCCGAAACCGGGTCACAAAAGTATAGTATGAAACATCAAAGTCGATCCAGGTCCACAACCAGCTATCCTTCTACAACTCTCTTCCCTTTATCTCCACTACTAGAACCTACAACACAAAGTCAATATATATGAGCTACATAAGCTCACTGTGCAATCACTCTGGTTAGGTGGTTATGCAATTGTCACATCAAGATCAGTTGTAGTGTGTAATCAGCTAAACACTTACAACCTCTCTCAACTCATACTTTTTTACTATCTCAGTCATTTGGTGTGATCAGCCACACTCATAACTCAGCTATCGACAATAACTCAAAATCTCTTTCAACTCATACTTTCTTGGCTATCTCAACCATTCATAACAATTTACTGCTCACTTACATTATAAATCATATCACAAGTCATTCACATAATTACTCACCTGGGGTTGGGTCGAAACGTATAACCCACGAGCTTCTCGTATCAGCCTCCTTTCTATATGGTTTAGCTGTGGTAAAACATCACATATCAGATCTCAAACATACTTAGACATCCCAATTAAAGTTTGACCAAAAGGGTCAAGTTATATAAGTGATATAAACATTATTTTAACAAGATATAGAGGCACTATCTCTAAGGATAACGTCGCGGTCCCTAGACATAGCGACGCTATCGTCGCTGAACAGCTCGGGTTCGTGCATGCATGAATTCAGCCCTCAAAACTTAGAGATTTACACACCAAGGGCTTAGGAAATTGTACCACACTCGATTACTAACACCATATATCACCAAAACTATTGCTTGCTCGGATTCTAATACTTAGGGTTTCAAAAACCCCCCCAATTTCCTCAAAAATCAACTTACCTTGTTGATTTAATGTTCAAGAACACTTCATTGATGTTGAATTCGAGTTCTCCTAGCTCGCTACTCCAATTTCTTGGTCAATTTCATGAATTCCCTGCTCAATTGCCACTGTGGAGTGAGTTTGGGGTGTTTTGGTTCGCCATTGATAACTAACATACTAAAATCATTTTCGCTGACTTTCGCACGTAGCGTCATTATCCATAGAGATAGTGTTGCTATCTCACTGTCTAAGAAGGCATCCTACTTTGAAATAGCGGCGCTATCTCACTTATCAAGCCATAACTCCTCCAATTTCCTATTTAAGCATTTCTCAAGGCCAAAACTCACCCACAAGGGTTCCAAATCATAACTAACACACAACAATGGATTTTACCGCTTCCTACCATTATAATATACTCAAACACCGAAATAAAACACAATAAAAATCGTCATACCTCCACTTTAGCAACTCAAACCAAATAACACTTAGCTATAAGGCAAACAACTTACTTGTACAAATACCTCGAGTATAAAAATGGGTCTCACACAATGAGAGCCCAAACCGAAATAATTACAAATTGTTAGACCAACCAGAATGTATAACCCGCATGATGCAGGGTGGTGATGTGGACAACGCATGCCTGCAGGAACACTACCCCCTTGGGGCAATACACCGCACTTTTTCAACCCTTGCGGGGATAGAACACCGCACATTTCTTCCATCTCTCTCTTCTCTCTTTACACACACATACACATATTTAATTATTTTCTAGAACGTGAAGGATGGTGAGGGATACCTATTTCTTAGATTTAATAGACTGAGAGGAATGTGACGTGGCGCTTATGTGACACTGAGAGGAGTGAATGGTGAGAGGTGACCACTCCCCTTAATCTTAGAATGTCTATTTATGCCGCTAATGACATTGCTTTTTATATGATAACAAAATGGTTTCCAATTTTTTCATGTTGGTTCCATTATTGAAAAGTAGTCACACAAAGCCAGCATCTAGACCAACTAGTGAAAATTCCATGTGTGGTAAATATTCTATTCAAGTACGGTATTAGCTCCTCTAATCCGTGAAGAATCTGTAATGTTGCTGAAGAACGTGTGGACCATATTTTTGTGGGTTGTCCAATAACAAAAGAAGTATGGCAGAAAGTTTGTGGGTAGTGGAGACTTTTTGATTTGTCCATCTCCTCGGTCAGCGACCTTTAGAATGCAACTCTAGGCTTTAATTTTTCCTGTTTTGCTGTTTTTGTTTATTTCCTTTATATGTTTGCCATGGCTAGTTTCTTTTCTCTAATTTATATCTTTGTCTTGCCGTTCAAACAAAAGTGAAAAGTTGTTAGATTTATCATTGAGAAATGATAGTTGTTGTCACCAAAACTAATAGTCGAGTAAAACAAGTCTCACCAAATCCCTGATCATACCAACTAACTGCATATTTTAGATTTCCTACTTCTGTTCACCAAAACTATTTGTTGAGCACATGACTTGGTCAACATTAAGGTATGCATATATGCTGACTAGTGTGTATATATGTGTTTCATTACTTCTTGGGTTAGTGTGCTGATGTATGCACATATGCTATTCAATATTGTTAATTTACCATCTTCCCAATAATACAGCACATAAGATACCAATAACAATTGTTCATTTAACAATACTCAAGCCATCGGTATTAGCTTTTTCTTATTGGATTTTTTAATACCTGAAGGGCTCCACCACAAAATATAATAAATGGTATGGTTTCGAATTTTGTTTTATCAGTGGTTGACTTGTAGATATAACAACCCATTTTACATCGAGGTTTAGAGTTCTATTCAACTTGGTCGAAAGGTCCAGAAAGAGACATTATTCATTTTATAGTCACGTGAACGTTTTAATATGTTGATTGGCATTTGGAAAAGTCACTTGAACGTATAGGTTACCATGTTATCTATAGTCAACTTCAACCGATGCTTGATAATAATATCTTGTAACAGATTAAAAACAACATCTGTATTTAGTTAAGAACTTTTAGAAAATTACATCTTTAAGGTGCTATGGATCAGTTATGTAAGATGAAACAATATTTGAAAAGGGTAAATGTGAAATCAAATAATATAAATAAAACTATATTGTGGAAATATTTAACTACTAGTCACGGTTTATACTTTTTTGTTGACGGATTTTTGTAGTCGTCAAACTTAAAGGGCCCCGTTCTAGAGAGGGTCCTTCTGTTTTGTCGTTTTGAAATTCTGGTCTAAATCCGCGGGTAGAATTGTAATAGGAAATAGATATAATTTGTTAAATTAAAAATTCAGGTATCATGATGACAACAACAACAACCAGTTTCATTTGTTTATTTAATTTTTTAAATTGAGTTGCGTAACACGGTGGCATCAAAACAACATTTGACTTTCTGAATTAATTTCCCATAACTTGCAAAGCGTGATGAATTCAGGAAGCAACATGCATTATAATTTTCTTTATCTTTCTGTACCCAGTCTCAGTCAACTATATTTATTATTATTAATTAAGACAAATTACCTTAAAGAAAACGTACAAACCATTTGATGAGTCATGTGCATGTCCGAATACACTGCACATACACAGAAAAAAAAAATAATAATAACTATCTTTCTTCTCTTAACAATTTTATAACACGAAGATGAGAAAACTAATCTAGTGGTCTATAAATCTCTATAAGCTTTACATGATGGTCTAAAAGAATATCACACGTACCTTTATTGTAATTGTCAATGGAGGAATAAGTATCAATTTGAAATAAAAAAATGCGATTGGTTTTTTTAAAACAATAAAAACAAAAAACATATAAAGAGAGTATCTTTTTATCTCCACTTGGATTTTTTTAGGTCATTCTTTTTGTGCGAGTCCTGATTGGGTAATAATGCGCCATGTATTTTCATTTTTCATTTATTTTTTCATGTCGTCTTCACCCCACCCGCACTTACAAACAAACAAACGTTTGTGATTGTGAGTATAATGGTTTAATTTGATAAGGCAATTACACATCGAAACAGAAAAACCCACCATCACCACCACCACCAAACAGCCGCCCCCAACAATTCATTATACAAAAAAGTAAACGCTTCCATGATCATAAACTCACTCACACCCTTGATGCCTTCTTTCCCCTTTTTTAATATTGCTCCTCGTCAACATCCACTTGTCTCCTCCTTCATCAATGGATCATTCCCTCATCTTCAACAATCTCTCGTCTTCTTCTTCTTCCTAATCCCTCCACCCATTTCTTCTTTTTTTCTGCAGCCAACATGCTGCCGAGACCCCTCTTCTTCTTCTTCATCCATCTGGGTTTCGTTCGATTGTTGATTATAGTAATACTCCTGTTTCCTGTAATTACAGATGCCGCTTGCTCCCGGCTTGATCGTGAATCTCTTTTGTCCTTCGCCGCGAACTTTCCCAGTCTCAATTGGACCGCCGCCGTCGATTGCTGTTCATGGGATGGAATTGATTGTGATACAGGAGATCGGGTCGTGGAGTTGTCGTTACCCGATAGAGGTCTTCGTGGTTCTATTCCTTCTTCTCTTCAATCTCTTACCACTCTCTCTCTCCTCAACCTGTCGTGTAATTTTCTATCTGGTCCCCTTCCCGATGGACTTTTCTCCTCTATGAATAACCTCCACACCATTGACTTGAGCTACAATAGGCTTACAGGAAAGTTACCGGATATCTGGCCTGCTAACGTCCAATTGCTCAATTTCTCCAGCAATTATTTCAACGGGACAATTGAATCTGTCTTTCTCCAGCCAACTCCAAGATTAATTGCTCTTAATATCAGCAACAACACCTTCACCGGCGTCATTCCTCCTTCAATATGCAAAATCTCACCGGGTTTAGTGATTTTGGATTTCACTTTGAACGACTTCACCGGAATTATCCCGTCAGGGTTTGGTGACTGTTCTAATCTCCAGGTTTTGAGTATGGGTTTTAACAGTCTCACAGGGCCGATTCCAATTGATATCGATGGTGCCCGATCGCTGCAAGTGTTATCCTTACCCGGAAATAATCTTACTGGAGAAATTAGTGAAGGCATTGCCAACCTCGCCAACCTCAGGATTCTTACCTTGTTTGGTAATTCGTTATCCGGCGACATCCCTCGCAATATCGGAAAGCTTTCATTCCTGGAAAGACTGGAACTTCACATTAATCGTCTCAACGGTACTCTCCCTTCGTCATTGATGAATTGCACAAAGCTTAAACTGCTAAATTTGAGGGTCAACTCATTCGTCGGCATGCTTTCGGACTTTGATTTCTCCAATTTCAGTCAACTGAGCATAATTGACCTCGGAGAAAATCAATTCAACGGGACGCTACCCGAAACCCTTTTTACCTGCAAATCACTCACAGCAATTCGACTTGCCAACAATAGGCTAAAGGGGGAACTCTTGCCTGAGGTACTCAATTTGTCATCTTTATCCTTCCTCTCGCTTCCAAACAACACCCTGAAGAACATCGCAAAGGCATTCGATATTCTGAAAAACCACACGAATCTCACCACTCTGATTCTCTCCAAGAATTTCTTCAACGAAACCCTACCCGATGGAGAAATTTCCGGGTTTGTTCATCTTAAGATCATGGGGCTAGGTGGTTGCAAATTGTATGGTCAAATCCCGACATGGCTGAGTTCGCTAAAGAATCTCGAGGTAATCGACCTCTCTCAAAATTACATCGATGGCACAATCCCAATCTGGCTAGAAACCCTCCCAAATCTTTTCTACCTCGATTTATCTAACAACTCTCTTTCTGGAAGCTTCCCTGTAGAGCTTACTAGACTCCCAGCACTTGGCTCACAACAAGTGCTCGACCATGTAAACAGTAGTTACTTAGAACTCCCTGTATTCGTCCAACCCCAAAACGCTTCCTATTTACAGTACAACCAGCTCGCCACCCTCCCGCCAGCTTTATACCTAGCAAGCAATCACCTCACCGGCGACATCCCAGTTCAAATCGGTAACCTCCAGTCAATTCACATTCTTGACCTCAGTCAAAACAATTTCTCCGGCCCCATTCCAAGTTCGATCTCAAATCTAACAAACTTGGAAAAACTCGACCTCTCTCATAACCTCCTAACCGGTGAGATCCCCTCTTCACTTAAAGGTCTCAATTTTTTGTCTTCCTTCAATGTCGCAAACAACAATCTTCAAGGTCCAATACCAACCGGAGGCCAATTCGGGACCTTTTTGAACCAAAGCTATGAACACAATCTAGGTCTATGCGGCCCTCCCACCAACAGCCTTTGTGGGAACCCTAATCGATCAGATACGCCCTCTTCAGGACACAGAAAAGGCCCAAACAAGAAATTGATCGTCGGACTTATTTTAGGTATTTGTTTTGGAGTCGGGATCACTCTAACATGTCTCGCATTATGGATACTCTCGAAAAGACGGATCCTTCCAAGAGGCGACCCGGAGGTATTCCACATGGACATGGTCTCATTCAACTCCACGTCAGCAGTCGACATCCCCAAAGACACAAGCGGCGTCATATTGTTCCCAAACAATATGACTCCAGACACCAAAAATCTCACAATATCCGACATCTTAAAAGCAACCGATAATTTCAGTCAAGCAAACATAATCGGATGTGGCGGTTTCGGTTTAGTCTACAAAGCGACTTTACCAAACGGAACAAAATTAGCAGTCAAGAAACTTTCCGGCGACATGGGTTTAATCGCTAGAGAATTCAAAGCAGAAGTGGAAGCATTATCCACCGCCCAACATAAAAACCTCGTGTCTTTACAAGGTTACTGTGTGCACGATGGTTGCCAGCTGTTAATCTATTCCTACATGGAAAACGGAAGCTTAGACTACTGGCTACACGAAAAGCCAGATGGCGCTTCACGGCTCGATTGGCCGACAAGATTAAAAATCTTACAAGGAGCAAGTTGTGGACTTTCATACATGCACCAAGTATGTGAACCGCATATAGTCCATCGTGACATAAAGTCAAGCAACATTCTCCTAGATGAACAGTTCGAAGCATACGTGGCCGATTTCGGTCTTTCAAGATTAATTCATCCGTACAATACACATGTCACCACCGAATTGGTCGGTACTTTAGGCTATATTCCTCCCGAATATAGCCAGTCATGGATAGCGACTTTAAGAGGGGACATATATAGTTTTGGGGTTGTCATGCTTGAATTACTCACAGGAAAAAGACCCATGGAGGTTTTTAGACCGAAAGCATCTAGGGAACTTGTTGTTTGGGTAAATCAATTAAGAAGAGAAGGGAAACAAGATGAAGTTTTTGATAGTCTTTTGAGAGATAAAGGGTTCGAAGAAGAAATGTTGCAGGTTCTTGATGTTGCATGCATGTGTGTGAATGTGAATCCTGTGAAAAGGCCCACTATTAATGAAGTTGTTGATTGGCTCCATAATGTTGGGTCCAACAATCGGATACCAAAATAATCGCTTTGAGGAAATCAGAATTTTCAGTTGTGTTGTGAATGTGGCTGTAAATTAGTAATGTTTTTGGGTTTTATTTTTTTTTTATTTTTTTTTTTATGGTTCCTTATGCAAAGGAATTTTTTACCTCATGAAAATGTATTTATGTATAAAGAGAAACATCTCAACCTCATACAATTTTTGTAACTTTTTGCATGTTTTTTAACAGTGAACTCACTATCAGAGCTAGTTGTATATGTATGTTACTAGCGTTGATATGTTTTTACTGCTGTATATGTTTTCAATAAACACTCTTTTGTACAGGTATATTGATGATATATGTTACCATCTTTGATGCACCACTATGTTCAAATTTTACTATATCTAACGGATTCTTATGCAAACATAAGTAAATATTAGCTTTATTATATAAGCAAATAAAGTGTACAATTACAACAGGTTGTTAATCAGTTAACAAATGAAACCATCGATCACAAGTTTGGATACATTATTGATGTTCAACATATTTATTCCAGCACTTACTAATAAGTTGATGAGAGTGCCATACATAATAAGTAACCATCGTTTATTTTCGGAGATCCATTTAAAGATCTCAAAATACACATAGATACATACACAGACAATACGTTTATCTTTCACCTTCCCATCAAGCAGCCAACTTGATGCCAGCTAAACTCCTCCATGTCCGCCATGTCCTCCGTTTCCGGTCACCGTCAAAAGCTCAAACTTTCCTCAAATCCAAATGCCCAGAAAAACCCAAACGATTTTTACACCATTTGGATAAAAAAGAGATAAAAAGGGCAAATAAATAGAGGTCAAAATGAACAAGACAAAACCACGAAACAGAAGAAGTAGCGAGAGAGCGGAGAAGGGTTTTTAGTCACATGACCAACAATCTTTCCGTCAAACTGTTGGTGCTAAAAAGACGAGATTAGCACTTAATTTACCATATGCCAACCAAAAAAGAGATGTGGGAAAAAGGGATCGATCGAGACAGATTTTTAAGCATATATGCATAAAGAAATCCGTTAATTGGTAAGAACTAATCATCTCCCTGAATGTACCAGCAAAGCAACATGGTGGCGCAACGACGAAGGATGTAAATACGAGCACGTTGTTTCTTAACCAAAGTAGCACACTTTCTTGTAATACCATTTCCTTTTCTCTTTGTTTCCATATTTTCTGTGTTTTCGAGTGAATAATTTGGGAAAAAAACCACACAGAAGAGTGAAGCTGGACCCTGAGAGGTAATGGGTAACGGGGAGATGTATTTATAGATGGGTCAGCATCGAAAACCGGGGACTGATTTGCATGGAAAAGAGTTGAGGGATTTGAGTCAGCATTGATTGTTTTTTGTAATTTTGTTAAACGGGGAAGAAATCAAGGCGAAAGGGGGGTGAATGCGGACGTGAGACTTTACGGAGACGCCGTGAAAGAGAGGATTTGGAAGCTGTAAAGGGTTGTACTGTACAAGTGATTAGGAGTTGTACCGTAGATGTGGCGTTTTGGAAATAAGTTGAAAGAGAGGGAGTGGAGTAAAGTGGAAGTGAAATGAAAAATGGGAAGGATGTTGTGATGGGGATGCGTATTGGGAACATGGTGTCGGCTTATTTGCATTCACAAGTTATTACTTTATATCTGTTTGCATTTCCAAGATCGTTTGTCATCACAAAGACAATCTTGGATTGGTGAAATTTACAATCCACCACAAAATATAGGTATTAAAAGTCCTTTTTATTTTTCTCTTTTGTCGAAAAAACACTTCCAAAAATAAGAAAATTAGTAATTTGGTAATGCAATTTGAATTCATTCTAAGAGCTCTGCAATGGTACTTGTTGAAAGAGCTTAGGCAAAAGAAAATGATGTATAAGATATAAGCATTATGTGCACCTTTTACTTACTCGAGATCTATACAAGTGTTCTTTTCCAAAAAAAATATTTCTCTTTTTCTTTATTGTTTTTGTCTTTTGCCTTATTTTAGTTTATTAGTTATTTAAATAACTTATAATAACATATTTAAATTATGAATTCTAATATAATTCAAAACTTTACAAAATAAAGAGACATATAAATATAAATATTAAGTTTTGTATAATGAACTATTGTTTACTATAATATCATTTAAATCTTATATATTTTAATTTTTAGTTTTTATAATAACGAAGTCATATAATATATAATTGTACTATTAAATAAGTATATATATTACTTAATAAACTTAAATTAATACAATTATATAATTAAACTACTAATAACTTAATTTAATATACATTTATCTATATAAAAATAAATCAAGAGTTATAACAAATATATGGTAATGTTTTTTGCATGGTTATTAAGATCTCGATCTTGATCTTAAGATTTAAGATATTGCACTGAAAAACGATATCAGCCACACTAAGATATATCTGAAGCAAAATTTGTACTGAGATCTTAGGATCCTAACTAGGATCTTAAGATCTTAAATCGATCCGAGCGTATCTTTTTTGTTTTTATTATATAGTCAAGCCTGAAAAATCCGTTCATTCAACATGATATTGAGGGTTGTTTGCCACAAGAAGTCTCACAAAACATTAGCACTTTTTCTTTTCATGTCGAATTAGACAGAGCATCGTGACACTCATGTTATTCACTTTGTGGTCTTATGTCTTTAATTGTGGATGGTCATGATGATAATGTTTGTTTATGTATCCTTCCTAATTTTACACTTTCTAACTACAAGAATGATGTATCATGCTTAAGAAATTAAATTTGATTCTACCGTCAATGATTCAATCAACATTAAATTGTAATGGATATTACACAAAATATGAAAAAAAAAATTTTAAAAAAAAAAATGGAGACTAGCTTATTAGTAGGATCTCCGGTCCCGATCCCAATCTTACTATCACGATCTTGCAAAATATAAAACGATCTTAGACAATATCCAATATTGACAACCTTGATTTTTTTTGGTTATTAAATTGATGAGTCGATACAGAGTATCATATAAAAATTTAAAAGTCGTTCACTAATGGAGATACTCTAATTTCAATATTACATATAACCTAGTTACGTAATTATAGGATGTTAAATTTTGAGTTGTAACTCACTTTTATAGAATAAGGAAATTTGATTCGACTTGGAAGTTGAATGTCGCCAACAAGGAACAACAACCGGATTCTAAAAGATTCTGTAAAATTTTGACATGTGAACAACAAGATATGGTAATCCAATTTTGACTTTTCAACACATTGGTCCTTCTGGCATAACTTCCAAAACCATATCTTTCTCAATCCATTAGGCTTTATCTTTACCACTCACTACCAAATATACAATATTTTTTTCAAGTATCCAAAAAGACACCTGTATTTTAAATGTAAAATAACTAAAAAAAACCCATCGAAATCTCAAGTGCCATAAATGTACCATGAAGTGAAAAAACCGCTCATATTCAATGAATTTAAGAATCCATTGACCTTACTCTCCAAGCATCTACTTTACTTCAATTTATCACCAAAATCCTACACTTTTCTGTATTTCACAAGCAATTAGACTTTTGTTACCTTAATTAATCAATAGATTTAATGTCACAAACACAGTATAAATTACGAAAAAAGAAAAAAACCAACTAGCCAGATAACATGAATACACATACCTCCTTTCACAAATACAACAAAAATCATGTAAACAAGTTTCACTTGTAATCTTGAGTTCCTATTTTTTTATATTTAAGCTTCTTTGAACTTGTAAGAGCTCCTTAAAATTCATCCATTAATTATTAACTTACACAAGGCTTGCCTCAGCAACCACTCCCTTACGTGCAGCAAGCAACTCATAATCCTAAAAAACAAAATCCAAAAATCATTAACAAATTAACAATTATAACAACCTACTTTTATATACTTAAAACTTACCTTTACAATAGCTTGTGCACAAAACTTTCCAGATAAAACCGCACCCTCCATTGAAGCTAAATACTTCTGTTTAGTATAATCACCAGCTAAATAAAATCCCTCAATTGGAGATCTTTGTAGTGGTCTACAAGGTTCACAATCTGGTATGGTTTTATAAACAGATCTTGGTGTTTTAACAACTTTATATTTCAGGATTTTTGCTTTACTTCCATCTGCTGAAATTTCATCAGGAAAAAGCCTTGAAAGTTCACTCATTGTTGCATCAATAATATCAGTGTCACTTCTTGAAATCCATTCTTCTGCAGGTGCAAAAACCAATTCCAACATTGACCGATTTGGATCATAATATTCCTTACATGTCACTGACATGTCAGCATATACACTCAAAAGAGGTGACCTACTGAACAGTAGGTGATCATATGTGTTTTTCAGTTTCCTATCAAACCTGAAAATAATTTTAAAGATTAATACAAAAGGGTTATGATTAAAGTCAAGAAGTCAACGACTAACCATATATGAACGTTTATAACTGGAACACCGACTAGTTTCTCTAACTTTTTGAAATATGGAATTGGTTTCCATTCTTCAGGTAAAAGAAGCTTTAAAATGTCAACTGTTTTATACACAAAAAAAGTAAAATAATTCAATAATTTGGACCCTAGAAATCAAGAATATGTACTATAGAGATAAATATAAATAGTGAAACATACCGGGGGTGGCGAATACATAAGCATCAGCTTCTAGAACATTCCCGTCATTCAGTAGAAAGTTCCGGACAGTTCCGTCTTTGTTTAATTCAATTTTTTGTATTCTTGAATTGAGTCTGACTTGGCCACCAAGTGACTCAATATGGTCAACAATTGGCTGGCAAAGTCTTTCGGGTGGGCTTCCATCTAAAAATGCCATCTTGGAACCATGTTTCTCCTGTTGATTTATTTTATATTAATCAACAACAATAATTGAAAAAAAAATATTGTTTCTTCCGGATTATTAATAAAAAATTTTACCTGAAGAAACCGGTTGAGAGCAATGAGAATACACTGCATTGAAAGTTCATCTGGATTTATAAAGTTTAATGCCTTTGACATGGCAATAAAAACCTCAGTAGTAACTCGATCTGGTATTCCCTAAAAAATGAAATAGATTAATTAGTATTAATTATCTAAACTTTTAGATGAAAATATTATTTTAATGATTACATTTACATACTTGTTTTCTCATCCAGTCTTGAACACTCAAACCATCTTGGGCCTCAACATAAGCCTGTCCACCTAACATTGCAGGCAAAAGCCCAATTGCAAATTTTACTTTTTCAGGCCACGTCAGCATTTCATTGTTCCTCAATATAGCAAAAATTCCATTTAATGGTGCAGGCAAAACATCTGGAAAGTCAAACCGACTAAATTCTCCAGGCTTATTTGGCATTGCAAATATCATAGAATGTTCCTTCCATTGCAATCTATCATTAATTCCTAACTCTCCAAACAAATTCTGTATATTTGGGTAAGCTCCAACTTCAAGAAAATTAAAAAGTTCATTCAGCATTAGGTATGCAAAAAAAAGACTATATTTTTAGAAACTTGAAGGATAATAAAAAGGTTAAAACTTACAGAATATGTGTAAACCTGTCTCGTACCAATCTCCATCATCATCTTTCCAAGCTGCCACCTATGTAAGAATTTAGAAGGCCAATAAGAGAAATGTATTTGAGATAAAATGAAAATAAAGATAGAAACTTTATAGTTTATAAACCTTTCCACCAAGAACGTCTCTTGCTTCTAACAAAATTGGCTTGTGACCTGCATCAGCCAAATACTTTGCAGTTGATAAACCAGCCAAACCTGAAAATGCAAAATTTGAAAAAGTTAGTTTGATAACAGATAATCAAAGTAAGGTTAGTAAAAAATAAAATTAAAAATTAAGTTTTTTAATTTTACCTGCACCAGCAATTACAATCTTCAATGGCTTTGATGGACGAGGGGAAGTTCTGAAGGTTGAAGACAAGTAAGCAGCTTCCAAGAAATTAGAGGTGTTGTCAAGATCTGGTCTTGGATAGTCAACACAAACTACCTATTTAATTATTAGAGATACATTTGTTCATTAACTTGATACTATGAACAATAATTAGAAGCATATAAAGGTACCTTTAAAGGGGAGATATTCTTCTTTGATTTTGGTGTAAAAGAACGGGCACTTGGGAATTGCAATCTGTGACCCATGGCATCACAGCATCCAAATGAGAGTACATCTTTTTGTCCTGAGGTGATGTTGAAACAGTCTTTTGAAGTGATCTGTGTGCTTGAAAGATTCATTACTATACACTTTCCACTTGAGTTAATGGCGGAGACATTTCCAAACAGAGACATATCAGCTCACCGAATATCCTAATTAGGTCCAGTCCAACAAACTTTTAGGGTCGGAAAGGTAGGCCCAACAGTAACAGCCCTGCCATTATAAAGCTTGTAAGAATTCTCAGTTTCATTTAGAGAAGTATACAGCCAGGTTACAGTGATGAACTAACTTGAATATTGAAAAAAAGTTGAGAAAGAATAAAAGGTATTCGGGCTATTCTCTTTTGATACTTCTTTCTACCTTTTGATTATCAAATGAGCTTCTTCCACTTCTAAACTTGATATTAATCGGTTTTTATTTGTAAATAGAACTTTATAATCGTATCAGAAAGTAGAAAAGTATTATTAAAGAACTCGATTTAAACATATTAACTGATAATCATAATTTTGATTGCTGCAACTTTGACTTTGAAATTCGATGGATAAACAAACTAATTGAGGACAAAGGGAGTAATAAAATTGCTCGCCGACTTCTGAATATACAGTTGGATTGCAAATTTTGCAAACCGTGGAACCGCTATACTCCAAGAGATAATCACCCTAAAATTCATGCCAATCACATACGTATTTTATTCCATCCATTGAATTTTTAGTACAACACAGTAGATTAAACTAATTTTGTGATGAAACCCTGGCGGAAGAAATAAAGAGGAGCAATGAGCTACTTTACCTTTGTCCAAATTAAAAGGATGATATCAGGGAGAGATTTGAAACACAGTCGACGAGATGATTAAGACGAGAGTTGGAGGAGCTTCAATGGAAGAGAAGAAATGGAAAGAGAGAGAATGAGAGGTAAAAGAAGGCTTTCAATTTTGGGATTGTTTTTGGCTTCTTTCGTCGTTGGAACTTCGTCATCCATTGTTAGGAATATACCGTCCTCACTCCTCCCTCCAGCTAAACTGCAACGGACGGTTTAAAAACAATTTTTATAACAAAAACGAACAAAAAGCCATTCATTTTTTATGTTATCGGATCAAATGACCTACATGTAAATTATAATTTGTTATACATCCACGTTTATATTTAAAAGTTTGTATAGTCGGGATGAAATTCAATTATATATAAGAAACTATTTTTGATTTTGTAAAACTAATATATAAAAGGGTAATTTTTTTATATTTTTATATAAACTTATGTTTGTATAAAAACAAATATATAAAAAAATAATAAATAAGTTTATGATAAAAAAAATGGGAAGGGTGCGCTTAAAATTGCCCGTTTGGATTCTCCTTCCATTGTTGATTTTAAACAGCCGAGTGTCCAGGTGTAGTTGGATTCTATTTCTGTGTGCATATAAACAAATGCTATGGAAATTGTCATATTAGTTGGAGTTACACCAACTATTTCAAGGATGGGCATATCGTATCTGTTTGTTTTGTATGTCGCATCCATCAACATCACATGTGGAAATGCATACCACATCTCTAATGATCTTCGATGAGCAAAATAAATCTTGGATATCGTTTGTAGATGTATATGCACGGCTGTAATATATATAACCATTTTTATCTAAGAAAGACATAACAACCTGCATTTGAGTTTTGCTATTTTTCTCTTTCATCTTCAATTTTTGGTTTGCATTATATATATAGTTGGAAGAGTCGATACATTTTCTACGTTTTGCTTCTTTAATGTAGATAATATATATCGTGGTTTAACATTTTTTTCTTATCAAATCTTCTCGACTAATTGGGTTTCATTCTCAGAAAGACGTCGTGGATATGTGTGGCCTTCTAAATGTAAGGCAGGATCGTGATTATGTATTCCACATATCACTTTTAACGACCAACAATCATTTATCAACGAATACTTCCCTTTTAGTGCAAATGGACAATTTATCTTTTTGCTACCGGTATTTTTTGTGGATATTTTTTTTTACTTTTGTATATACCACCACGATCACTTTGAAAAAAAATATTTATGTTAGTATTGGATCTTTTTATTACAATAATATAACCAAGACCGCGTCCCATATTTTGCACCCAGTCTATTAACTGTTGATGAGAATTGAATACCTGAAAATAATTTTGTATCAGACACTAGTAAATTTTCACAATAATAACTATAGTAATAAACCTAAAACTGCATACCATGTTCGTTTCAAATGCTGATGTCTTATTAACGAATTAACTATTTTCATTATCGTCATCGTGATGTGCATTATTTGTGTGAATGTTGTCTGCCTACGCAATATATATATACAAATACAAATATGTAATTTATGATAATGTAAATATATTGAAAGTGATAAATGAACATACCTCGTAATTTAAATCATAAAACGATTGAAAATATTTTTTCCAACTCATTTTGTTATTTAAGCAAGATATGCTTAAAATTGATGTGTTTGAAAATAAAATTGAAGAGTACTATTTATAGGTATAAATAGCATGGGCTTTTTTTATAAGCAAGAAAAATTATAATGCTTGCATATCTCTTCGTTTGCAGCAACCATCTCTGTTGGATTAGGTGTCTAAGTCATGACTTATAATTGTAATTATCTTATGAATAAAAGCAAAAGTCTATTTGGGTTGCCCTCATAGCTGGGGAATTGATGTACAGTTCAGTAGAGAGAAATATTGATTTATTAAGGGTTTAATAAATCAATAGAATATATATATAGATGGATTATTAATATATTTAAGTGTTAATATATTAATTAGAAACTATATTAATTAATTGAGATTTAATCCATAATTAATTGGATTTAATTTAGTGATTAAATTAATTAATTAAAGTGCAGGGGCTGACTTGTAATTATTCAATAGTTGAATAAATGTCAAGAGATAAGCCAGGGGCCAAAAGTGGCGCCACCCTGGAGTCTCTCTAGGGTTTGGCGAAAACCCTTCTAGGGTTTTAGAAGCCTGATCCAAGTGACTTGCAGGCTTGCCCACTTGGGAGGCTCCTTAGGGTTTCAGGTGTAGCCTGTGGAGGCTATATAAGGAACCCCCTGGCACCTCCAAAATCACGCCATCTCCATCTCTCATCTACTCTGCTGGATTGTCTTCTCCTTGCTTGGGTGTGACTTGCATTTGAGGCAGGATCTTTTTGCTGCTTGCTTGAAGGATCATAATATCAAAGGTTGGTTTTCTTAATTCATCTTTAGAATTGAATTGTATCCTTTAGGTTTAGTTCTAATCTTCATAGAAGAAAACATAGATCATATTAGGGTTGCATGTGATCCATAAGAATTTTTGTGTTCATTGTTTGAATAGAAACCCTTCAGTGGTATCAGAGCTAGCTTGTTTTCTTGTGAATTGATTTGAACTGTTTTGTGCCTTGGGTGTTTTTGCTAAAATCATCCCTTGGAGATGGCCATTGTCGCTCTCAAGGCTAGGGTTTCCTAACCCTAGCCGCCAACCCCACATGGTCCCCCTTGATTGCTTGATTTACTTGCCATAATTATGTGTTGTTATTTTTGGTAATAAGATCAATTAAAATAACTTGAACCCTTTTGTTTTGGCTTGTTATTTTCGAGAATCACTAGGACCACTACAGATAAATTAATTTGATTAATTTGGTAATCTGTAACCTAGATTTAATTAGTTTAATTAATTGATTAATTAAAAGACCAATTAAATCAGTTTAAAGAATTAATTAAAATTTTCAAAAAATTAGTAAAAATTTGCAAAAATTAAGATAAAATTAATTCTAAAATATTTTAATAAGATTAAAATATATCTTATATGTATTTATGATTAAAAGTTAATTTAATATATATAAAAAAATTGGTTAGTCTACCGTTAGTAGGCCTCATTCACAAAACTGTCCTCTAAAGAGGGTATAAGGCGACTGACTATAAAATGTTAGTCTAATGGGTATCTACTCTTACCCACCGCTCTCCTGGTCAGTCGAGTGTCGTTAGCCGAACGGGTATGATAGAACCGCTAAGCCTCTTAAAAGTATAATGCTATAATTGAAAGTACTAGAACCTTAAAACAAATCCCAATCTAGTTACTTTAAGTTAAAAATGTGAATTGGTGCTAATCCATGAAATTGCACATTGCACCTTGTGGAACGTTGGTGGAGCGTGTGTGTGGTTTACCGGCACGCCAACTCGGGTCCGCAATGTATTGCGATAGGTTTCTTGATTTTGTCATTATTAACGGAGCGTGTGTGGATTACCGGCACGTTAATTAGAGATGACAATTGACTTCAAGAGTACCAATCAATTTGCATGGTTATTCACACCCGGTTTGTGATCCTCGGTATCACAGTCACAAACAGTAGGGCATTCCCGAGATTAAAACATGCTATCGAACAGTTCGGTAAATCTCAATGAAACTAGGAATTCCATTATAATATGATTATGTTTCCGCGATGGAATTGGCTGAATCGTCATTCGCCTACCTTATAAAATTTGCAATATTGATTACGGCATCCCTTTTTCCGTATTGTAGATTGTTATTGTAGGGTCCTAGCCTTATATTTATTCTTGGGTGAATATAAGGATTATTATTATTATTATATCTATTTAAAACTACATTCTTCTTGTTCAGATGTCTTCTGACCAATCCGTTCCCCACTCAAATCCCGGTAGTGTCACCTCGATTATGTCATTATGCTCAAAGGTGACGTTGGACGGCACTAACTATAATGACTGGATCCGCAACATCAAAATGGCTCTAAGGTTTGAACATAAAGAGTATGTTCTGGAAACCGAGCTTGTTGATGTGGACACTGAAACCGCTACTCCCGAGGAAATCACTGCGTACACTAAACACTCTGATAATGCAACCAAAGTGGCTTGCATCATGATCGCTACTATGAACCCTGAACTGCAGCGTATATATGAGGACTATTGGCCTTACGAGATGCACAAAGAGCTCGCGGAAAGGTTCCGCAAGAAAGAGCGCATCGAAAGGCGTGAGGTTGTAAAAGCTTTCACTAACAGCAAGCCCAAGGAGGGCGAGTCCATCTGTGCACATGTGCAGAGGATGCATGGTTATATGGAAAGGCTCAGAAAGCTGGAAATGCCGGTCCATGAGGATTTAGCAGTTGACATAGTGCTAAACTCCTTGCCCAGTTCTTATGACCAGTTCACACTGGCATATCATTTGAACAATAACCAGGCAAACCTAGCTGAGTTACACCGCATGCTTCGTACGGCTGAGGACGGGATGAAGGGAAAAGTTGTGCTCCCTGTCAATCTGCCTGTCCTGGCTATTGGCTCCGGAAAAGGAAAGAAACGAAAAGGCCCTCCTAAGCAGAACTGGAGGGAAAAGACTCATGTCGGGTCATCTAGCGGTGCCTCGAAAGGTAAGTCTTCCGGAATTCCACATGTTCGGAACCCCAAAGAGGCCGACTGCTTTTACTGCAAGCAAAAGGGTCATTGGAAGAGGAGCTGCCCAACGTATCTGCAGGACATCAAGGACGGTAAAGTGAAACCGTCACAGGCAGGTACGTATTCTATATCTAATAACTCATCTTTCTCCCGTTCATGGCTCCTTGATACAGGATGTGGTTTTCATATCTGTTCTGATTTGCAGGGCCTAGAGGAAAGTAGGGAACTGGAGCATGGCAGACTGAACCTGGTCATGGGCAATAGGCGAACGTCACCTGTTACCAAGATCGGTGTTTATGGACTGATGCTGAGTAGTGGAGTTAGATTAGAATTACATAATTGTTGCTATACGCCTCATATGGCAAAGAACATAATTTCGTTTCGAGCATTGTTTAAACAAGGCTTTTACTATGAGTTTAATAAATTGAATGGTTCAATTTCTGTTTTAAAAATTGATGTTTTTATATTTAATGATATGCCTTGTGATGGAGTGTATGAATCTATTATGTGTGTTGATAATTATGGTAAAAATGTTTTAACTATTGATGCTTAAAGCGGTGTAGAAAAGGCATGTCTGTGGCATTGTCGCCTTGGCCATATAAACAAGAAACGCATCGCCCAACTCCAAAAGGATGGAGTGTTGGAATCATTCGACCTCGGGTCGGATGATGTATGCGAATCTTGCTTACTTGGCAAGATGACAAAATCACCATTCAAAGGTTCCTTTGAAAGAGGTGAAGTTTGTTGGATATCATACACACAGATGTGTGTGGTCCCTTCAGAACAACCACTAAAGATGGCACGCGGTTCTATGTGACCTTTACCGACGATTTTAGTAAATATGGGTATGTCTACTTAATCAAGAATAAGTCGGACACCTTTGAAAAGTTCAAAGAGTTTAAAAATGAAGCGGAAAATCAATTGGGCAGAAAGATAAAGATGCTTAGATTCGATAGAGGCGGTGAGTATCTTAGTATCGAGTTTCTCGATTACCTCAAGGAATGTGGAATTGTTTCACAGTTGTCGCCTCCAAGAACACCTCAGCTGAATGGTGTTGCTGAGAGGCGAAACCGAACCTTGTTGGACATGGTTCGTTCCATGATGAGTTGAGCCTCACTTCCAATCCATTTCTGGGGGTATGCCTTAGAGACTGCCGCCCATATCCTAAATCTTGTCCCAACCAAGAAGGTTGCGAAAACACCGCATGAGATGTGGACCGGGAAAGTTCCCTCGTTGGCACACATCAAAGTCTGGGGCTGTGAAGCGTTCGTGAGACGAGATACTTCATATAAGCTCGCAGAAAGAAGTGAGAGGTGTTTCTTCATCGGATACCCCAAACAGTCTTTTGATACTTGTTCTACAGACCGAGCGAGGACGTGGTCTTTGTAGCAAGACGAGGGTTCTTTCGAGAGAGAGAACTCATATCCAAAGAGGACAGTGGGAGCACGATCGATCTCGAAGAAATTCAGGAGACGCCCGATGAAACAACCTTGGAAGAAACTAGCAACCAACATGAGGAAGAGGTTCCTATTGGACCCACCGAAATTTCATTGCCCCTTAGGCGTTCAGGTAGAGTTAGCATGCCGCCCGAGTTCTATGGTTTCCATATTACTTCGGACGGTGACACGTTAGTCAGTGATCGTACATTGACTAATTTGGATGAGCCAGCTAACTACCATGAAGCAGTGGCAGGCCCCGAGTCTGCAAAATGGAAAGAGGCAATGGACAGCGAGATAAAGTCCATGTATGACAATCAAGTTTGGAACTTGGTTGACAATGTACCGGGTCGAAAGACAGTCGGATGCAAGTGGATCTTCAAAAAGAAGACCGACATGGATGGAAAAGTGCATACTTATAAAGCTCGACTGGTTGCGAAGGGATTCACTCAAACCCCGGGGTTGACTATGATGAAACCTTCTCACCAGTAGCCAAGATTAAGTCAATCAGGATAATGCTTGCCATAGCTGCGTTTCATGATTATGAAATCTGGCAGATGGATGTCAAAACTGCTTTCCTTAACGGGAAACTGACTGAGGATGTTTACATGAGTCAGCCAGAAGGTTTTGTAGACACAAAGCACCCTGATAAAGTATGTAAGCTTGAAAGATCAATCACGGGTTGAAGCAAGCATCTCGCAGCTGGAATCTTTGCTTCCATGAGAAAGTCAAAGAGTTTGGCTTCTCTAGGAGTGAAGATGAGTCATGTGTATATGTCAAGGCTAGTGGGAGTATAGTCACTTTCCTGGTGCTGTATGTTGATGACATACTACTCATGGGAAACGACATTCCGACCTTGCAAAATGTTAAGGCTTGGCTCGGGAAGTGTTTCGCCATGAAAGACCTAGGGGAAGCTGCTTATATTCTCGAGATAAGAATACTTAGAGATAGAAAGAGAAAATTGATAGGTCTAAGCCAGTGTACATATTTGGAAAAGGTGTTAAAGAGATTTAACATGGAAAATTCCAAAAAGGGAGAGTTACCAATCCAAAGTAATATTAAATTGAGTAAGACTCAAAGTCCGAGTACCGATGAGGAAATAGATGAAATGAGTCGGGTACCTTATGCTTCAGCAGTAGGGTCGATCATGTATGCTATGACATGTACTTGTCCCGACGTATCCTATGCACTGAGCATGATTAGTCGGTTCCAGGGCAATCCTGGAAAAGCACATTGGATTGCAGTCAAGAACATACTCAAGTATCTGCGAAGGACAAAGAATATGGTATTAGTCCTTGGTGGCAGCGATGAGTTAAAAGTGAATGGATATACAGATGCCAGCTTCCAGACAGATAGGGACAGTGGACGGTCCCAGTCGGGCTGGGTATTTCTTTTGAACGGTGGAGCGGTCACTTGGAAAAGTTCCAAGCAGGAAACGGTGGCTGATTCAACGTGCGAATCAGAGTACATCGCAACAAGTGAAGCGTCTAAGGAAGCGGCTTGGCTGAAGAATTTCATCGGGGACCTTGGAGTTGTCCCGAGCATTCAGGAGCCGGTGGAACTTTTCTGCGATAATGAAGGAGCGGTCGCCTTGGCAAATGAACCGCGAGACCATGGAAAGTCCAGGCATATCGAAAGAAAGTACCACTACATTCGACATCAAGTAGAAGAATGGCACTTACTGGTTAAGCGGGTATCATCCGAGGACAATCCTGCAGATCCTTTGACTAAGGCTCTGAATAGGATCAAGCACAATCAGCATGCCAGGAGCATTGGATTGAAGGATGATATTAGTTTTAGTAATTAAATAGGTTATAAACTTGTAACAGTATAAATGTAATTGACTCGATGATTTTATAATAGAGATTTATAAATGAGTATTGTTACTGCCTTTGTCAATTATTTATTTATGTGTTTCTATATTTGCATGTTTAACTTCCTTAATAATTAGATTATTTAAAACTCCACAGTCGATCATACTGTTAGGAAGTAAGTATGAACAAAGACTGTCATGAATCGGTTGCAGACTGTTTAATGAGTTAGACATTGTAGTAAGACTGCTGCAACGTTCATGAGTACTTAGAAAATAGAGATTTGAGTATTGGATAAACCCGCGCTTAACAGATTGCTTCATGGATTATATCACGAGCAATGTTAAGACGATAATATCCGGTGATCTTTAAGTGGAGAGATATGATATGTTATTTGCGAGACAAGTGCTTATTGTTAATGCGAAAACACGCCGGTAACTCGGTGTTTTTAAAACGCATTGTTGTATGTATTTGGACCCGCAAAAGATATGGACATATAAGTCGAAACTTATCCGTTCCCTGACACGATGAGAAACAGATATCTGTAGGCCTCTCGATGATTTAGAAGTTGAATGAAAGTGTTGGCCAACCGGGACTAAATTGATGTGTTCAATTAGGAGTCTCTAAAGTCATATGCAAATCAAAAATCGAGAAACAAAGTGTCAGACCAAGATTGATGTTAGCCCATGTCTTGAGTCTGAAAATATCATGTTGGATGGAGGATCATCAGATCACTTATCTTTGGACAGAACTGACTGGGTGAGAGTTCAGACAATTAAAGTCATAGACTTATCCAAGTGGGAGACTGTTGGATTAGGTGTCTAAGCCATGACTTATAATTGTAATTATCTTATGAATAAAAGCAAAAGTCCATTTGGGTTGCCCTCATAGCTGGGGAATTGATGTACAGTTCAGTAGAGAAAAATATTGATTTATTAAGGGTTTAATAAATCAATAGAATATATATAGATGGATTATTAATATATTTAAGTGTTAATATATTAATTAGAAACTATATTAATTAATTGAGATTTAATCCAGAATTAATTGGATTTAATTTAGTGATTAAATTAATTAATTAAAGTACAGGGGCTGACTTGTAATTATTCAATAGTTGAATAACTTGCAAGAGATAAGCCAGGGGCCAAAGTGGCACCACCCTGGAGTCTCTCTAGGGTTTGGCGAAAACCCTTCTAGGGTTTTAGAAGCCTGGTCCAAGTGACTTGCAGGCTTGCCCACTTGGGAGGCTCCTTAGGGTTTCAGGTGTAGCTTGTGGAGGCTATATAAGGAACCCCCTGGCACCTCCAAAATCACGCCATATCCATCTCTCATCTACTCTGCTGGATTGTCTTCTCCTTGCTTGGGTGTGACTTGCATTTGAGGCAGGATCTTTTTGTTGCTTGCTTGAAGGATCATAAGATCAAAGGTTGGTTTTCTTAATTCATCTTTAGAATTGAATTGTATCCTTTAGGTTTTAGTTCTAATCTTCATAGAAGAAAACATAGATCATATTAGGGTTGCATGTGATCCATAGGAATTTTTGTGTTCATTGTTTGCATAGAAACCCTTCAATCTCTTCATTTGTTTTTTTTCATATACATAAAATTCAACATATATTTCTTTGACTAATAATAATTTCTCTGACCCATGTTTGTCTTTTTGTAAATTATGCACGTAACATGTTAAATTATGGATAGGAAAGCAAGTGTCCTTAGTTTTTTTTATATATACATGGTAACTTATGGAATGGAAGCAAAGTGACATTAGTATTTTTTAATATACAAGAAAGTTTATTTTTACTTTCCAGCATTTGTCACATCATTGAAGTGCCCTTAGTTTTTTTTAATATATAATCGGTGAAGTGATTTTGTAAGTTGTCATTCATTTATAAGTAATCAATATCTCTTAGGGTGCCATTAACAAGACCCGTGAGAAAGTAAGGTATACCCAGCATGTAAAACTTTTTTTAAATACGTATATACTTATACATAAATAATAATGTAAAATGCTTTTGAATCAAAATGGTATCTAATCTAGAGTTGTAGTTTGGGCTTGCCACAAAGAGCTGCTTATCAACTGTCTATGGGTTTGATTCGGGGTACTGTTAATGACACCCTAAGAGATATTGATTACCTATAAATGAATAACAGCTTACAAAGTTACTTCACTGATTATATATTAAAAAAAACTAATGGCACTTCAATGATGTGACAAGCTGGAAAGTAAAAAAAATAACTTTCGTGTATATTAAATAAGTCTAACGTTACTTTGCTTTCATTCCATAATTTACCATGTATATATTAAAAAAACTAAGGGCACTTGCTTTCCTATCCATAATTTAACATGTTACGTGCATGATTTACAAAAAGATAAACATGGATTAGAAAAATTATTATTAGTCAAAGAAATATATGTTGAATTTTATGTATATGAAAAAAAAACAAACGAAGAGATGGTTGCTACAAACGAAGAGATATGCAAGCATTATAATTTGGTTTGCTTATAAAAAAGTCCATGCTATTTATACCTATAAATAGTACTCTTCAATTTCATTTTCAAACAGATCAATTTTAAGCACATCTTGCTTAAATAACAAAATGAGTTGAAAAAAATATTTTCAATCGCCTTATGATTTAAAATACGAGGTATGTTTATTTATTACTATCAATATATTTACATTATCATAAATCATATATTCGTATTTGTATATATATTGCTTAGGCGGACGACATTCACACAAATAATGCACATCATGATGGTGATAATGAAAATAGTTACTTCGTTAATGAGACATCAGCATTTGAAACGAACATGGTATGAAGTTTTAGGTTTATTATTATAGTTATTATTGTGAAAAATTACTAGTTTTTGATACAAAATCATTTTCAGGTATTCAATTTTCGTCAATAGTTAATAGACTGGGTGCAAAATATGGGACGCGGTCTTGGTGACATTATTGTAATAAAAGGATCCAATGCTAACATAATTCATTATGATCGTGGTGTTATATACAAAAGTAAAATGATATCCAGAAAAATACCGGTAGCAAAAGGATAAATTGTCCATTTGCACTGAAAGAGAATTATTCGTCGATAAATGATTGTTGGTCGTTAAAAGTGATATGTGAAATACATAATCACGAGTCTGTCTTATATTTAGAAGGCCACCCATATCCATGACGTCTTTCTGAGAATGAAACCCAATTAGTCTAAGATTTGATAAGAAAAAATGTTAAACCACAAGATATATTATCTACATTAAAGAAGCAAAATGTAGAAAATGTATCAACTCTTCCAACTATATATAATGCAAACCAAAAATTGAAGATGAAAGAGAAAAATGGCAAAACTCAAATGCAGGTTGTTATGTCTTTCTTAGATAAAAATGGTTTTATATATTATAGTCGTGCTAATACATCCACAAACAAGCTCCAAGATTTATTTTTTGCTCATCGAAGATCATTAGAGATGTGGCATACATTCTCACATGAATCCACAAGTAATTGTTACAGATAGAGAGTTGGCATGCATGAATGCATGCAAAAATGTATTCCCAGACGCTAGGATTGCTTTGTAGATGGCATATAAATACAACTATTTCAAGAAATTACAAAGCTTCGATGTTGGGTTATTGTTGGACAGCTTTCTGTAGATGCTGGGAAACATTAGTTGAATCTGAAGCAAAAGACGCATACATTGTGAATTTGTCCCAACTCGAAAAAATGCTATGAGACTACATAGGTATTTATTGAACACACACACACACACACACACACATATATATATATATATATATATATATATATATATATATATATATATATATATATATATATATATATATATATATAAAATACTTATTTAATAAAATTTGATGTAAGCTTTTTATATTTTAAGGTTTATTGTTTATTTTTAAAAAAACATGGTTGAAACCATATAAAAAAATTTTGTATCTGCTTGGCCCGACACAATTCTTAACTTTGGAAATCACACAACCAATAGAGTTGAGAGTCAACATGCCAAGCTAAAATGGTACTTGGACTCGGCACAATTAGACTTAGCGACATCGTTGCCAAAAAGTCATGACGTAATTCTATCACAAGACATAGCTATCAAATCAAGTATAGAACAAAGCAAAATTGTCAGACAACATCGATTCAACATACCACATTTCAAACAACTAGTCGGATACGTTTCAAGTCATGCACTTGAAATAATATTCAATGAATTTCAACGACTCAATTTTTTTGGAGACTTTCCTAAAAATTATGGATGTCAATTGCATACTAGTCACGGGCTCCCATGTGTGCACGAACAAGCGATATATTTTTAATGAAGGTATGCCTATACCACTTGATTTAATTCATAAATTTTGGCGAAAACTTGATTTCAATCGATGCATATCTCTACAAGTTGATGATTTTGATACACAGTTCAAAACACAATCAAAATCTGGTAAGTTAAATTATAAGAAAATGTTCAAAGAAATATTTACACCATCAACAACTTTACTCTGAGAACCTTCTGCTCACAAAACTAAAGCACGATTAAGCACAAGACAAGCAAAGATAAGACCTCCGGTTCAACCAACTCAAGATCCTTGTGGGAAAAGTTCTGGTATGTATATGTCAAATTATATAAGGTCTAATCAGTTTGATTTCAACCAGGATTCAGAAAAGCATAGGGCATACTGATTCGTAGAACCTCCAAGTCAGCCAACTCAAGATCCTCGTAGACATAGTTCTGTTATGTATATGCCAAATTACGTAGGGGATAATCAGTTTGACTTAAACCAGGATCCATTGAGGCACAATACCTACTTTCGAGAACCTCCGGTTCAGCCAACTCAAGATCCTCGTAGACATAGTTCTACTATGTATATGCCGAACTATGTAGGGGCTAATCAGTTTGATTTAAATCAATATCCAAAGAGGCACAATACGTACTTCCAAGAACCTTCAATATTTGACTCGTTCTTTAATCATAAACAACCGACGAATAACTCATACTTCAACCAAGAACAATCGATGTTTAATTCAGATCCACTTAGGAGTGAAATTCCAAATGAATTTCATCCATATGTCATAAAGATAGAAATGTGGTTGGAGATGGAAATTGTGGTTTTCGGGCAATAGCTATTTCTTTAGGTCTAGGTCAAGATGATTGGCCTAAAATTTGGTCAGATTTATACAACAAGTTACTAGACCACTCCATAGCATACTTAATGATTTTTTAGGACGATTTAACAACTTAAATCGCTCGTTGAGTTTTTCTGGATCGGGTTTTGCAACAACTCAATATTGGCTGATTATGCCAGATAGTGGTTTTCTCATCGCTAACAAATATGGTGTGATCATTCATTTCTTAAGCAAACAAGGCTCGTCAACATGCTTTTCGCTTCGGTTTGGCCCACAAGACATCCCACATCGTGCGCCTATTGTTATTGTCCTCGTTTACGAAAACCATTATGTTAAGGTTGATTTACAAGGAGAGTTTCCAATGCCAACGGTTTTGCCACTTTGGCGTCGTCATAGATCAGAACATGTTGCTGAGTATTAAACTTTATGTTTTTTAGTCGTTGTTTTTATTCGCGGGCTCGTTGTCGATCATGACGGGCACGTTGTTTGTCTTCATAAGTCTTTTTATTTCAAATTTATCTGCTCGTGAAGGTTTAAATTGTACCATTCAAATTACAACCACATAAGTGCCACGTCGTCGCTTTCTTGCGACCCCGTCTGTGACATCCGTCAAATTTGGTCAACAAATGTCAACCAGAGCGCAAATTAGGATAATACGTTGAAATGTAATTTTCATAACTTTCCTAATGTATTATTGAAAATTATAATACTACAATACGCTATTTCGAATCAATTATCGAGTAAACGATATAATTTCGAATAATAGACTACAGTAGCGTAAAATTCGATAAACCATACAAATAATATTTTGGTTTAAATAATATTCATTACACGATGTATTCATGTTTACGAATCCGTCGACTTATAGAACGTCGAAAACGGAGCTCGTATACAAAATATACAACTATTATAAGAAAACAAGCCAGTGTAACGAAATATCTGAACATATTCAAACAAAAGTCAGTAAAAGAACGTTGTAGTATTAAACTATTACTTACGACCTTTCCAGGGATATAAAGTTCGTAGAATTTGGACATCATATATGAAAGTTATGTCAATTACAAAAACGGAGAAAAAATTTCCTTTGTGAAAAAATCACTGAAATTGAGGGTTTTTTTCTGAAAAAAAAAAAATTAGGGTTTTTTCTGAAAAAAAAAAGTATGTATAACCTGTAAAATCGGGGTAAAATGTCTAAATTAAAAAGTTTCTCCAAAACTTAGGTCTTTTTTGAAAAAAAAATAAAGTTTTAGGTTTAAACAGAAAAAAGTTGAAAATGTAAGGGTGCGTTTAGTTGCGGAAAACTATTTTCCGTTTTCCATTTTTCATTTTCAGGAAAATGAAATGAGTTTTCATTTTCAGTTTTCTATTGAAAATTTAGAAAACGTGTTTAGATAAAACCGATTCCGTTTTCATTTTCTATTTTAGAAAAACAAAAAACGTGTTTAGATATCTATTTTCTATCAATTTTCATTTTTGATTTGGGGTTGTGCGGGTAAGTGGGTAGGGTGGGTGTATGGGGGTGGGGTGGGGTAGGGTGGGGTAGGGTAGGTGGAGGTGGAGGTGGAGTGAGGTGGGGGTGGGTGGTTGTTGGGTGAGGTTTGGGTGGAGGTGGGGTGGGGTGGAGGTGGGTGGGGTGGGGGTAGGTGGAGGTGGAGTGAGGTGGGGGTGGGTGGTGGTGGGTGAAGGTTGGGTAGGGTGGGTGGGGGTGGGTTGGGGTAGGTGGAGGTGGGTGGGGTGGGATAGGGTGGGGGTAGGAAGTGGAGGTGGAGTGAGGTGGGGGGTGGGTGGGGTAGGTGGAGGTGGGGTGGGGTGGGTGGGGTGTGGGTAGGAGGTGGAGGTGGAGGTGGAGTGAGGTGGGGGGTTGGTGGTGGGTGGGTGGGTGGGGTAGGTGGGGTGGGGGTAGGAGGTGGAGGTGGAGTGAGGTTGGTGTGGGTGGTGGTGAGTGAGGGTTGGGTAGGGTGGGTGGTGGGTGGGGGTAGGTAGAGGTGGGTGGGTGGGGTGGGAGTGAGGTGGAGGTGGGTGGGTTGGGGGTAGGAGGTGGAGGTGGAGTAAGGTGGTGGTGGGTGAGGGTTGGGTGGGGGTGGTGAGGGTAGGTGGAGATGGGTTGCGTGGGGGTAGGGGTGGGAGGTGGGTGTGGGTGGAGGTGGGTGGTGGTAGGTAGGGTGGGGGTGCGTGGGGGTAGGGTAGGGTGGGTGGGTAGGGTGGGGTAGGTGGTGGTGTAGGGGTGAGTGTAGATGTAATTTTAGGGGTGTAGGTGAGAATGAGTGTGTGTGTGTGTGTTTTTGTATATTTTAGAAAAAGTTTGGAAATAGAAAAATTTAGAAAACAATAAATTTGGGTTTTCCAAAATTTTCCAAATTCTTTGTAATTTTTGGAAAATGAAAAATTTTCATTTTCTTGGAAAACTTTGGAAAAATTGACGAACTAAACGCGTTTTCCGATTTCTCATTTTTCTTGGAAAATTTTTCCGGAAAACAGAGCAGTTTTCCGCAACTAAACGCACCCTAAGGTTTTTTATGAAATAAAACCGGTTTTAAATATCAAAAGTTAATTTTCGATCATACACTCATTCAACCCCTCAACTTTGTCGTCCGTTTTAGAAGTGTGTTATACCTGTCGAGGGTATCTCGAAGTAGAACACAAACATGTAGACAAATTTCCATTTCGGATTCATACATGAATGGAAATTTCCATTTCGGATTCAATCTCCACACCGTAACTCCCAAACACATTTTTCATCTCCAAAATGATCCGTGTTCTTGCTGCTTCAACTCCATAAGTATTGAGCATACAAAAAATCTGAAATCGAAGCTTGATATATCTTACCTCTGGTGGTTGCTTTCGGTAGAACGGTTGTCCGACGGTAGAGTGTTGGTCCGGGGGGGGGGGGGGGGGGGGCAGGTTGGGGCAGGAGACTGTGGGGCAGCGGCGATCGTTAGGGCAGGCGACTGTGGGGCAGTGACGACGACCAGAGTCTGCAGACGACGGCGGGAAGTGATGTCCGACGCTAGGAAGAAGACAGGGAGAAGGTATTCGAATGGAAGAGGAGAGAGAGAAGAAAACCGGGAAGGAGATAACCGATGGGGGAGGCGGGGAAGGAAAAAAGATACGCAAACTTGTTTTAGGGAAACAAAATACGAACAGAGCTTTGAAGATCCAAAAAGTGCAAGGCCCATCTCTTCTCCAAAAAGAGGACGCGCTGACCTTTTTAGGTCTACGGTCTTCTAAAAAACAAATGATCTGCAGAAAAAACGTCTGTCCGCCCGCAGACAAAAGTGGCCAAAAAGCTCTTTTAGAAAAAAACAAACATTCCCTTAGTAAAACTCATTTTTTTCAGACAGTATGTTGTCACACCAATATGTAAGCAATAGCCAAGGGTAAAACTTGGTCTAACAGGTAATCTTACTTGATTTATTAAATTTCCCAAAACCTAAAAACAAAAATCAATCGTAAAAATACACAAACTGTAAAACCGCCATTTCAATTTGTCATACAAAATCGCACAACTAACAAAAACAAGTTTTATTACATATAAAACTGAAGAGCAAAAAGAGATCGAGGGGAATGGTTTGAGCGATTCCACATGAACTGTTCATCAGTGATCTGAATTCCCACTTGAACCGCTGAGAGCTCCATTTTTACAAATTCGACATCTGAATATGCTTCTCCGTTCCAAGCCTTATCGAATTGATGTAATTGGGAGGACCATGTGCAGAAAGCCCTGGAATTGCCAAACCTATCATCCGCATCGCAATGCCTACCCAGGTCTCCTTGTATTCCGGCCCGTACGCCATTCCCATCGTCATACCTCTCACCAATTCCCACACAGCATTCAGATGCTCCGGTATCAGGTACCACAATCCATAATCGTTCCTATTTGGTTCTTCATCCACTTTCTTCATTCAACGTAAAACCAAATCAACAATCAAAACCAAATTTAGAAAAGAATCAGTATCTCAAATACGGAATTAAACTCACTTGTTCGACAAATAGACTGTCGTAGTAAAGGCAAACCCCAAAATGCTTATACAAGAAGGTTTTGTTGTCATACGGCAACCTTGGAACTAGGTCATTACAGTAGACAACCCTAAAATATCTGGGATTCGGTTGTTGTAATTTCGATTCCATATACCTCCCTAATTCCCTGTTTCCAACTCGTGGCTGGCCAAATGTGTGTACGCCTACCATCCTCTGTAATAGCTCGTCTTCTTCGTGTAATACAAGCACAGTTGGGAACAATATCGCAAGAGCTCCTCCTAGGCTATGTCCAGTCACCATAAACTTTGCATTTGTATGTTCCTTGAGCAAGCTTTTGAGCTTAATCCTTACAGCAAGATATGCACTCATCTCTGCCATATCTAGTAAAAGCTTCTTAAGTTCTTCTTCATTTGATGATTGTAACTTTGTGTTTGTTACTTGAAGAAGTTCACGGAAGGAAGATGTATATATTCGATTCCCCAAACCCATGGCTTCCAAGAATCCCATGTGGACTTTACCTAGTTTTGGAATTTCGTACCAGGAGTAGTCAAAATCAGTAATCCAGTCGTCTGCATCGAACGGCTCTGTCCCTCTGAAACTGACCACTATCAGGTTCGCATCTTTTGGCTTGTCACAGAATATGAAAACTTGGGTGGATCGCTCCTTTTGATAATCTGTCAATAACATAATAATGTCAACTTAAAAGGGTTCTTCTCAAGGACGTATGATGAAATTAGGGTCGATTTCGTACCATTCCAACAGTTGAAGAAGTCGATAAAGTGCATCTGTTATAAATGACGTAATAGTTAGCATTTAATAAGCATTTGGAGTGAAAGAAATAGGCAAGATGAGTAAACCATGCCTTCCAATGTAGATTGACGACGTTTTTAACAACAATTTCATTCTCGTAAGCTAATTTTGAAGCCATCATACAGAGATCCATAAGAGACTTGTTCCTGGGGTCTAGCTGAATATCATCACCAGGGCACAGTTCTATCCTGCCATCAATATGGCCGATTGTGCTGATAAATGTTTCTGAACCTCTTCTTGGAATAATTATCTTTCCTGATTTGCCGACACATTGCATTAATCACGAATGGGTCAAACAGCGCTAAACTCAGGTTTAGTGGTAGACATTTTTGAATTTCATAACTATTTAATAAATATTAACTATTTTAGGAAAAAAAAAAAGTAATCCTTTTAAACCAAACGAGTTAAGAGCTTGTTAATTCCGAATACGACTTTCAACCTATCTCAGCTGTCTGTTTTCATTTTTAATCAAATTGTTTTATTAACGTTGAAGAAAAATATGACTCAAGTTAACCAAGTTTTCTCAATAAATGTCAAAATTACTATACGTGCCCATTAACAATATTTATAGTACATTCTATCACCGCCAAATAACTTTTACATGTAGGGTCTCTAAACTTTTTTAGAATTTTATTGAATACACCGTTATGATCGGCTATAGCTTATTCTTTTGACGTCATAATGGTATAATCAATACATCCAACGAGTTTAGAAACCATTGGTGTAAAAAACCCATAATGATCAAACGTGGACATCAAACAGTTTGTTGTTAATATAAAATTCCTATTAACAAAATTTTGAATATGGCATTGCAATCATTTCTTGAAGTATGACTGCTTTAATAAGAGAAAATAAATTTGATGCTACAATAAATGAATACAAGTATATTACTGCTTCTTCCATTTAGTAGCTTTATTTAATTTGATAGACAAAAGTAATATAATAAAGGGGTATGTTAAAAAAACTTTTATATATATATATATATATATATATATATATATATATATATATATATATATATATATATATATATATGAGAGATCAACCCAAACAACAAACACCTAACCTTTATACAATAACAAGACTATAGTAGAACAATTATAGAACTCTATGGTAAAAACAATTATAAGGTGTGCTAAAAAAACGTTTCGTGATAGGATATATGTGTTGGGTCAACCCATACAACATACCTAGACATAGCGGGTTTATATAAGATTACTCAGCAATTATATATTAATAATAAAATACATAAAATTATATATTTATAGGCTACTATTTTTTTCATATTTGGGCCTATGCAATTCTTTTAGCCCATCAAACTATCAAAGTCTTACAAAAGTTTAGAAACATATATGAAAAATAGAATAATAATAATAATATGCAGAACGAATTACTGGATGGCAATTTTAACCTAAACCTTTCAAATTGATGTTATTAACACAAAATTCTGCAAAAATGGCCTACGATAACTAATCGCAAGTGAGGGACATAATATATTTTACCTTGTAGAAAATTGCAGAGCAAACCGAGGAGGCCGCCATTGAGGGACAGCAAGTTTAGTATGAAGTCGACAACGTAACCGGTCCATTCCATTGGCTTACCAAAAAACTTTATCAACTTCCTCATTATTATCGATACTATGATCACCCACCTATGCGCCGGCGTCTCTCCGCCGCCTCTGCCGCTACCCATCGACAGCTCCTCGTGGATAGTATCTTCGTCGGAACTCTCGAAGAACTTAGCACCGCTAGCTTTGTTGCCCAATATTCCATATCTGAGAAGGTCCGTAATTCCGCCGTTATCAGGCTGCACAATCAGATACCTTAAATTGTCGCCATTTTCGGTAGCCATTGTTGCTTGGCGGAAATGATCCCGATCCGTGTCTGATTTTTATAGTACGGAAAGAGTAATAATTACGACCAAGAGATAAAGCGGTGGCCGGTGGGTGACGGAAGAAATAGGCGGCCCAATAAACAGAATGTGTCAGGCGTCCATGGCTGGTTACGTCGTCATCGTTTGTTTTTTTGCGTCGTTTAGTGGACCATCTTGTAACTGATTATCCATATGGGCCAACTGCTTATGATTTATGAGATAACATGATGGACATGGACCCGAATGTATCCACATTATCCAAATATGTATCGACATTACCAAGTCTTTTTCTTTATCGTCCAAGCAATCATCAAATTATTTGAGAAACTAAAAAGAATATCCAAGTTGTTTCAAGTTATCATATGACTCAAGCTATTTCATTTCAAGTTCATATAAATCATAACAAACATCGAATAAGTTAGTTATCCATCGCAAAAGAAAATAAGTATTGAGTTTAATAAATAACTTCAAATAACTTTTAGCTTTTCAAAGTATTTTTCACTTTTTAGTATTTATATAATTTTACACATTTAAAATATAACTACTTTTTATGAACATTTTTATACAAATAAAATCTACCGCTTCCAATTTCAGCTCCAAATTTCAGCTATAGTTTAGTTTTAACCAACACACACGTCGTGCAACATATATTTAAGGCAAAATGTCACTGTAGCCCAACCAACTATTGGTTGGTAATCTAAAAGGTCCCTAAAGTTTTTTTTTTTTTTTTTTTTTTTTTTTTTTGCTTTTTAGGGAAATAAAGTTCATTTTTATCTGTTCATTAAGTCCTCTCAGCAAGTTTCCAGGTTAAAAGTTAGGAAAAATGTCATTGTAGTCTTATCAACTTTCATCTTCTGTTTTAAATAGTCTCTAAACTTATTTTTTAATTTACAATGGCGAAGATGGATGTTATTGTATTAATTCTACAATATTTATCGTGTTTTTAGTATACTATTTTTGTATTTTTTTCAAAATAATCCAAAATCCAAATCAAATAGAAAGTATTTTTTATATTAGGCTTTCAAAGTTCATGTTGTTATAAATCCATTGCTCATGTTGTTTTCATGGTTTGATGTGCGTGGGATGATGTTGTTATTTCTAATTTTCGTTTTCGTTATGTAGCTTTCTTTTGTAGTTTATTTATATTGTATTTTTTAACTAGTTTCCCGTTGATTTTTTTAAGAAAATCTATTGTTATTAGATAAAAAAATTGATGGTGTAACAAGGATTTTGTGGCAATGAAAATTTTTAACTGGGTATATGTTCACTTTACTAATGAATCATTGAAATAAAAAGTAATGAACATGAAAAAAATAAGATTAGACTTTACAAATTAGACTTTGGAATATTACTATATGCATATGCACATCGAGCTACGCGTAATATACATATGCAAAAGAATGCGATTTTTGTGTTTCTTTCAACGAATCATCTAAGACGGTTTGTTTAAATGGTTTTTCTGGTGTCTAAAATTCTTATTATATTCACTATATTTAAAAAATAATAATCTAATTTTATTTTTGAAAAAGTCACTAAAATTTGTTTTATTTTCTAAAAGAATCTGTGAACGGGTGAGAATTTTTTTTCCTAACTAAAATCCAAATACATATAGATTTTTTGTCCTTTATCATTAAATAAATAAAAGCATAATTTTTCATAAATAATATCAAATTTAAAAAAAGTTTTCTCAAGTTTTCCTTTTCATATCAAAACGTCTTGGTAAGGGATGGTGGGCTCGGTCCATTTACCATTGATCAGGCAACTACGTGCTAGTGGCCTGGTGTTTAAGTTACTGTATGTAGAGAAAGTATACGAGTTGATACATATTTATTTTATGATTGAAGAACAAGTATTACTAATATTAAAAATATTAATGATGGTCGTAGATTTATTATTAAAAAGTATGCGATGATTAAAATATATTCGATTAGACTTTTGTGCTAGCATAGTTTTAAAAGACAGTATCATCAACTCAACTGCACTCATTTAGTCATTTTCTAAATATCCATCAACTGTGTCGAAAGGATGTCAACAGAAAATATATTGGTAGATTCGAATGAATTTTTTTATTGATTGTAAAAACATCATATAAATCGGTTGAATCTAATTAGTCTATGTTTGACAAACTAACTGAAAAGTTAGATGCTAGCTGAAAAACTAGCAGGTAGCTAGAAAGCTAGCAACTAACTGAAAAACTAGTTGATAATAAATAACGTTTGGTAAAAACTAGTTGGAAAACGTAAAATGACATAAAAGGACATTCACAAAATTTATCAACATGTGTATATACATATCCAGTTATATTTTGAAGGGTAAATTTGGAAGATTTTGAAAACGCTATTTTAGATGTTACTCGTACTAGCATTTTAAAACACTAGCTTATATGCTAGTTTTTGGTACCCAAAACATGTAAAATGAGAAAAAAAAAGCTAACTTACAAGTTAGGTGTGGCGTGCCAAACATAGCCTTAGTTGTATTTGATCTAATATTAACATATTTCAATTCATAGCCAGGCATATACGACATCAAAACTACATCTTTTGTGAAAGCAATGTACATCAAAATAGAATGATTCTTATCATTACTCTATTTATTAAATACCGTGATTTTGCGAAACTTTGGTACGTTTTTTTTTCTTTCGGGTCATGTAACGCGGGTTATGGGTCTTCCCGTGAGTTTTTTGTCTGCACTAATACCCATGTTTACACCGCCTCGATCATTCTCGATTTTATGTCTTCTTGACCCCCCAAGCCCTAATCTCCGACACCGTCACCTCCATCGTCGTCCCTTCTTATACACCACCACTGTACTGTGGTGACGGTACCCCCGCTTCTTTTCCTCGATTTTGCGTACGGTGCTAGATTGGGGCTAATCTTATTTAAATTCCAATCTTATACGCAAGCTTCTATATACATCGATCGAATCGTAGTGCCTAAACCTGTATCGAGACTGCATTGATTCACTCATTGGTACTAAGAATTGATATCCGCCATTACTGAGTTCAGTTACAAATCCAATTCCCGTAAATCTCGGTCACAATTTCTATGGATGAGTAAGTGCCGGCGATCGATGTCGTCTCTCTCACTATCCCTTCTTCCGAATTTCGTTTTGCTATTTTTTGATAATGTTTCATTTGATTTAGATAGGGTTTTTATGTTGATTTTGATTTCAGGGTCACAATAAAGAATATGATGGAAAGCGTAGGGCTTAAAATCGGTCTGTTGCCAATACTTGTCCCGATACCAAAGGTTCCTAAAATGTTTCACAGAATCGGGGTTTGAGATGATAAATGTTTTTTTTTTATTGTTTTTCCATTTATTGTGTTGATAGCTTTGTTTGTGTTTGGCCATAAGGATCTAACTAAAGGAGTCGACGATGATGAAGACCCCATATGGATTGAAGCTGTTTTCGTAAGATTTTTGTGGGTTTTAGTTATTAGGAGATGACGATGAATAAGAACCGTTCCATTGTAGGCCATGTGATAACCTGCAAAGGTAAATAACATCATTTTTCACCTATCTTATCGCTAAACAATAGTTCCATTGTCCATGTATTCTCACTAAGTAATGTTGCTTTCATGGCTGAGGTGTTGTCTGTGCATCAACTACTCGTGGAAACAGACAAACCGGTAAAGTTTCAAATCAAATTGTTTCATGTTTATTGTGCATTCAAATATAATTGTTCTCTTTTATATTTTGTGTTTATATTTTTTGCAGACCACAGAAGGAGATATCTACTTCTCTTTTCTTCCTTTAGCACATATATTTGATCAGATAATGGAGACATATTGCATCTACTGTGGTTGCTCAATAAGGTCTTTGCAAGGAGTAAGAAACTAATATGAGCTTAATTTGATGTATATTAAATTTATCAGTAATGACCTACTAGAAATCTTTCATTAACAACATGAATATGAACTTTCATTTTCGATACCAATGACCTATCAAACAAAAAGATAACAACTCCATGAACGAATTGATCAGTAAACTAATTGCAAGGATTGAACAACAAACTAACTGCCATCTTATTTTGATATTCTTTATGCCTTTTATTCTATTCTTTGATTAACATTTGGTCACTTTCCAGAAGCATCTTTTTCGGGTGTTGAGCCACTGATGACGAAAATACACAGTGAGATCCGTGTTGTGGATGCTGAAATTCTTGCAGCTCTTCGTCAACAGGTTATATAACATCTTTTTTTATCCTTTTTCTTAAATTTTAAACATGTGCTACACAACTAATTGCCCTAAAACTACCATTTTATTTTGAGATATTCTTTATACCTTTTCTTCTAATTTGCTTACATTTAAAGAGTACATCAGGAACCAAAGCAAAGGAGGATCTTGCTGCAGCTACATGTGCTGTGAAGGTCTGCCAAGTGTCAATATTTTGTTGGAAATTGAAAATAATTTTTTTAATTACAAGTTTCAGTGACTTTGTTGTCTTAATATTCCATGTGCTAATTTTGGTTTCATTGCAGGAACTTATGTATAAAGTCAGAGAAATTAAAACAAAAGCCGAGGAAAAGTGAAACAATGGTTCAAGAAATATGTCGTGACATAAAAAAACTGGATTTTGCAATAAAGCACATCACAACCACCATCACAGCCCTCCATCGTCTTACTATGCTAGGTTGGTTTTCTGTAAAAAAGACGTATAAAATTTGCAACTTTTTGTGAATTCGCTGTTTTTCTCAACAGGTATAAAAACATCAACTTTAATCATGTTAATCCTTAAAAATTCGATTCATTGATCTTTTTAAGGTCATGACTATTTTGTCTGCTGCTGTTGGGTGAGCTGCTCCAAATCTGGTATTTTCTTAACTTATATTAAATTATGAACCGTACAAACAAATTTGTAATTTAGTCTAAATTTATTCTAAAATGTACAGATGAAATGGATTACATTGTCAAGGATGATGAATATGAGGTGAAGTACAGCATCAATTTAAAGAATACAGTAGTAAAAGCAAGAGCAAATCCTGTAGGTTTGCTTAAAGGATCTTTTTTTATTACAAATTAGTATCACTTTTATTTAATATGTTAAAATCTTATAATATTTTGTTATGTAGCCCCAATTAAAGATTGGCGTGGAACTGTGGATAGCTCTAGTGGTCTTTGTAATTTATTCTTTTGACAGGTGTCTGTGTGTGCACATACATATATAATGGGTCCTGCTGATCAAATTCTACTTTCAAAAGGTTAGAGTACTTTCAAAAGGTTAGAGAGTATCACACATTATTTATTTTTATTTGATTGTCTACTAATTCCATATTAAGATTTTTTTTATACATATTTGTGCATTTTTTAGGTGGCTTGCAAAGTAAAAATGATGTGGCTGGTGTGGTTAATACGACCATAAGTTTCCTTTGTAAGGTTTAATAATGGCTTTTATTGTTCAGTAACTAAAATAGTATTTAATTATTAATCGTATGATTAGAAAATCTTATGTCGAGTCACCCGTCCTCAAAAAATTCAGGTGTACAACTACGACGGCATGGACAGATGTTATATTTTTCTAAATGAATTAGCATACCGGAAATGATAGCCTTAGGGTTTTCCAAAGGGAAGACAACTTGCGATTTTGATACCGGCGGTGGTCGCGAACGGGAATTTTGGAAGCACTTCTGGTGGGCCATTTATGACCACAACTTATGATTATGATGCACCAATTGATGAATACGGTTAGGCCATTGAAGTATTTACCATGTTTTTTTCTAACATGGTTTCTTTTCAGAAAACAGACATCTGAGGTGATGGCAACGTACTTTTTTCTATTTGTGTATTAAAGCATCTTACCTTCTTTTCTTTATGTTACGACATCATATCGTTCATATTTTCCATTATAAGATGCTATAATAAACAAACGAATTAAAGTACGTTTCCGGTGCTTCCATTTAACACTTTCCTTTAGACTAATTATATTGGTTATTGTAGATTCATCGGGGGCGGATAAGCAGTATGCGTATTCTCTTCTTCTTGTAGAAAGTTTTTGTCAAAAACTTGGTGTTAAGGTGTGTATGTTTATTTGTTTTCTTTAGGGTTGAATGCAAGAAATAGCAACGTACTTTTGTGATAATTGTCTTTTCTGATTTAAAAAAAAAATAAATGTGACATCTCCTTGCATGCTGTTTTAACCTTAGTTTCGATTTATATATATAATTACAGGTTAAACAAGGAGCCCCCGATTTTGACATTCAGGAAAAAAGACAAGGGTAGGCTTATTTTCACATCAACAGTTGCTAACACACGGCAGAATACGCTTATGTCTTTAGCATTTATCCGGACCCGTGCTCCAGCAATTCCGAACCCGTGCGGAGCACGGGGACCCACTAGTTATTATTAAAACAGATAATATATATTTTATCATTATCCATATTGATGATTAATTCACCTTTTTAATGATTTAGGCAATAATTTGACTTGTTATATCATTTGTGTGTTTCAGACTTATAATAAAAATATAAGTAATAGGAGTCTAATGGTTAATGTGTGAAGTCTCATAAATAAGATCCAAGTTTCAAATTTCAATGTCTCCAACACATTGTTAGTGTTTTGCAATTTAGCTCGTATAATGGGCAGTGGCGGGTTCCAACTGCACAGTCCAAATGATGTGTTTTGCTGTCTTTTGGAAATTTTGTTAACATGTTCGACCTATTATATCATTACTAGCCAATCTTTTGGACTTTACAACCTTTTCATATGTTGCTTTTTTCATTTCCCTTTTGATTGCTTTTTTGTTCTTAAAGCCACGGTGTTTGACCACCACCTACAACTCATATCGCTCTATTTTTCGCTCCAAGTAAACGCATGAAAAGTATGGATACCAAAACAAAGTATTATAAGTTTGAAACCAAAAAAGACTTTTCTAAACCGTAACCGTATTGTTTTTATGACACTTTTGGCTCTACTCCTTTGTGATCTTATGTGTCGTTAGTTGAGTCAAAATGAAAAGTCCTTTGAACTTCAAACAAGCAAAAAGAGCATGTTTTGTTATAGTCTTTGCAAACATAAAGCATGCTGCCTTTGGTCTTTTCAATCCTAAAAGAGATTGTTTGACTCTGCCTCTACTTGCAAACAATCCCATATACATTCCTTTCTACTTGTTTTTACCAAACATTGAATCTAATAGCCATTTTTATAAATCACTGACCTTCTTACAAATTGCATGGTCTCAAACAACAACATTAATCATGATATTTGAGTCCCATATGAAATGGTGTGAGGGGAGATGAGATATAGACAACAGAGCCTCTACCATATTATATGATATAGGATGCTTCCATTGATAACATCTTACATAATAAATTATAGCCCTTAATGGGTGACCCCATGCATATAGACCTCGCAATGGAGCAGGTTTGGAGCGGATCGATATTGATCCAAACCCTTTTAGCAAATTCCAAAAGCTGGTCCAAACCCGATCCGTAACCCGCAGGGTTTTGAATAATCAAACCCATACCTTTATCCACCGGATCAACGGATACCCAACACTTTTACCCGACCCATTTACAATATTAAAGTTACACAATAATTATGCATTCTAACAAATATAACATAAATCACATTTTTACTTAAAACTTATAAAAAACTTTTCAAAATAAAAGAAACGTCTAATATAGCTTAATACTTAAAATAACAATTCCAAAACAAAACAAATGTCTACTATTCCAAACAAGCATGAGAAAAGGTAGAAATTGAGATGCATCTCGTCAGAACGATCCACACACTTATCACCTGGACAAAAGTAAGCACATATAAGTAAATATTAAGTTGTAAAACTAATAATTTATAAATAAAAAATTTATGTTTTTATAATTTACATGGGGCGAGTCATTAATAGATTGGATCGATAGTGATCCAAACCCGACCCTTTTAATAAAAGGGTTAACGGGTACGGGTCGTTAACGGGTAAACGGATCATAAACAATGATCCAAACCGATAAATTTTGCACGAGTTTGGAGCGGATCAGGGTCAAAACCCGCTCCATTGCCAGGTCTACATGCAGATGAAATGTCATCTCACAATGCTGAATAAATAGGAGGCATGCATATAGAGATAAATCATATATTAACATTAAGCGTATACCAACACGTTGTGTGAAAAGTAAATTATGTGTGTAAAATATTTTTGAATAAAATAAGTTATAGTGGACTTTATGTTCACAAAAATAGAAACTTGTAAATAAGCAATTTAACAATAAGTTTAGACATAGTGTAAACAAATTTTAACATAATCCATGAATCTAACTAATGCTTATTTATAAAAAGTAGTCGGGTAATATGTAGTTGGGTCATATGTAGTTTAAATGACAATGCACTTTTAATGATTTGTCATTATATAACTTCAAAGTATGGCCATTGGGAAAATGTACTGAAAAAAAAAATTATAAATGGGTAAATTTATAAAAGTATAATATCATATAGAGAAAGAACTTGAAAGTGCAATGTTTTAATGTAGTAGATTTTCTAACTTATAATAGATGGATATGAAAGAAATTAGGTCCATTGTTGTTTCATGCATTTAAATCTTTAAATGTATTCGCATAAAATTGACTCAATGCTTAGAGGACAACTATATGAGACGCACCATATGTAATAGACATGAGGAAAGTAAAGTACCTATTTTCTCATGCTTTGAAAACCAAACCGAACCGGCCAGTTGAATCGAGAACCAATGAGGTCACCGGTTCAATGGACTAAAAAACCGGTTGAAAATGAATTGGTCAAACCGGCTGGTTTAGTTAAAATTGTTAAAAATCGAACCGGTTGAACCATAAAAACCCGATAAAAAATCTACTTTGCAATAGTTTAGTCACTTCTCAATTTATAACACACTATTGCTCCTCCACTTCCTACATACAACGATATGGGAGTGGAGTGGAATGCCAAACGTGAACTACAACCATTCCCTTTTATAAGAATTTAACAACTATCTTTCTCACTTGGTCTAATGTAGGATTCATTTTTACGAAGATTTTGTTGTTATTCACTAAAATTGTCCGTAACGTGCATACAAACTTGATTTACTAAAAAATGATTCACCAATATGTTTTCTTAGGAATTTTTTAATGAATCATATTATTTTTGATTCATCTAGTAATTTATTTTGGTGATTCGTCAAAAAACCAAGTAAATAAAAAACTTCTTACATTCTTACCATAATTTCACTTCTTATTTGATCCTTCTTATATATATATATATATATATATATATATATATTTGCAAGTTAAGGATGAATCTACTACATGAGGCGTAATATACTACAGGCTACGCTAGGTACATTGACTTGTCTACAGTTCTTCGTAGTCTTCGTCTTCTCCAAGGAACCCGCACAGAGACTAGCCCCACTAACGCAGCAGCAAACCTTGGTGCATGGCACAAGCCCACCCCGTAAGGACTCCCTGCATGGCAACTGACTGGGGGGAAACCAGCCCCGGGTACACGCTTCTCGGCCTAGCACGGAGGCCACAAGCGTCGGCGTAATATCTTTTGCCTTTACTTGCACCGAACGGGGTTCGAACTCACAACCTCACCTAAGCGAGGCATGAGCCGTAGCCGCTCGGACCAACCGAGAAGTGTGTTATTATATATATATATATATATATATATATATATATATATATATATATATATATATATATATATATATATATATATATATATATATATATATATATATATATATATATATATATATATATATATATATATATATATATATATATATATATATATATGGTTTTTTGTATCAAACCGATTGAACCATCGAACTACTAAAACTGCCAGTTTGATATTCGGTTTTGTTTTCAAAACATTGCTAGTTTCTCCTAATGTCTCTCAAAATAGGCCACATTTATCTGACAAAATATTAATGTTTGATTTGGCACATTAAAATGGGCCTTGATATGATTGAAAAGAAAGCCTAAAACATTATTTAAAGTTAGTTGGTAGTTAGAAAAAGACAACTTATTTTCAGCATCGACTTAACAATTCACTATTAGTTTGTTATCAATATGTTAATAGTTTGGTGACTACATTGATAAAAAGTAGGGTTAATGTTATTATGTGAACTAAGTGTCACGTATATGTGGTTTAAGTTTTTAATTATAGTGTTGACGTATATATCCATGTGATGTTAAGAAGTTTAACTAATTTATGAATTATTTTATTCTTTAGTAACTGCACTTTTCATTGTTATGTTAGCAAGACTTTTAGTTGTTGAAGTGAACACTTAAATTTATATAACGACCATTTTGAATATTCGTTTTTATCTTATTGATATTGTCCTAAAAACATAATATTCATTCGTTAATATTTTTTAAAACTAAATTACTAAAACTATAAACGCATTTCATATAAAGTAAAAAAATTATTATATTAGGCGTTGTTCATAATGCGAGACGATATAGCAGTAAAATAAGTTATTGAAATTTATATTAAAATTGAGTGTTATTAATTTAATGAACATGAAAGGTCATTTTGGTTTGACATAAATATGGTTTGAGATAAAAAAAAAAGTTCTTCACAATCACATATTTTAGATGACCTCTAATATAAATTAACATATATAGCAGTAAAGTTGAAAGTAAAGAGTGGACAAAAATAAACATGTAAATATTATATCGTAAACATAAATAATGAAGGGAAACTAGGACCTAAACTATTATTATACTACTCCACTCCCCTTATTAGTTATTATAAGCTCCACGTCATTCTATCTTAGGACATATTTTTTGTAAGAGCCAACTCTTTCAAGTCTAACTACATGCTATCTTCTTACTTATTTCTTGGGTGCCATCTCCTCATCGTAACTATTGATCGTGACCTTCCCCACCCTTGATATAACCACAGCCATCAGTTTCTCGATTGAACATTTCCTAACCACTTTAATCAACCTTCCCTGGGTTTTTTGGGGATCAACGCCATTCCACACAAACATCTGAGGTGGCGTTTGGTTTGGCGGAATTCGAAGGAATTGGAAGGAATTGAAATCCAATTCCTTCAGAATGTTGTGTTTGGTTCACATTTTAGTAAGGAATTGGAATCCTAAATGAGGTTGACTTTCCGTTGACTTGAGGGAATTAAATTCCATCGACTTGGTGAGGGAATTAAATCCCTTGAAGATAGGAATTTGCTTGATTACCATATTGCCCCTGACTTGTCTTAAAAAAACCATTGCTGAACACCATTCACATCAAATTCGTTTCTCATCTTCTACACACCCGCCGACTTCATCTTCTCCAAAGCTTGGCAACGTCTAGGTCAGTCTCTCTCTCTCTCTCTCTCTCTCTCTCTCTCTCGCACACTCTATGTCTCCTTCGTCCTCTGAGACCGATATATCAACGTCGTTCATTGCTAAGATGTCGATGAGATCAGGGTCGTTTGGGACGACTACGGAGGCTCTACGGCCGTCCACGGCGGTGAGCTGCAAAATGTGACATCCGCCTAAAATGGATTCGGGTCAACCCAACCCAATTAGAAATTTAATAAACCCTACTCAAGATTACTTGATGCTAATAGGATCAAAATCCTTACACTACGATATAAATTGACGTTAATAGCAATATAGCATAGTATAACGTTATAACTATAATCAAATTAAATTATAATACCATATTAAAATCAAATCAAAGTATGATGCTCTAATTAAATTAAAATAATCAAACTTGAATGCTATAATTAAACTTCAAATCAAAGTAGATTGTTATAATCAAATAATAACCTATTTTTTTATAAAACTCTATTTTTATAAACACTACATTAAATTTTATAAAACTCTTAATATGCTTGTGTTAGTGGGGAATTATGAAGACCACCAAAAGTAAAAGGTTATTCTCATTGTCTCCCACTTACACCTCCCATCATCTTTCCTTTCATTTTTTCCCAACACATTATTCTCATCACCACTCAAACCCTCTCTATTCTTTCTCTCACTCTCAATCTCGAAATTCTTCCAAGAAATATCAATTTTCCAGCCAAGAACAATCCATCATACTCAAATCTTCATCCCTCTTGAAGCATTCATCAATGTATGTTGTTAAAAGTTCCAAATTCATACATGAAACAAATTAAATCCACCAAACTATCTAAAACTCATGTTATGCATAAACCTGATTTTTCTCAGAATCCCATAAATAAAATAAGAAGTTCTGTAAATTTTCAGAAAATAACTTATTTTTATTGAATTACTATAGTTATTGTAATATAATAAGGCAATAATTCACATAAAATACTTTTTGCAGTCAATAAATTCTAGGAAAATTTTGGAACAACCCATATATTAAGTAAAGTGGATTATAAAGTTTCATGCATTTATATTACTGTTTGATGCTTATTTTGTATTTTATTTTGTTGTAGATAAATAAATTGCAAAATATAGTTATGTATGTTAAAAACTAGATTTTATATTTTTCGCACCTTATTAACATTTTAAAGACTCCATGACAAAATTTACAGATTTTTTTAAGAATGTTTGCTTATTTTTCCTGATTTAATGATTATTTAATGGTTTAAATTGATAATAAATAGATACACATGTCCAAAAATTATAAAACCTTATCAGAATATCATATATAACATTTTAATCATAAATAAAAAGTCTAATGAATTTCTCTTAATATTTTCCTATTATTTATGATTTTATTGATTAGTTAATATTGAAAAACATAATAAATACTCCCCATAGTCAAAAATATCCAAAATATTTACAGTAGACTCAATATAATGTTAGAAAACTATGATTAATTTTCCAGAAGTTTTGGGAATAATTTATTATTTTTCCCGAATTTTGTTATGGTTTAATTATTAAAATATTAAATAAATACTAAAGCAGTTAAGAAAAATATGCAAATTTTATAGTAATTACTATTTTATGAAATAATGATTTTCGGATAATTTCAGAATGTTTCATTACTGTTTAGTATTTAAAACCATTTTCCTAAATATCTAAGCATGTAAAAATGCCTTTTTAATGATTATTTCATATAAATAATTGTTTATAATATATAAAATCTGTAAATACTTATAATTTGACAAGTTATTATTTTAATAAGAAATTATTAAAATCTTGCCTAAAGTGAAAATATAAATTAATTAAGCAAAGTAATTAATTCAATTTAAAATTCATCTAACCTATGAATACATTAATATTCAAAACAAAATTTGATTATTGTTAATTTATCTAATATAAGAATATGTGTCTAATTATTTTTATTAATACTCCATTCACGTTTAGTAGTTCCTAAACCAAAACTATTAATTATAATAGGTTCCACGTCGTTTTGACCAGAGCCGTCTATCATACAACACGCGTATTCCGTTTGGACTAAAGTGAGTAATCTACCCTATATTTTATAATTTTCAATACTTTTGGGGTGTATCATGTGGTTCTAATATGTTTTCAACTTCATTTTATTATTTTATCACAATTGAGACATTGTTGGGACATTTATACTTGAATCATTATTTGTATAATTATTGTTTGTTTACGCTACATGTACTTGTAGTGCATTATCATTTTAGTCTAATCTCCATGACTATGACCGTATTCTTGAGGTACGTTATGGACAATAATAGCGCTATTGGGTTGACCACCCCGCCTTGGGACGCTAAGGTGATTGATCGCACGTGGTTGTGTGTGTATGATGATTAGATGCTCCATCCTATATATACATATATATGTATATATAGGGTGAGGACTTATTGTTGTTGTTATCATTTGTTAATCAATTTTTGATTTATAAATTGTTATCTCAATAACAGTTGCTTGCCAACTTCAAAAGAAAACAAATTTCAAATTATTCAAACTCACAATTTTCTTTAATAAAACTAGATTACTCACCAACTCTCGTAGTTGACCTGTTTTTACCCATGATGCAGATTTGAAGAATGAAGTTGATGAAAAGTAGGGTGTACCTTAGAAACCCACAAGACTATTTAAATTTGATGTAATAAATGTTATTGTATTTTGATTTGTATTTGTATGTTGTGGATCTTGTTTGCATACTTAATACTTAATTGAATCTAATCATATTATAACATAGTTGCCATGAGACTTTGAACAATATATCACGCCTTGATCGATTCCGCCAAGGATCGGGGTGTGACAGATTAGTATCAGAGTCCTTGACTATAGGGAATTAGGTTAATTGCCTTGACCTAGTCTATAGCCTCTAGGGTCCTCTCGTATGCTAGTTTATAAAATGCACACACAACTGCATGCAATTGGCACTTAGAAAATCCTAGGAATACCTTTGTGTGCTAATTGATCCCTTATGTGCTTACGTATTATTCCCGACACTTATATGTGTGCATACACTTATGAATTTTCTCCTCTTTCTCTTAAAATCACACACATACTCAAATGGTTTCAAAATAAAAATTTATATACATATATATTCCTTAGAGCTCATAGGAAATTAAAAGTTATCCACTCTAGTTGGGTAGGATCGAAGTAATGGACGCGTAGTAACTGGAAGGGGGAGGTGCCGGTAGCCCAAAAGTCCTGACTAGGTAAGCATTCATATACATCCCAATCAACCGAGGGACCAGTTTGCTTACCTGGGGACCAAAGGCGAGAGTTCCCAAACCTATAGGCCAAAGCGCGTTATTCACATTACTTTTGAGCCATCAAAATACCCGACCTTATCAAACGTATCCGAAAGGATACACTCCAAAATGGCCAACTCATTGGACTATTAAGTTCCCTAATGGGCCTAGAAGTGGGAAAAACATGTGAAAACTTAGTATTGTGGGGGCCCACACAATTGCTACATGCTTCACATTTAGTACCCATGGAAAGCCCAAAAGGTGCCTAACACTCCTAACCATGGCCCAACAAGTGTTTTACAATCATTTTACCCAACAATGTCTACAAACTTAATTTACATAATCAATTTACAAATAACTCACAAGTCCATATGCGTGTTTCTCATAGATGGCATTACGACCCCCATACGCTGCTCGTAACAACCGAAGGCTAGCCGCCCTTATCGCTAAGGAGGTAGCAAATGTCATCCCAACAATTACAACCCATCTTCAAGCTCTTCAGCCGCAAGCTCCAGCAACCACTCATCGTTGCTTGTTTAAGCACTTTCGTAGCTGTAATCCGCCTTACTTCAAAGGCATAGATGGTGCCACCGCACTCCTCACATGGATCGAAGAAATGGAGAGTACTTTCATCCACAGCGAGTGCCCTGAGGACCTGATGGTCCGTCACGCTACAGGGTGCCTCCAAGGTCATGCTCTCTCATGGTGGAACCTAGAAAAACGGGCAAAAGGAGAGGTTGTTGCCTTGGGAATGACCTGGTCAAAACTAAAGGAACGCATGATAGAGAAGTTCTGCCCGGACAGCGAATTGCAAACTCTCGAGGAGGAATTCTGGAATCTGAAACAGGTGGGAGGAGACAACGCGACCTACACTAATAGATTCTATGATCTTTCAAGACTCCTACCTCACATGGTTCAACCTATGAAAACTGCAATACGCCGCTACATCAAAGGGTTACCGCGCCAGATCCGTGATTCGGTGACCAGCAGCAGGCCATCTACTCTGGAATCCGCTATTGAAATAGCAGGTCAACTCAACGAGGATAATATGAATGATGGTGTCCTCCCACGCAAGGGTTCAAAGATGACAACTGAAAAGCCGACCCTTGAGACTCCCCTAATTGTCAAGTCCGAGTCCTCACACCGACACGACAAAAAGAAGCGGAAAACCAATCACCACAACCATGCTGTTATTACCCCTGCTGCTCCTATCACCCAAGTCACCCAACCAAACAAAAAGCCGTATACCGGACCTCACCCCCTCTGTAACCATTGTAACTATCACCATGTGTCCAGCAGCCCGTGTCGCCTTTGTACGACTTGTGGTCGCTATGGCCACTTGGCGGACACATGCCGTGCACCAAAAACTCAGCGACCATTCGCTCTATCCTCAAATCCACAAACACAAACCCGGTATCCAACTGGAACATGCTTCAACTGTGGTGACCCCACCCATTTCAGAAACGCGTGTCCTAGGCTTGTCAATATCATTAACACTCAAGCCGAGGCAAATCCAACAATGCAGGTTCCAGCTCCCAAAGGCCGAGCATTTGTCATTACCACAACCCAAGCACAGACCGATAACAAGGTCGTAAATGGTACGTTTCTCATAAATGACTGCTACGCGTTAGTACTTTTTGATTCAGGTGCCGATAAAAGTTTCGTGTCTTTGGAATTTGAACCCATACTTCACACACCTCGCACGATTCTTGATGAACACTTTACCGTAGAAGTCGCCAATGGAAAATACATTTCACTCAATGCAGTCATCCAAGATTGCACTTTCGATTTTTGCGGTCATAAATTTTCCGTCAATTTAGTTCCTATGGAACTTGGTAGCTTCGACATCATCGTGGGAATGGATTGGCTATCCTAAAACCATGCTGAAATAGTATGTTTCGAGAAGTTCATTCGTATTCCTCTTGCCGACGGTCAAAGTCTTCGTATTTATGGCGAGACTCGTTCGAAAAAGCTTAGTCTTATGTCATGTACTCAAGCTCGATCATATCTACTTAAAGAATACATGGCTTTCTTAGCCCATGTGGTGGAAACAAAGATCACAGAAAAGAAGATAGAAGATATTCCGATTGTACGAGACTTTCCCGACATCTTTCCCGATGACGTATCTGGACTCCCTCCAGTACGTGAGCTAGAGTTCCGCATCGATCTCATTCCTGAAGCTGCTCCCATAGCCAAGTCTCCATATCGGTTGGCTCCAACCGAGATGCAAGAATTGGCAAGTCAGCTCCAAGAATTAACCGATAAGGGATTTATCCGCCCTAGTACTTCACCCTGGGGAGCCCCGGTTCTCTTCATCAAAAAGAAAGATGGTTCGTTTCGTATGTGTATCGATTATCGGGAGTTAAATAAATTGACCATCAAGAACCGATATCCGTTACCTTGGATCGACGACCTTTTTGATCAGCTTCAAGGAGCTTCATGCTTCTCAAAAATCGACCTTCGCTCGGGTTATCACCAACTTCGAGTACGGGAAGAAGATATCCCCAAAACTGCTTTTCGAACCCGCTATGGTCATTACGAGTTCACTGTTATGCCTTTCGGCCTAACAAATGCCCCTGCCGCATTCATGGACTTGATGAATCGGGTATTTAAACCTTATCTCGACCGTTTTGTTATCGTCTTTATTGATGACATCCTCATTTACTCCAAGACAAAGGCAGAGCATGAAAGACACCTTCGCCTAACTCTCCAAACGTTGCAAGGAAATCGGCTCTATGCCAAGTTTTCGAAATGCGAGTTTTGGTTAAAGAAGGTACAATTCCTCGGTCATATTGTAAGTGACAAGGGTATTTTAGTTGATCCCGCAAAAGTTGAAGCAGTCAAGAATTGGAAAGCCCCACGTAGCCCCAAGGAAATTCGGTCCTTCCTCGGTTTAGCTGGCTATTACCGGCGTTTCATTTCAAATTTCTCAAAGATCGCTTTACCACTTACTTCTCTCACTTGCAAGGGTACACCATTTGATTGGGGACCCAAGCAGGAAGACGCTTTCCAAACCCTTAAACAAAGGTTGTGTGACGCTCCGATTCTTACACTCCCTGAAGGATCCGAAGATTTCGTGGTATATTGCGATGCCTCCAATCTCGGTCTAGGTTGTGTTTTGATGCAAAGGGGAAAGGTTATAGCTTACGCATCGCGACAACTCAAAATCCACGAAAGGAATTATACGACTCATGATTTGGAGCTCGGTGCCGTGGTTTTCGCTCTTAAAATTTGGAGGCATTACCTTTACGGCACTAAATGCGTAATTTTCACCGACCATAAGAGCTTGCAACATATTCTTAATCAAAAGGAACTCAATATGAGGCAAACACGATGGGTCGAACTCCTAAATGATTATGAGTGTGAAATACGTTATCATCCGGGCAAGGCGAACGTCGTAGCCGACGCGTTAAGCCGAAAAGAACATGCCAAAGCATTTCATTTAATATGTTCTCCTATCTTGTCCAATCTCAGCGACCGAATTCGAGGAGCCCAACACTCGGCAATTACCGAAAATGACATGCCCACGGGAATTGATGGGGAGTTGGAATCTAAATCTGATGGTATTTTCTATTATCAAGATCGCATCTGGATCCCAGATCACGACAATCTTCGTACATTCCTGAAGGAAGAAATCCATAAAACTCGATATTCCATTCATCCGGGCACTGACAAGATGTATCATGGCTTGAGAACCAATTATTGGTGGTCGGGAATGAAAAAGGATATTGCTTTATTCGTAGCCAAATGTCTTACATGTTCCAGGGTCAAAGCAGAACATCAACGACCCTCTGGACTATTGGTCCAACCGGTAATCCCCGAGTGGAAATGGGAAGCGATCACCATGGATTTCGTAACCAAACTTCCCCGTACCACAAAGGGACATGACAGCATTTGGGTAATCGTTGACCGTTTGACTAAATCTGCTCACTTCCTTCCCATCCGTGAACATTTCAAGGTCGAACAACTTGCTCGGATTTACATCGACGAGATAGTTAGTCGGCATGGCATCCCTCTCAACATCATTTCAGATCGTGATGGGAGATTATCTCTCGGTTCTGGCAATCACTTTAAGAAGCCATGGGAACCCGCCTCGATCTCAGTACCGCCTATCATCCTCAGACCGATGGTCAATCTGAGAGGACAATTCAAACACTCGAAGATATGTTGAGGGCGTGTGTCTTAGATTTCGGAGGAAACTGGGACTCTCATTTACCGTTGGTGGAATTCTCCTATAATAACAATTATCATTCTAGCATCGGGATGCCACTATTTAAGGCATTGTATGGCCGTAAATGCCGATCTCCTATTTGCTGGCATGAAATTGGCGAGTCCCACGTAATTCGCGCAACAGTGGATTCTCCAATCGTTGGTCCTGAGCTTATCCAGGAAACAACCGACAAAAACACTCACATTCGCAATAACCTTCTCACAGCTCGTAGCCGACAAAAGAGTTACGCCGACAAGCGACGTAAACCGCTTGAATTTATCGTGGGTGACATGGTCATGTTAAAAGTGTCCCCATGGAAAGGTGTGGTTCGATTTGGACGCAAAGGTAAATTGGCACCACGCTATGTAGGCCCGTTCAAAATCCTGAAAAGTATCAGACCATGTTACGCCGACAAAAGAGTTACGCCGACAAGCGACGTAAACCGCTTGAATTTACCGTGGGTGACATGGTCATGTTAAAAGTGTCCCCATGGAAAGGTGTGGTTCGATTTGGACGCAAGGGTAAATTGGCACCACGCTATGTAGGCCCGTTCAAAATCCTGAAAAGGATCGGACCAGTAGCCTACGAGTTGGATCTACCAATATAGCTTAATAAAGTTCACCCAGTATTTCATATAGCCAACCTCAAGAAGTGTTTAGCTGACGAGAACCTTCATGTTCCTCTCGAGGATATCCAAATCGACGAGACAATGCAATTTATCGAGAAACCCTTGGAAATTGCAGACCGAAAGGAAAAGCAACTCAAAAGAAGTCGCATTCCCCTGGTCAAGGTTAGGTGGCAGTCAGCACATGGACCCGAGTATACATGGGAGCGTGTAACACCCGACTTATTAACAAAAACACCCCAAAAATTTTTGTTTTCCAAACCAAATATTTTACAATAAAAACCATGAGTAGGGGGTATTAGTTAACAAAATACGAGTACAAGTGTATCACGAAGTACAATACATAAATATTATACATTCTTCAAGCCGGGTCGTTACTTCAAATACTAAGTCCTCAGTCACGGACTTTGTCTTTTCCCTTGGCAGGGTCACGCTCACCTGCAGGGACATATCAACAAAACTGTGAGCTATAAAGCCCAATGAGTAATCAAACGAATAATAATATGTATAAGAATAAAATTTCTCTATACAAAGTCAAACATGTATTATCACACAATACAAGATCAAATGTGGCTCACTGGTTAGCCCGCTATTGCCATGGCTCACGGGTTAGCCCGCTGTTGCCTAGACTCACGGGTTAGCCCGCTGTTGTCTATATAAATCTGGCTCATCGAAATAAACTGCGGCTCACGGGTTAGCCCGCTATTGCCTAGACTCACGGGTAAGCCCGCTGTTGTCTATATAACAGTTTACATAGATATATTGACTCACAGTTCCGTTCTTGTCTATAATTGACTCACGGCTTATCTGGTCTTGTCATATCTTAAATCATGAAATTCTGTCATTTCTGTCCCTCAAATCATATTCATCTGCAGCTGCTCATATAACATTTACCACAACAGATAACAGTGAGATTACTCACCTGAAGGATTACTACAACTAGCGTTTGTTGTTCCTTGCTTTGAAACGAACTTTGTAAGATTTTGTCCCGTACCTATAATTTCATTATTTCACAATGATTATAGGTTAATATACCATTTCAGTTGGTTCTAGTGCACAAGAGTCTAATATAAGACTAATTCCAAGCATTAACCATTGGTATAAAAATTAATACACTTCCCGAAATACACGTATTCTACTACAGTACTTTCGGGAGATCGTATTCGTATTCCGATAATTTTCCATGAAGTTTTTCAACATAATAAACCTATGTTTAAAATTTCAGGTCAATCGGATAATCCTAGCACCAAAATCACATTTGGAAATTGCACTAAAATTTAACAGAGGATTTCTGCATTGCTGCTGCACCCTCGCGTCGCGACCGAGGCCTTGGCCGTCGCGTCGCGAGCGCTGGGGAATGCAGACAGTGAGCTCCGATTTTGTGCTTGAAAATTCCATTTTCCTTTATTAAGTCCTTATTACTCGACTTAATCACTAGGAATTGTTCCAATACCAAAACCTTTAACTAATAACAAGTTTTAAACCATTGGGGAATCAAATTCAAACTCATTTTCACAAAATCCCGTTTTTGCATTTTTGATCCAAAACCGAAATTATTGAATTCTACTTGCTTCTAATGATTTCTTTCAGTCAATATAGCATCCAAAAATCATTATAAACCATTAGAACCAAGTTTATTACAAGAATTCGTCATCTAGGGTTTTTAGTCAAAATCTCAATTCTTGAACAATAGCAACCTACTTCCATTTCCTTGAATTAAGTCTTTATTAGCATGACTTAATGGAAGTATTAAGCTATTTATCACCAAATTCCTAACTGAAATTTCAGTTTTCAGTTCAAGCTTGAAGAACACACACCAAAAGCTTGGTAAGAACTTAATAACTTACCTCAATTGCTTCCAAGTCTTTAATTCCAAGCCTATATTCGAAATCCAAGCTTTAATCTTCAAGATTTCTTCAAGAAATTGATATGATCGCTCCAGAAAAACCCTCTCCCGTGTCTCCAAAATTCTGCACATGTGAGAGAGCTTGTCCCACTATTTATACTTCAGAATTTGCAGTTTAGTCCTTGAAGTTGCATTTCTCATGTTTTTGCCACAATTTACAAATTAAATGACAAAATCAAATTATTATAACATTTTAAGTCCAAGACTCAAAATATTATTTTCAAATAAGTCCTTTTCTGTCAAAAAGACCAAATTACCCTTTTGAGGTAAAATGACCATTTTGCACTTTTTATTATAATTATATAATAAATACATTTTCGGCGTTACAAATTCTCCCCTCCTTTAAGAGATTTCGTCCCCGAAATCATACAAAAAGTTGAGGATATTTCTCCCTCATCTCACTTTCGGTCTCCCACGTCATGTCGGAACCTTTGTGATGATGCCAAAGTACTTTCACCATGCTGATCTTCTTGTTTCTAAGCTGTCTTATCTTGCGGTCTAGCACCCGCTCAGGTTGTTCCGGGTATCTCAGCTTTTCATCCACCTCAATTTCAGCAAGAGGTATATGTTGAGACTTATCAAACAACGTTTTTCTCAAATGGGACACATGGAATACATCATGTATACCATGAAGTTCATCAGGTAATTCCAATCGATACGCCACGGCTCCAACTCTTTGGGATATACGGAAAGGTCCAATGAAGCGAGGACTCAACTTCCCTTTCTTCCCAAAATGGATTAAGCCCTTCCAAGGGGATACTTTGAGCATAACCATATCTCCTACTTGGAATTTTATCGGTTTCACCCGCTTGTCTGCATACTGTTTCTGCCGATTCTGAGCTACCTTCAAGTTTTCGCGTATTAGTTTGATCTTTTCTTCAGTCTGTGCTACAATTTCGGGTCCAGCCAACGGCTTTTCCCCAACTTCAGTCCAGCAGGTTGGAGTACGGCACGGTGCTCCATACAATGCTTCATACGGGGCCATCTGAATGCTGGAATGATAGCTGTTATTGTACGCGAATTCCACTAAAGGCAAATGATCTTCCCAGCTTCCACCGAAGTCTATGACACAAGTCCTCAACATATCTTCCAAAGTTTGTATTGTTCTTTCACTCTGACCATCGGTCTGCGGGTGATATGCGGTACTCATAAGTACTTTCGTACCCAGTTGCTCTTGAAGACTCTGCCAAAAATGAGAAGTAAATTTACTATCTCGGTCCGATACTATCGATGCTGGAAATCCATGTCGACAAATCACTTCATCAATGTAGATTTTCGCCAGTTGATCTACTCTGTACTTTTCCTTATATGGTATAAATTGTGCCGATTTGGTCAATCGATCCACAATCACCCATATAGAATCATAACCTCGCGGCGTCCGCGGCAACTTCGTCACAAAATCCATGGTAATATGGTCCCATTTCTTCTCCAGAATCGGCAATGGCTGTATTTCCCCATACGGTTTCTGATGGTTTGACTTAACTTGCAGACAAGTCAAACATTTTTCCACGAATCTTCCAACATCTCTTTTCATTCCAGGCCACCAATACATCGGTTTTAACGTCCGATACATCTTGGTACTACCCGGGTGAACTGCATATCTGCTATAATGTGCATCTTCTAGAAGCAAGTTTCGCGCTTCTCCTTGTTTCGGGACCCATATACGTCCTTTGAATGTCTTCAATTTCTGAGCATTTTCTTCCAGATGCTTCAAGTATCCAACCATTCTTTCACTTTTTACATTCTCCGGCTTACACGCTTCTTCTTGTGCCAAACGAATCAATCCTGGTAACCGGCTCACTACACCCATACATGCAGATGTAACTTTCAGAGGAGCTTCTTTTCGGCTTAAAGCATCTGCCACCACATTCGCCTTACCAGGGTGGTACTGGATTTCACAGTCAAAGTCTTTCAACAGGTCCATCCACCTTTGCTGTCTCATACTGAGCTCTTTCTGGTCAAAAAGATACTTCAGGCTCTTATGATCAGTGTAAATAACAAACTTTACGCCATATAAATAATGTCTCCACAACTTCAACGCTAGAACCACCGCAGCTAATTCCAGATCATGGACGGGATACTTCTTTTCGGCATCTTTTAATTGGCGGGACGCATAAGCTATGACTCGACCTTTTTGCATTAAAACACATCCAAGGCCGATTCTTGAAGCATCGATGTAGATTACATACTCTTCTCCGCTTTGTGGTAGTACTAACACCGGTGCTTCACATAAAGCTTGTTTCAGTTTCTGGAATGCTTCTTGCTGCTCTTTAGCCCAAGTAAATTTTCCACCTTTCTTAGTCAATTTGGTCAACGGAACAGCTATCGTGGAGAAGTTCTCGACAAATCTTCTGTAATAGCCTGCCAAACCAAGAAAACTTCTTACTTCAGTGGGACTTCTAGGCGGTTCCCATTTCATCACGGCTTCAATCTTTGCTGGATCTACTTTCACCCCTTCAGCATTGATTACATGGCCATGGAATTGGACTTCTCTTAACCAGAATTCACACTTGGAGAATTTAGCATACAGCTTTTCTCGGCGAAGTAACTCCAATACTTGTCGCAGGTGCACTTCATGTTCGGTTTGACTTCTTGAATACACCAAGATGTCATCTATAAACACTATCACCGAGGTATCAAGGAACGGTCGGCACACCCGGTTCATAAGATCCATGAATACGGCTGGAGCATTGGTTAACCCAAAAGGCATCACCAAAAACTCATAATGACCGTATCTCGTTCGGAACGCCGTCTTCGGAATGTCTGACTCCCTTATCTTCAACTGGTGATATCCTGACCTCAGATCAATCTTGGAAAAATAGGACGCGCCTTGTAGCTGGTCAAACAAGTCGTCTATTCTGGGTAGCGGGTACTTGTTCTTCACAGTGATCTTGTTTAGTTCCCGATAGTCAATGCACATGCGCATTGACCCATCTTTCTTCTTGACAAACAAAATAGGGGCTCCCCATGGCGATGTACTTGGTCTGATGAAACCTCTGTCTAATAATTCTTCCAGTTGCTTCCGCAGTTCCACCATCTCTGAAGGTGCTAAACGGTATGGAGCTCGAGCAACAGGTGCAGCTCCTGGGACTAGTTCAATCGTGAACTCAACCTGTCGATCTGGTGGTAACCCTGGAAGTTCGTCTGGAAACGCATCTGGGAACTCGTTCACCACGTTCACATTCGCTACTCCCACTTTAATTGGTTGAGCCACCGATACATAAGCTAGATAGGACATTCCTCCTTTACTGATACAGCTTCGGGCTTGAGCAAAGGAGATGACTGGCATTCTCAACCGAGGTCGTTCACCCTGAATCTTCATCCATTCCCCTTCCGGTGATAACACTGTAATACTTTTATTTCTGCAATCCACGTTAGCATAATTTGTTGCTAACCAATCCATTCCCACAATTACACCAAATTCGTTGGTAGTCATCGACTTCAAATCTATAGGGAAAACGGTCCCGTAGATTTTAAGCTGACAACCTTCCATATGTTCAGAAACCCAGACATATCGGCCGTCTGCTATAGCTACTTCTAAGCTTTCATCCATCGGGGTTAAAGGTACATTCAAGCGAGGCAATAAAGATTCCGATACAAAACAGTGAGTGGCTCCCGGATCAAAAATAACATATACAGGTATGGTATTGAGAGTGAAAATACCTGTCACTACATCCGTCTTCTCACGGGCTTCTTCCACAGTCATCTGGAATGCTCGTGAGGCCACTGGTCGTCCCCTGTTCTTCGGCTCTTCTTTCTTTCCCACTTGATCATCCCTGGGCCTTTCGCTGTATACACCAGATTTCAGTTGGGGACAATTTAGGCGAATATGATCCGTAGCCCCGCACTGGAAACACCTACGGTCCGCCCGACAGTCCCGTGTAGAATGACCCGTCTTTCCACAATTTCGGCAGCTAACTGACCCAGTATCAATGCGACAACTGCCCGTGTGCCTTTTTCTGCATTTTTCGCACCACCTTCCTTCATCTTTCTGGCCCTTTCCTTTAGAACCGGATTGTTGTGACTTTTTCTGAGGCGTCCAACCATGGTCTTCCGCCTTTCGTTTCGTTTCCATAACTTTCTTTTCATCTTCCTGCCGCTTCAATTCTGTTTCTCTTTCTGTGGCTCGATCCACCACTTGTCGGAAGGTAGTTAGTTTCAACGGTTGCACAATTTCTCTAATTCGGGTTGTCAACCCCCGAACATACTTGTCAATCTTTCTCTTTTCAGTGTAGATATGGTGCTCCGCAAACCTAGCTTTCTCCAGAAAGCTAAGAGTATATTCCTGGACAGATCGGGAACCCTGTTCCAAATGCAGGAATTCATCTTCCAACTTTTGAACAGCTACCTCCGAGCAATATTCTTCATTGAACTTTGTCTTGAATTGCTCCCAAGGTATCGATTGGGACGAATCAAGATCCAGTGATCTATAGTAGGTTTGCCACCAATGTAGTGCGCCACTTGTAAGTTGGTTCGTGGCAAATTCCACTTTATCTTCATCCGCACACTTGCTTACTCGGAACACCTTTTCCATATGCATGATCCATTCCATAGCTTTGACTGGATCATCTGTCCCCGAAAATTCCTTTGGTTTACAACCAAGAAAGGATTTATATGTACACCCAACCTTCTTTATCAAGGCTTCCCCACCTGGAGTTTCTTTTTCTGCCCGGGCCCGACTTTCTCCCTGGCTTTCATTTTCTGGCTGCCTGTCATGAACACTTTTTGCAGCCTCCTCAGTAGGATCCGGATTTGCACTTGGGTTGGGATTGCCACTCGGGTGAGGGTTGTTCGATAATACAGGCATCATCTGCCTAACCACTTCTTCCACAATGGCTCGTATATCAGGTGGATTTTGTCCCACCGGTTCCCTTGCTGGTGCTCTTCGCCCAACAGAGCCTCGTGACCTAGCTGGTCCGCTTCTTGCAGTTCCACGTGACCTAGCTGGTCCGCTTCTTGCAGTTCCACGTGAATTCACACCCGTAGGATTGCTTCTTGTATTTCTCATACTTCAAGATTTCAGCAAACCGTTAGATTGCATATATAATAACAAACTTATATATTTCTAACAGTCCATTTATCTGTGTTTCTCTCAAGGTTTAAGTCTAGGGATCTAATCTAAGACACCTAGTTCACTTAAACCTGGGCTCTGATACCAACTTGTAACACCCGACTTATTAACAAAAACACCCCAAAAATTTTTGTTTTCCAAACCAAATATTTTACAATAAAAACCATGAGTAGGGGGTATTAGTTAACAAAATACGAGTACAAGTGTATCACGAAGTACAATACATAAATATTATACATTCTTCAAGCCGGGTCGTTAATTCAAATACTAAGTCCTCAGTCACGGACTTTGTCTTTTCCCTTGGCAGGGTCACGCTCACCTGCAGGGACATATCAACAAAACTGTGAGCTATAAAGCCCAATGAGTAATCAAACGAATAATAATATGTATAAGAATAAAATTTCTCTATACAAAGTCAAACATGTATTATCACACAATACAAGATCAAATGTGGCTCACGGGTTAGCCCGCTGTTGCCATGGCTCACGGGTTAGCCCGCTGTTGCCTAGACTCACGGGTTAGCCCGCTGTTGTCTATATAAATCTGGCTCATCGAAATAAACTGCGGCTCACGGGTTAGCCCGCTATTGCCTAGACTCACGGGTAAGCCCGCTGTTGTCTATATAACAGTTTACATAGATATATTGACTCACAGTTCCGTTCTTGTCTATAATTGACTCACGGCTTATCTGGTCTTGTCATATCTTAAATCATGAAATTCTGTCATTTCTGTCCCTCAAATCATATTCATCTGCAGCTGCTCATATAACATTTACCACAACAGATAACAGTGAGATTACTCACCTGAAGGATTACTACAACTAGCGTTTGTTGTTCCTTGCTTTGAAACGAACTTTGTAAGATTTTGTCCCGTACCTATAATTTCATTATTTCACAATGATTATAGGTTAATATACCATTTCAGTTGGTTCTAGTGCACAAGAGTCTAATATAAGACTAATTCCAAGCATTAACCATTGGTATAAAAATTAATACACTTCCCGAAATACACGTATTCTACTACAGTACTTTCGGGAGATCGTATTCGTATTCCGATAATTTTCCATGAAGTTTTTCAACATAATAAACCTATGTTTAAAATTTCAGGTCAATCGGATAATCCTAGCACCAAAATCACATTTGGAAATTGCACTAAAATTTAACAGAGGATTTCTGCATTGCTGCTGCACCCTCGCGTCGCGACCGAGGCCTTGGCCGTCGCGTCGCGAGCGCTGGGGAATGCAGACAGTGAGCTCCGATTTTGTGCTTGAAAATTCCATTTTCCTTTATTAAGTCCTTATTACTCGACTTAATCACTAGGAATTGTTCCAATACCAAAACCTTTAACTAATAACAAGTTTTAAACCATTGGGGAATCAAATTCAAACCCATTTTCACAAAATCCCGTTTTTGCATTTTTGATCCAAAACCGAAATTATTGAATTCTACTTGCTTCTAATGATTTCTTTCAGTCAATATAGCATCCAAAAATCATTATAAACCATTAGAACCAAGTTTATTACAAGAATTCGTCATCTAGGGTTTTTAGTCAAAATCTCAATTCTTGAACAATAGCAACCTACTTCCATTTCCTTGAATTAAGTCTTTATTAGCATGACTTAATGGAAGTATTAAGCTATTTATCACCAAATTCCTAACTGAAATTTCAGTTTTCAGTTCAAGCTTGAAGAACACACACCAAAAGCTTGGTAAGAACTTAATAACTTACCTCAATTGCTTCCAAGTCTTTAATTCCAAGCCTATATTCGAAATCCAAGCTTTAATCTTCAAGATTTCTTCAAGAAATTGATATGATCGCTCCAGAAAAACCCTCTCCCGTGTCTCCAAAATTCTGCACATGTGAGAGAGCTTGTCCCACTATTTATACTTCAGAATTTGCAGTTTAGTCCTTGAAGTTGCATTTCTCATGTTTTTGCCACAATTTACAAATTAAATGACAAAATCAAATTATTATAACATTTTAAGTCCAAGACTCAAAATATTATTTTCAAATAAGTCCTTTTCTGTCAAAAAGACCAAATTACCCTTTTGAGGTAAAATGACCATTTTGCCCTTTTTATTATAATTATATAATAAATACATTTTCAGCGTTACAGAGCGTGAGGATCAAATGCGTACCAAATACCCGCAACTTTTCTCTTAAGGTACTCTCTTATTAAATTTCGGGACGAAATTTCCTAAAGTAGGGGAGACTGTGACATCCGCCTAAAATGGATTCGGGTCAACCCAACCCAATTGGAAATTTAATAAACCCTACTCAAGATTACTTGATGCTAATAGGATCAAAATCCTTACATTACGATATAAATTGACGTTAATAGCAATATAGCATAGTATAACGTTATAACTATAATCAAATTAAATTATAATACCGTATTAAAATCAAATCAAAGTATGATGCTCTAATTAAATTAAAATAATCAAACTTGAATGCTATAATTAAACTTCAAATCAAATAATAACCTATTTTTTTATAAAACTCTATTTTTATAAACACTACATTAAATTTTATAAAACTCTTAAGATGCTTGTGTTAGTGGGGAATTATGAAGACCACCAAAAGTAAAAGATTATTCCCATTGTCTCCCACTTACACCTCCCATCATCTTTCCTTTCATTTTTTCCCAACACATTATTCTCATCACCACTCAAACCCTCTCTATTCTTTCTCTCACTCTCAATCTCGAAATTCTTCCAAGAAATATCAATTTTCCAGCCAAGAACAATCCCTCATACTCAAATCTCCATCCCTCTTGAAGCATTCATCAATGTATGTTGTTAAAAGTTCCAAATTCATACATGAAACAAATTAAATCCACCAAACTATCTAAAACTCATGTTATGCATAAACCTGATTTTTCTCAGAATCCCATAAATAAAATAAGAAGTTCTGGAAATTTTCAGAAAATAACTTATTTTTATTGAATTACTATAATTATTTCAATATAATAAGGCAATAATTCACATAAAATACTTTTTGCAGTCAATAAATTCTGGGAAAATTTTGGAACAACCCATATATTAAGTAAAGTGGATTTATAAAGTTTCATGCGTTTATATTACTGTTTGATGCTTATTTTGTATTTTATTTTGTTGTAGATAAATAAATTGCAAAATATAGTTATGTATGTTAAAAACTAGATTTTATATTTTTCGCACATTATTAACATTTTAAAGACTCCATGACAAAATTTACAGATTTTTGTAAGAATGTTTGCTTATTTTTCCTGATTTAATGTTTATTTAATGGTTTAAATTGATAATAAATAGATACACATGTCCAAAAATTATAAAACCTTATCCGAATATCATATATAACATTTTAATCATAAATAAAAAGTCTAATGAATTTCTCTTAATATTTTCCTATTATTTATGATTTTATTGATTAGTTAATATTGAAAAACATAATAAATACTCCCCATAGTCAAAAATATCCAAAATATTTACAGTAGACTCAATATAATGTTAGAAAACTATGGTTAATTTTCCAGAAGTTTTGGGAATCATTTATTATTTTTCCCGAATTTTGTTATGGTTTAATTATTAAAATATTAAATAAATACTAAAGCAGTTAAGAAAAATATGCAAATTTTATAGTAATTACTATTTTATGAAATAATGATTTTCTGATAATATCAGAATGTTTCATTACTGTTTAGTATTTAAAACCATTTTCCTAAATATCTAAGCATGTAAAAATGCCTTTTTAATGATTATTTCATATAAATAATTGTTTATAATATATAAAATCTGTAAATACTTATAATTTGACAAGTTATTATTTTAATAAGAAATTATTAAAATCTTGCCTAAAGTGAAAATATAAATTAATTAAGCAAAGTAATTAATTCAATTTAAAATTCATCTAACCTATGAATACATTAATATTCAAAACAAAATTTGATTATTGTTAATTTATCTAATATAAGAATATGTGTCTAATTATTTTTAACAATACTCCATTCATGTTTAGTAGTTCCTAAACCAAAACTATTAATTATAATAGGTTCCACGTCGTTTTGACCAGAGCCGTCTATCGTACAACACGCGTATTCCGTTTGGACTAAAGTGAGTAATCTACCCCATATTTTATAATTTTCAATACTTTTGGGGTGTATCATGTGGTTCTAATATGTTTTCAACTTCATTTTATTATTTTATCACAATTGAGACATTGTTGGGACATTTATACTTGAATCATTATTTGTATAATTATTGTTTGTTTACGCTACATGTACTTGTAGTGCATTATCATTTTAGTCTAATCTCCATGACTATGCCCGTATTCTTGAGGTACGTTATGGACAATAATAGCGCTATTGGGTTGACCACCCCGCCTTGGGACGCTAAGGTGATTGATCGCACGTGGTTGTGTGTGTATGATGATTAGATGCTCCATCCTATATATACATATATATGTATATATAGGGTGAGGACTTATTGTTGTTGTTATCATTTGTTAATCAATTTTTGATTTATAAACTGTTATCTCAATAACAGTTGCTTGCCAACTTCAAAAGAAAACAAATTTCAAATTATTCAAACTCACAATTTTCTTTAATAAAACTAGATTACTCACCAACTCTCGTAGTTGACCTGTTTTTACCCATGATGCAGATTTGAAGAATGAAGTTGATGAAAAGTAGGGTGTACCTTAGAAACCCACAAGACTATTTAAATTTGATGTAATAAATGTTATTGTATTTTGATTTGTATTTGTATGTTGTGGATCTTGTTTGCAAACTTAGTACTTAATTGAATCTAATCATATTATAACATAGTTGTCATGAGACTTTGAACAATATATCACGCCTTGATCGATTCCGCCAAGGATCGGGGTGTGACACAAAACGCCACCATCTTTGTTGAATCTAACCCTTTCGACTTTTCCTTTCTTGACTGCGTTTAAGAACTCGCTGTATCTCCATTGACTACCTTCAGAAGGTCGGAACCTTCAGAAGGTCGGAATTGGCCTGGGGTTTTGGTGCAATGAGAACATTCGATTGTGAAAATGGTAAGGAATTTGTTGATGGGTTTTGTTTAAATAACTCAGTTTGAAGTGGGGGTGGTGGTGGTGGTGGTGGATTGGTGTCCGCTAGGGCTGGTGGTGTTGTGATTGAAGAGAATAGAAGAGCAGCTAGAGTGGCTTTCGATTGAAAATTGAAATCTTTTGAAGAATTGGGCTTTTGCTAAGGATTGATTGTGGGATTACAAATCTATTCCTTAACGATTTGTGGGTTTTGTGCGTTGGGGTTGAGAGCAAGACATTTGAGCCAAAGAAATTGGAAGAAAGAATGGTATTGGTGGCGGAAGCCATTGATGAAAGTTTCGATCTTTTTCTGATGAGGTTTCCGATAAACCATTCTAATCTAATGAGGTTTTGATGATAAGGGCAAATATGTCAATTTACATAGATTGCAATTGCATCTACTTCCAACCAAACAGAATATAGAATTGGATTCCAATTCCATTTCCTGATAACCAAACAGAATATGGAATTGGATTCCAATTCCTGGCAGATTTCAATTCCTTCCCAGATTCCAATTCCTTCAAAAACATTTCTTGATAACCAAACGCCACCTCAGGTTGAGTTTGATATATTATCTAACAATGTTCTACCAAATGTCTATTGCATCAACCTAATTTCTATGATTCCTACCTTCCTCTCATACTCCTTAATCGAACAACATTCTAATCCATACAATATAGTTGGCCTTACTGCACCCTATAGAAAATTCTCTTCAATTTCTACTTGACCTTCTTGTCACACAAAACTCATGTAACCATCCTCCACTTTAACCATCCAATATTTATGTGATGGATAATGTGTTCCTTCGCCCTCCCTTCCTTATGGGTAGAACCCATGTACTTAAAACTTTTCTTTCTTTAGGTTTAGGACTGCTCGCGAATACAAACTTCTTACTCTTTCACCACTTCACTCTTTGTTAAAATTGTATCGTAGATGTTGCATCTAAAACCCATGTACTCGATATTTGTTTGCTTTAAATAAATTATAATACAAATATTTTTTCCCATGCTATATTTTTACGGACGACGCATACGATATCCTCGTTGACATGAAATCATTAGTGATATGACAAGATTTTACATGTAATATCATATTAATTGTAACCACCAACGATAATTATATTATACGACATATTATTGTTTTATTATGTGATAACAAATAAAATTTAGAATAAATTACAAAACCCCATTTGATTATCTGAAAACTACACTTCCAGACCAACTTTATTTTTTTTTTCTAATTATCATGTCCTTATGTTTGGCTTTTGTTATGGAGATGGTCCCTCCGTCTCCCCCCGTTTATTTTAAACGTTAAACCCTCGGTAAAATGGTCTTTTATAGTTTATACTTTATACCCTCATTTGGTCATTTTTGGTATTTCGTCCTTCCATTTCTTACCAAAGAAACACCATCCCCTTCCTTCCACCGTCACCCCCCACCACATGCACAAGTGTTTTTCACATTGATATTGAAATAAAATTCCAACAGTAAACATGGAATCATCAGTGTGAGGATCATTACTCATCATGCATTTGTGGTCTCCGACTAGTCATCTATGTCACTCGGGTCTTGAAAGTAAAGAGACGACCACCACCATCGTACAAAAAGGGTCAATAAGTATGGTTAATGATGATCCTTTATATGGTTTCGTAAAGCACAATTTCTAATTTTGAGTCAATAATTTCTTGGTTCTTGATCAATTTTTTTTAATGGTTTTTAACACCCATATATGTTGGGTGGAATCGAAAGACGGTTCGAAATTTAGAATCCCAAATCTTGAATCACCCAATCTTCTTTTGTTGATGTTTGGTAGTAACATCGGTGGCTAAACAGCAACTAATATAAAAGAGCCGAAGCTTGGACAGTTGTCGAGAGATCACTAAACCTCATGGCTTCAGGTTCAACAAATAATATATTAATATGAGCAAATTATATCTTGAAGCTCATGTGACTTTACTTGTTAATCAGTTGCTCTGTTTCAAGTCAATAGAAATTATTGGTTTGAATTTTATAAAATGATGCAGATATCATATTTTAGAGTTGAGCAAACACAACTTGCTAAATCGCTTGAGAAGGGAAGACAGAAAGCCACAGAAAATCAACAGGTGTAGCGAAGGAAAACCAAACCTAAGGATGACGTAGTTAGAGAAAAACGGACCGAGAGTGCAATTTTCAGACAACCATAAGGACCATTTATTATAGTTTACGCAATTGTTCATATGAATATATCGATGTATATAATAGTGCATTATTGTTTTAGGTAATTCATCTTTTTCTTCAAAACTTTATTATAAATACTTTACAAATAGATTTTTATTCAATATAATGTCAGATCAGGTGAGCTATTCTAGCTGAAATTATTCTACACAATAAGTCGTGTCCAAGACCAATTAAAATAATGTTTGAACGACAAGTAATATTATTTTAATGATTATGGAAGTGGAGGTAGTTTGGGTGAAGCCGTGGCACGCACACCCCGTCATGAGGTGGCAGCTCACACAACTTAGCTTGCAAATGCAGGATGATGTTTATGTGGGGTGCATGACACGTCCCCTTCCAACACGTCTTCTATAACCATTAACCAAACCTACATTTATTACTATAAAAACAGTTCAAGAAAAGGAAATTAAATCCACAATCTATGATTAGTATATTGAAATGAAGTTTAAATATAATAAAACCAAGTATTTCGAATTTAAATGTTGTTTATGATTGCATAAGCATGTATTAACTTAAGAGGTTTAAAAAGTAAGAGTTAATTCAATAGAATAATTATAATTGTCTATTTGGATGTCAAATATCATCTACCGCTCTCATCATTAGACCATTGAGAGTACCCATCACATTGCACAAATGTGATGGGTGTCACATCAGCGTCACATCAGATTTTACATTTATCACATTCTATCACACTCCATCACATTACCCCTTTATACACATCACATTTTCATCACACCACATCATTTTTTTTAATTTAAAAAAATTCAAAAATAAATAAAAACCTACTTTTTAATTTAAATAACATTAGATTAAACATAAAAATTACATTAATTTAAAAAACATTACATTGAAATTTAAAAATGAAAAAAATAACATAGAAATTTAAAAAGAAAACATTACATGAAAATTAAAAAAAAAAACTACTCGATATCATCCGATCTGTTTTGATAAACATGCTCGGCTAAATCTTCACGGAGATATTGGCAAGTTTCGGAATTTTGAACATCGAGTACTTGTTGTAAGTATTCGGGCGTTCCGGGAATGAATTGCATTTCCGTGTTAACCGCATCGGCCTCGTCGTATGTGCAAATCGCTCTACCTTTATATTCAACAATCATATTATGCATAATGATGCACGCATACATAATTGTCTTCATCCTACCGTCGTCATGGATTTGTGAGGCATGTTTGATCACATGCCATTTTTGTTTGAGTACCCCAAATGCCCTTTCTATGTCCTTCCTAGCCGATTCTTGTCTTCGTGTAAACAATTTTGCTTTTTCACTTCGAGGTACCGCATACGCCTTTACAAATGTCGCGTAATCTGGATAAATCCCATCACAAAGATAGTAGTCGTGTTTGTATTGATGTCCGTTCACTGTGAATGACATACTAGGAGCTTGCCCGGTCCAAATCCACAAATCGAATGATGCAACGGCTTCCAATATCATAGTTGGCTCACCTACGTCACCTCGGGTAAATTGTCATTTCCACGCAGTTTGACATTTTTCCCACGCCCAATGGGTACAATCAAGGCTATCAAGCATACCAGGTAAACCATGTCTCGCTTCATGTGCCGCATATAACTTCTCGATATCACGAGCTGTAGGTTTACGCAAATATTCTTTGCCAAACACGTCAATAACACATGCACAAAACCAATCCACAGTGTCCCTTACGGTCCTCTCAGCCAATTTTAGATACTCGTTACTAGCATCAGCTGTTATGCCTAATGCTAAATACCTAAGTGCAGCCGAACATTTTTGTATACAACTAAAACCCATTCTACCTCTACTATCGGGTTTTTGCTTAAAATAATCATATCGCGCCTCTAAAGCATTGCTAATACGTAAAAATAACTCTCTAGGTAAACGAAAACGACGTCTAAAATGTTTGTCACCATACAGAGGAGGATCGGCAAAATAGTCACGTACCAAAAGATTGTGTGCAGCTTGCCGATCTCGGTTGATAGAGGTTCTGGTGTGTCTAACGTTTGAAGACCCCTTGGCGGCACCGTGCGCAACAACATTAAAAAACGTGTTGATAAATTCGCCGTCGTCCGAATCGAATTCTTCAAAAAATTCCATTTTGTGTGTATATATGTATATATGATAATTGTGTGAGTTTAAGGATGAGAGGTGTATATATATATAGGTGAAAATTTGGTTAATTTTTTTTTTTTGAAAATATAGCCGTTCAACGGCTTTGAAAAAGATTAATTTTTTTTTAATTCCCGTGATACACCGTGACCATCTTCACTACGCTTCACAATCACGGCCATCACGGCACACAGGGGCAATCGATTGATTATGGAAATTAATATGGTATCAGAGCATTGATCCCTACCTTCCCACTTTCTCTTCTCTCGACCTAATCCAACCGTCGACACAAGCACCAACCACCCTCTTTTGTTGCCGATCCATTGTTGCCCATCTAATCTCTCTCCCTTGTCATCCCTCTTCCTCTCTTCTACCCTACTCGATGCATAAAAATCCCCCTCCCATTGATAACAAGCCATACAAGATTACCAACATCATGGCATATACCCATATATCCTTGATCTCAATGAGTGAATTTATGATTCACGAAAAGAACTATTTGAAACCCACTACACATGCTATGGTGTGATCGGTCATCTTGATGGTACTTCTACTCCTCCGACCCCAATGACGTTGAATAATACAAGTTAGATTTAATGATAAAAATATGGATCTACAACATTATTACCCAATCCTTACTCACATGATCCTTAAAAAAGGCATTACCGTTCACATCCTTTGGACTAGCATTGAAGAGTTGTTCCGTGATACCAAAGACGATGACATGATCGAGCTTGATAATGAATTGTGAACCTTGTCCTTGGCAATCAAACCAATACACAATATTGTCAAAAGATCAAATTGCTTCATGGCCTTCTTTCAAACACTGACGCACTTGTACTAAAAAAACCCTCGTAACGTATTTAAAAAATAACCTATCCTTGGCCTACAAACATGTCACCACGATTATTCATCATTGTATTCCGCTCCCTATGTTCTTACAAGCGAGGTCCATGTTACTACTTGAGAGGAGCAATGTTTATCACGACCATGAAACCTTCAACTAAATCACCATGATCATGCATTGTTTCGTACAGTACTTCGCACGACTCCATCTAAAGGTGAGCGAAAATATCGTGGGTACCGAACCAAACCGATACCATATATGTTCATTCGGGCCGGTGTTCGATTCTAATATATTAAGGATGTGGAGCCTAATCCGAACCGAGGAAAGTCACTTCGACCAAAGGAAGATCAGCTGTGTGAAGCAACCAAACCGACGCGAGGAAAGCCGGTGCAGTTGGAGGTTGAGCTTCACTCGGATCAATTACCTTCGTCCGAGGATGTGAGCTTCATCTCAGTCAGATCATGCGATGCGATGCGATGCGAAGTATGAGCAGATGTAAAATAGGTATCACAAGTCCAGGGTGTTCTCCATTATCTCAGACTACTTTAAGCTCGTCATAGGAAAGCGTTATTCGGACCAAGGGAGAAACTTTCGCTCCGGTCTGGACTTTGCAGCAGAATCTCCGCATGAGTCAAATGTAGAGAGTTGAGATGTCGGTAAAAGGGTGAGGCTACTTCAGAAGCGAAATGTACCCTTGACACAAGTTCTGAGGACTGTTGTTGTCCAGAGTTGGTCTGCCACAACATGTTCCACTACGTTGTCTCATCAGCTGGTCTAGTACAGAAAGTCAATGGCTAGAAGATTTTCCATCATTTCTTTTAAGATCCTGTATCTAACTATATATATATATATATATATATATATATATATATATATATATATATATATATATATATATATATATATATATATATATATATATACACACACACATACACACAGCTCCATGTAACCAATAGTGTGTGTGTGTGTGTGTGTGTGTGTGCAAAATTGAGTGCATATTATACTTGTATATTTTTGTATAACATTCATCAATAAACTTCTTTCCAGTTTCTAGTGGAGATAGCTTGATCTCACGATCGAGTGAACCACTTCAATTTCTATGTGTTGATATTTGTTTGTTCTTCTTGTATTTCTTGCTGCAATGATTTCGTTGGTCGAGTGCCTACCTATCAAGTGTTTGTTTGGTTGTGTCTTGATCTTGAGAGATTTGAAGTTTTCAATCTCGCTTGTTGCAACCTAACAAACTCATATAAAAGATATGACTGAAAAAGGAAAGATCAAGATCGATAAGTTCAACGGTCATGATTTCGGATTCTGGAGAATGCAGATAGAAGACTACCTTTACCAAAAAAAAAGCTCCATCTCCCGTTGGCCGAAAGGAAACCAGAAGATATGTCGTTGGAGGAGTGGGAACTGTTGGATTGGTAGGCGTTGGGTTTTGTCAGGTTATCGTTGTCAAACTTGTTGCCTACAACATCGTCAATGAGAGAACCATGAGTGGCTTACTCAGAGCGCAGTCCAATATGTACGAGAAACCTTTAGCTGCCAACAAGGTTTTCTTGATTAGACAGCTTGTGAACACGAAGATGAAGGAAGGAGGTTATGTGGCAAAACACGTTAATGAGTTTAATTCTATCATATCAAGACTGATATCTGTAGACATTGGTTTTTATGATGAAGTCCAATCCTTGCTGTTATGATCTTCGCTTCCAGACAGCTGGTCTGGAACGGTGACTGCGGTCAGTAGTTCGTCCGGAACTGCAAAGCTCATATTTGAAGGCATCCTAGATTTAATCTTGGGGAAGACATCCAGAGGAGGAATGGTGGTGAGTGTTCTAGTAGTGTTTTGGCTACGGAAGAGAGAGGGATGAGACCGAACCGAGGTGGCAGTGGTGGTGGTAAATGAAGATCAAAGTCACGGAGGAGGAGACATTCTAAGAGCAGAAAACATATTGTTTGTTGGAACTGCAAAGAGAGTGGGCATTTCAAAAATCAGTGTCCAAAGCCTTCTGGATCCGCAGGTGCGAAGAAAGAAGTGAACCTGACAGAATATTTTGAAGATGCACTCATTTGCTGTGTAGATAGTTGCACAGAGTCCTGGATAATTGATTAGGGTGCATCCTTCCACGCATGTCAAAGCAGGGATGTAATGTAGAATTTTATGTGTTACATTGGCAGAGTGAGATTTGCGGACAACAAGAGCATTGATATAACCAGAGTTGGAGATGTTACACTCCGGACTTCCTTGGAAACGAAATGGATTTTGAAAGATGTCAAATTCATTCAGGTCTGAAGAGGATGCTAATATCGGTGGAGGCAGTTGGATGATGAAGGGCACACATTTGAGTTTGGCAACCATCAGTATAAGATAACGAAGGGGACCATGGTTGTTGCTCGTGGTAAAAAACGAGGATCCTTATGCATGTTGGAGGATTCCTCAGACGAGATTAACACCACATAAGAATATCAGAAGGCCTCAACTCTGTGGCACCAAAGGCTTGGTCACATGAGTGAAAAGGGGATGAAGATTTTGGATGCGAAGGGCAAGATTACAGATGTAAAGGCTGTTGCCTTAGAATTCTATGAGCCCTGTATATTTGGTCCACAAAAGAAAGTCACATTCTCTAAGGCGGGCCAAGCTTCGTAGGCTACGAAACTCGAGTTGATGCATTCTGATGTCTACGGACCAACCTCTATATCTTCGGTAGGAGGATCTCGCTACTACGTTACATTCATTGATGATTCAACAAGAAGGATATAAGTTTACATCCTGAAGAATAAATCGGAAGCGTTTGCCACCTTCGAAAGGTGGAGAGCTGTTGTCGAGACCGAGATGGGTCTCAAAGTTAAATGCCTTAAGTCGGACAATGAGGAAAAATACAACATCAGAGAACTCATTGATTATAGTGCTGAGAACGAGATCCAGATGTTGAAGACGGTCCCAGAAACCCCTCAGCAGAATGGCATAACAGAGCAAATGAACAGAACTCTGAATGAAAGGGCGAAGAGCATGAAGCCAATGTTGCAAAAGTTGCTAGGCGGTGCCAGGTCGATCGACTAGCGAGTCTAAGCGGGGAGTACTCGACAAGTACTCGGATAGGGTAAACACGTACAAGATATTTTGGACAGACATCGTGAATACCGATGCGGTGCTGCCTACTTAATCAACCGAGGCTTCTGTCATCCATGACTGCCTTTACCATTGTGAACCTACCATCACCACCAAAACTCCAACTCTCATTTTTTCCTTTCATATCACATCTCTTTACCTTCCTCTTCTTGTTGACATGCCCCATATTTAGCTCCACTACTCTAACGCCGTTTGCAACAGCTAGGAACTAGCACCTCATACCTCTAACGAAATAGGGAGATTAAAATTGGGTAAATGGAATCCTCAAATTGTAATAACATATACAATTGATGCAAAATAGGTTCTTTAAAATGGAACTCCAAAAAAATGGATACAAAAAGAATGAAACACTAGATGAAAATAAAAAACGGTAAAATCAAACCCATATGCTACAATCTTGCATGCCATTCAACCTGTAATATCAAGAACCCTTATGCTACTATCCTGCAAATCAAAATTCTCATACAAGGATTTTCTGTTTAAGAAGCTAAATTTGCTTCTACAAAACTCGCAAATCAAGAAGTTAGAATTGGTTTTTTTTTTAATTTTACTAAACCTACATATCAATATCAGTTAACCTATAATTCACATAGACATCATATATTGATAGGGGCGTCCCGTTGATTTTGAAGACCCTGTGCGAAAAGTAAAATGCGTCCCAAAGTATACTTTTTATATATAAACAAAATTCATTAATATTACGATAAGTCAATAATTGTTATAAAACAATCAAAATAAAAGACCTATAATAAAATATATAATCCTACATAGTTATGTGAATCACGAGACTCTTTAGTATTTTTGGAAGCAAAGTTGTTCACCAACTTTTCATAATTAGTACTTTGCAATATATCGTTCTCAATAGCTATCTTTCTTGTGACATTGTGGACCGTAAGTAAGACTTTAACAACTTCAGTTTTAAGAAACTTCTTTTTGCAGATGTCACTGTTAATTGAATAGTAAGCAAGACTCTATATGAAATAATTGTATTAGGAAAAAATCCATTTTTTCATATATTTTAAGACATCAGTGGGTTTGGTAATTTCACTCGGTATTAAATCGTCAAGCAGCTTTAACTCCAGATAAAGTTCATTGACATCAATATCGGATTGCTCACCATACTTAAGTGCGGCTTCCAGACGGCTACAACACAATTTAAAATATTTATCATCAAATTCCTTTAATTTTTCTAGAAACGAACTCATATGAGTGTTATAATATAGAATTGCTTATCTTAATATTGAGGGTTTAACATCATATAAATAGGGATACAAAGTGGGCTCTTGGCCAAACCTAAACCCTAATGGGCTTACCTAAACCCTAAATGGGTATTAACCCTAATCACTAACATCCCCCTGCAGTTTGATTGGGAGAAGGTGATTAAACTGGAAATATAACCAAAAAGTAGAACATAAAAGAAACATAGATGAAGACAGCAATAGCGGCGGTGGCAGAGCTTTGACGATGACGGCTAATCGTGACTGTTCGTCGGAGAAGAAGAGAGAAGGAGCGGCGGCCAGAGACGGTTCCGATGTAGAAGAAGAGAGAGCCGGTGGCGGCTACAACGATCATGGAGTCGGCGGCAGAGGAGTCTGGAGAAAGGCAGCGAGCAAGAGAGAGATGACTCGAGCTGCGGCGGACGGAGCCAATTCCGATGAGATCGACGACTGCAGTGTAGAAAGAGAGAGACGACTGCATATCAGAGCCTGCCCAGTGGAGAAGGTTCGGAGAAGAAGAGGCCATCCAAGGAGAGGGGTCGTAGCAAATGAGGCAGTAGAAGAAGCCGATGACGAAGCTCTGGTTTGGTACCAACGGCTGTATTATTATTTATGAAAAAAAATAGAAAGGGAAAAATTATTGAAGGCACCTCTGACGACTAGAAGGTCGCCGGAGGTGGAGGGCGACGGCGGCGGGTTGTGGTCAGCAGTAGGGTTTTAACCTAAAGCTCTGATACCATATAAATATATGTGGAGCCCAAGATTGTCTCTCCAAAAGAGCCCTTGTGGAGAGAGGGGAGACTCCAATATATATACAAACTTATAGGACCGTGTGCACCAATGTGGGATACATTAACACTCCTCCTCAGAGACGCAGGATCGTTGAGGTTAGAGGGGTGCATGACATCGGCTCTGATACCATATTATAATATGGATTGCTTCATCTTAATATTGAGGGTTTAACCCCATATAAATAGGGATACAAAATGGGGGCTCATGACCAAACCTAAACCCTAACGGGCTTACCTAAACCATAATGGGTATTAACCCTAATCACTAACATCCCCCCGCAGTTTGATCGAGAGGAGACGATTAAACTGAAAAAAATAAACAAAACATAAAGAAAAACATAATTGAAAAACAGCGGCAGCGGTGGCAGAGCTCTGACGATGGCGGCTAACAATAACGGGTCGTTGGAAAAGAAGAGAGGAGGAGCGGTAGCCAGAGGCGAATCCGTTAAAGAAGAAGTGAGAGCCGTGACAGTGATTATGGAGCCGACGACGAAAGAGTCCGGAGAAAGGCAGCGAGCAAAGAGAGAGGGCTCGAGTTGCGGCGGACGAAGCCAATTTCGGTGAGATCGACGACTGCAGTCATGACAGAGGAGAGAAAGACGACTGCAAATCGGAGGCTTCCCGACGAAGAATGTCCGAAGAAGAAGATGTCATCCGATGAGAGGGGCCGAAGCAGACGATGCAGTAGAAGAAACCGATGAAGGAGCTCTGGTTTGGTGCCGGCGGCTGTATTTTTATTTATGAGAAAAAAAAGGAAAGGGAAAAATATTGAAGGCACCTCCGACGACTAGGTCGTCGGAGGTGGAGGTCGGCGGCGGCGGGTTGTGGTCAGCAGTTGGATTTTAACCTAGAGCTCTGATACCATATTATAATATAGAATTGCTTATCATAATAATGAGGGTTTTGTTAGGTTTTCTGCAAATCTATGAACTAAAACCCTAAGTTCAGATGCAACCTAGAAAGGATCTATGTTTTCTTACTTTGAACATGTAACTAATTTCCTAAAGGCCAAATAAAATTTACTAAAGAAATAAATCAAAAAAACTAACCTTTTAGTTTAATCTTGAAGCTAAGGAGCACAAATGTCCTGCCTTAAATGAGATCACACCCAGGAAGCCAGAGGGACAGGTCACGAAAATTCCAGAGAGAATAGAATAGAATAGCCCTTGATTATGAGGTCTAGGGGTCCTTATTTATAGGCTACCAAACGACCCTTATAGATAAACCTTGTTTGACTTTCAAACAGAGATAAACCCAATCTCTAAGCCATTTTCCGGATTATTCATACGCGCGCCGCGGCCTATACATTGGGGCGCCGTGCGTGTTAATTCAACTATTGAATTGGAACAACTTTAGCCCCTGTCCTCCTGATTAATCTAATTAATGCCACAGAAATTAATATTAATCCAATTAATTTCTGATTAATTATTAATCAATTAATATAATTTCTAATTAATATATTATCACTTTAATATATTAACAAACTATTTCTTTTATTCCTATTGATTTATTAATCACATAATAAATCAACCTTTCTCTCTCCTGGAATTTCTACCAAACCTCTAGCTATGAGGGCAACCCAAATGTACTTTGCTACTATTAATTAGGTAAATACAAATTATTAGTCATGGCTTAGATACTTAATCCAACATGTTTAACCTCATATAAATAGGGATACAAAATGGGCTATTGGCCAAATCTAAACCTTAATGGGCTTACCTAAACCCTAATGAGTATTAACCCTAATCACTAACAATGAGTTGGAATTGGACTTGGATAGGAACTCATGCAACTTGCTCTACAAATCACGCACGCAATCATACGAATTAGACATGTTCAAAGTTGCAGCCTATAACCTTACTTTCAGGCCTTCACTTTTATATGAATAATTGAATCCTATGTAATTTTGGGCACTCTACACGATATGGGCCTATGCGGTTGCCCACCTCGCATACCCTCAAAGACGCCCCTGTTGATTGATTTACATGTTTCAGGAATAAGTTGTTCATTTTCTTGTTAAGAATGGAACACGAGATATGTAGAATTACAAGTTGAATGATTTGTATCACAAGGTGGTTCATGATTCTTAAAAGTTGACTGATATCTGAAATTGAAGAACACATCGAAAGGTATTTTTTTTATCTTGAAGGTTGAATGATACACAAATTTCATGTCTATGTGAAATTGAAGGTTTAATGATATGCATTGTGATGTTGGGTTCACGATAATAAGGATTTTCCATGAGAGAGAATATGTGTGTATGAGTGAGTGGAGCCCACCTTTTTTTAAAATTATAAAGCATTTAAAGAAAATTAATAAAAAAAAAAAAATAAACAAGGTATATTGTTCATTTTAGAGGTATCTACCCATTATTTGTAACGTTCTTAGTCATAAAGATCAGTTTTTTAACCACAAAAATCACCTATGTCAAAAAAGCTCATAAAGACTTGTATGGTGCTTTTTGCCGCGTTTAAAGTCCAAATCTCCGTTTTTATTTTTTGTAAGCAAGCTATTGACAATTTTAAAAGCAAAAAACTTTTTTAAAGGTGATATAAGAATATCAGCCAAAAACTTAATGGTCTAGTGACACAGGAGTATCCATAGGTATGAACACATACTTACCTCTATCTATAAATCAAGCATTAACGGCTAGATAGAGATCGCATATAATTTCTTTTGTTTCTTTTTTTTTTTCCTCAAAAAACATTGACAAATTAACCTAATCCATAAATGTAACGTACAAATATTCAACCCAATATATATAAATTTCGATCTATTAAAGCATATTTTCTACTCAATAAATTTCCTATTTAGTTTTGAGCGTGGGGAAACGTTATTGTTTTTGAGTTGAGCCGAATAATGGAATTCAATATGTAAATCTATTATGTATACGTGTTACCTGCATATATTATTTTAAAGGCTATTTAATAGTTGTCCATAGAATACGACTAATTCCAGGGAGGTGCCAATGTGGCATTGTATTTTGACCATCAACCTTCCAAACAATTTTCTAGTCTATTTCACCAGCTGTTTGGTGTACCTGCAAAATAAAACAATATCATCACATCCATAATATATGACTAAACCCTTCATCTTACCACTAAAATTAATAGTAAGGGTAACTGGTTAGGTCCAAAATATATTTAATTAAAGGTGCATGTTATATGTGGTCAACAGGGAGTGTTAGGCAATAAACAACATATTCAAGTGCACCGCGGCCTATATAATTGGGCATTAGACATTTGTGTTTGGTGAATTTAGTGATATAAAATTAACCAATCAATTTTTATGGTGTGAGATTTACATATAAATCAATGTGATATAAAACGATTTGAAGACATTTTCTAGGGTTTTGCTTTTACTAGTCGTTTTGTTGTAGTTTATAGAATATAATTGATGTTTAAATGAGATATTTGCTAGTTCCAAACATCAATGCATTTTATATTTTATAACAAGGAGGTAAGCAAACAATGATAATATCTCTTTACGTAATTATTTTTGTGTTATGCTAATATATGTATTTTGAATTTAAAACTACAAATAATCCATTGTTTTAATTGGTTTTATATTAGAAAAGTTACCCACTTCAAGACATTTATGAAATTAGTTTTGACTTTTGCTTCATGATTTTTCCGTTATTTCAATTATTGGTAAAACTTTCAATCACATTAATTTTTTGGGTCGATGTAATGCTTCCACAAACTTTCCAAAAAAAAAAGTGATTTCAAAAAATAGTAGTTTTTCTCTAGAAAAATTATATACTCTTTTATAAAGGCAAAATCTCACCGTTAAAAAAAAAAATCAATACTACCCATATTACGTAGTTACAATAATTGACAAAAATAAACTTAGAATAAAAAGTTATAAAGTAAAACAAAATGTCATATTATTTCATCTCCAGATTTGATGTGTCCTTATCAACCGTAAAGTAATTTTTTATAACCCTAAAGAAAGCAATAGAATGTGATTTGTTAATTTGTTTGGTATCTAACAAAAAAGGGCATCAACTGTCGGTGTAGGGATTGTCAAACTTTCAATAGGGAAAAAAAAAAAGTGTAAGGGCAAATTCGTCCTTTTCAACCGGTCACAGTCAAACAAACAAACACACCATTTTCTATTTTCTTTACAGGATTCCCGTGACAAACTCGCCCTGGCTTTGCTGCAGTGAATTTTTCGATTGCATAAATGATAGATAAATCCCTCAAACTCAAAGTACCACCTCACCTACCAATCACATTCATCCAAGTTTTTTTCTTAAAATCAAACCCACCCACAAAATATTTTTTCGCGTTTAAGATTCAATCTTTAAAAGTTAAAACAATATTATTTTAATTTTAACTATCTTAAAGCATCGGAAAGCTAAACAATTTCTTTATTCATTCAAGATTCCATTCATATTTTTAATTTTACCACACGAATTACTAAAAATGTCAGTAATTGACTAAATTCGAGTTGTTATATACTTATAAAATATAAATATATTAATCCCTCTGGTGGGTGACAGTAATAGATAGAATGAAGGTGTATAAATTATAATTATGTATAATATATACCGTATCTAGATCGAGAAAGGAGAGTATATTTCTATGGCTTTGGATTCTTGGGTGCGTAGAAAGATCGTGCTTGCCAGCTTTTCTCAAGAATGAAGAATGGGTACCATAATCTCTTACTAGAAAATTAGTCCCCCATCCTTTTTCTTGATTACTTCGTTTTTTTATCACTCACAAGAATATTATAAAAAAGAAATAAAAGGATAAATCAAACCCAGAAGAGCCAGGAGCAATTAAAAATTATCTCAGCTCTCTTTTCGGTTCTGAAGCTGTGAAAAGTTTGGTTTTTTCTGTGGGAAGACAAAGAAAGATACAACACCGATGAGGGTGTTTGCGCCATTGCTGTTCATCTTTCTTGTTTTGGGTCCGAGCTCCATTAATGGCGACACAGATCCAAATGACGGTTTGTATTTTTCCTTACATCTAAAGTTTCGTTTTCCGATATTTTGGTTCTGGGTTCATATGGGTTTTGATTGTTTTGAAGACATTGTACCAAAGTGTTTGATTTATTGTAACATCAAGATTCCAGCTACCAAGAGCCGGTTGGCATAATTAAATGCCAGATGGAATAATTTAAACATTCGATACTGCAATTTACAGAAGATTAAGTAGTTCGCGGTTTCTAGATCACCATCGCAGTTTTTGCAGATGTGTGAACACTAAGAATATTTATTAAACTTTATCATTTATGATGTATGGTATCTTTATCTTTTTTAATTTAAGATTTTGAAATGTAAGTCTGGTTTTGTATTTGCAGCATCTGCTTTGAGGGTGTTGTATCAAAGTTTAAATTCCCCTGGACAATTGACCAAATGGACCTCAAATGGTGGCGATCCTTGTGGAGAGAATTGGAGTGGCGTTACCTGTTCAGGTTCAAGAGTCACAGAAATGTATGATAAATTCAAAACCCAAATACACATATTTTTTTTATATATTTCGCAAATATTTTGAACTTGTTTTCTTTTCGTGTTATTTCAGAAAGATATCAGGCCTTGGGCTATCTGGTAATCTTGGATACCAGCTTACAAGCTTGACATCGTTAACCAACTTGTAAGAGAGATTATGTTCTAAAATTGAAATAATTTTCGATCTTTTTTAATGGGTTTTCTTTTATAAACCTGATATTGTGTTTTTTTATGTGGTAATGCAGCGATATAAGCAACAATAATCTTGGTAACCAGTTACCTTATAACCTTCCTCCAAATTTGCAGAGATTGTAAGCTCTTATTTACATTTTGCCCCCTCCAATTTTCGTTATTAACTTTTGTTTCAGAGATTATAAGCTCTTATTTACATCTTGCTATGCAGAAATATTGCTGGATGTGGTTTTAGTGGCAGCCTTCCATATTCTATATCACTAATGAAGCCTCTAATATACCTGTTAGTGGACTTCTATATCTTTTATTCTTTTTCCATCTTATATAATTTGAATGCAAAATGATATTTTCGTTATTATTTTTTAACCAGAAATGCCGCTCACAATCAACTTAACGGTGAATTGACCGACATGTTTGGAAATCTTCCGTCTTTATCCACATTGTAAACCTTCAAGATCCCAACCTTATTCTTTTTAATATTTTCATTACTATTTCTAATCATTTTAAGTTTTTAACACTTTGTTATGCTTAAAGGGATCTATCTTTCAATTCTTTTACGGGTAATCTTCCTGAGAGCTTCAGCTCATTGTCCAGTGCAACCGATATGTAAGTTTAAACAAATTTTCATCTCGGATTTTATTCAGAAATTGCTTCCGTCCTTTCATGAATCATCGTACTTGTTTTGATTCAGGTATCTTCAAAACAACCAATTTACAGGAACTATTGATGTTCTTGCTGATCTTCCCCTTAAAACCCTGTGAGTTTATTATCCTCTGTTATAATCATAATTTGGTTTCTGTAAAACAATGATTTTGACTTTTGTTTTCTCAGGAATGTTGCTAACAACAAATTTACCGGTTGGGTTCCTAGTCGATTGAAGAACATAAATTTACAGTAAGCATCTGTTCTTGAGTCTTATATCTGTAATAATATATGCATAGTTAAATTCATGATTTGTATAACAGAAAGGACGGTAATTCATGGAACTCGGGGAACGCACCTCCGCCACCACCCGGTTCACCTGCAAGTGGAGGTGGCAACCGGAACCGCCAACCGAGTGGAAACAAAAGCCCATCTACAGACTCTGGTGATGGTGGGAAGAAATCTGGGGTTAGTGGTGGAGCCATAGCAGGAATTGTAATATCTGTTTTGGTTGTTGGTGCTATTATTGCGTTCTTTTTGATAAAAAAGAGATCCCGAAAGTCGCCAACTGATATTGAGAAAACCGAAAACCAGCCTTTTGCTCCTCTTGCCTCACAGCCACAGGGCGTTCAAGGTACTATTTCAATTTTACTATTTTCTTTTGATATATACTGTTGGGAAAATGGTCTCAAAGATTGCCGAAAACACGTCCAATGAAAATAATAGAGAAATGTGAACACAAGAATATAAGTGGAAAACTCATCATAAAACTAGAGAAAGATTGGCTTTCAAAGAGAAAATTTTAACTATATTACAATTATTAGAATCACATAGACAAATCTCACAAACCAATTCCCCAATTCTCTACAGATTTCTTTTATCATATTAGCCAAAAAAATCTCAAAAGTTTGTGCATATGTTTATGCCATATTACATTTTTTATATATAGAAATGAAGTCTGTTCATGCTTCCTCAACGGCCAACATTAAAGCATTTGAAATCCCATCAACCATAAACCTAAAACCACCACCAATGGAACGCAACAAATCATTCGATGATGAAGACTACACTGCAAAACCCGTGGTTCCCAAAAAAGTAAGAGTAGCTCCAACAAATGCCACGTCATATTCAATAGCAGATCTTCAAATAGCCACCGATAGCTTCAGTGCTGGCAACCTTGTTGGCGAGGGATCCACAGGACGTGTTTTCCGTGCTCAATTTGAAGATGGAAAGGTAAAATACAAATTATTTTTCTCTCATAAATTTGTACAACTTTCAATTCTAAATATTCTATAATCTTTTAGGTTCTTGCCGTGAAGAAGATAAATTCATCTGCTCTCCCTGGTCATTTATCAGATGATTTTATTGATATAGTTTCAGATGTATCAAGGTTACGTCATCCAAATGTAACAGAGCTTGTTGGGTATTGCAATGAACACGGGCAACATCTTTTAGTATACGAGTTTCTTAAAAATGGTTCTTTGTATGATTTCCTACACCTCTCAGACGAATACACCAAACCATTAACATGGAATAGCCGTGTGAAGATTGCATTAGGAGCCGCAAGAGCATTAGAGTAAGTTTTCAATTTCTTGTTTACAATCAAAATTACACAAATGAAATGGTGATTGACGATTGCTGACATTGTTTTCTTTAGATATCTACATGAAGTATGCTCGCCGTCTGTTGTTCATAAAAGTATAAAATCAGCCAATATTTTGCTCGATTCAGAGCTTAATCCTCATCTTTCAGATTGTGGTTTAGCAAGCCTTGTTCCAGATGGAGATCAAGAACTGGATAACAATGGTGGTTCTGGTTACAGTGCACCCGAGGTTTCAATGTCTGGTCAGTACACGATAAAAAGTGACGTTTATGGGTTTGGTGTCACCATGTTGGAATTGCTCACTGGAAGAAAACCATTTGATAGGTAAACAGTAAACTTATTATATGCCTTATTAACTTGTACATTTTAGTATATATATTCATGGTGGTATTTGTCTATTTGATTTGAACAGTTCAAGAACAAGATCTGAGCAATCTTTGGTACGATGGGCGACACCTCAGCTTCATGACATTGATGCCTTAGCCAAGATGGTTGACCCGACACTCAAAGGACTTTACCCGGTTAAATCTCTCTCGCGGTTTGCAGATGTAATTGCTTTATGTGTACAGGTAACTTTTTATATTTTTGTGTAAACTTTGAGACATGATGCATTAGAAATTTGGAATAAACATTTTAACTATATGACGATTATTAGAATCACATAGACAAATCTCTCAAACCAATTCCCCAAATTCTCCACAGATTTAACTCGCTATCAATATGACTAAACTTTAGAATCATATAAGACAAATCTCTCAAACCAATTCCCTCCAATTCTCCACATATTTAACTCACTATCAATATAACTAAACTTTAGACATGATACTATAAAATTTGGACTAATGGTGTTAATTGTGGGTTTGATGTCAGCCTGAGCCGGAGTTCCGGCCGCCAATGTCGGAGGTGGTGCAGGCGTTGGTGGTACTTGTGCAGAGGGCGAATATGAGTAAGAGGACTGTTGGTAATGATCGATCTGATAATAACCAAGATGCTCAGGAGTTTTTTGAGGGTTGAAATGGTGTCAATGAGATTTAATTATGGAGAACGATAGAGGCGAAATGAAGTTGGTTAGTTTGTCTTTTTGTTGTTTCTCTTGTGACTTGTATGTACTTTGTTCTATTTATATTGTGGTGTTGGATTTCGTGGGATTCTTTGTAAAATAGTGGGAGGGGAAAAGAGGATACGTTTGGAAGTTGGAATTGTTTATATACTGCCGGTTAACTTCATCAGTGAATTTGCATTGTTTGTTTCTCAACCGTGTTCTTATGTTGGATATGTATCGACGATAAAATTGTACAACATTGACGCGTTTTTGGATGTTATTTTTAGTGTTAACCTTGTGTTTGGAAAACAAACTATTTCAAATGTCTTAAAAGCTGTTAAAAAAATCCAAAAATTATTATAAAAAGGTAATGGACTCTTTTTTTTTTTTTTTTTTCACATGCTGTACCAAAGTTATAACACGTTATATTTCAATTATACTTTTGGCTCAGGTTTCAAATTTTGTTACGACTTTGGTCCTTTTCTTTACAAATCCATTTCAAAATTAGTTTTTTACAAATTCACTTTTTAACTTCTTTTTAAAACATTTTAAAGACATGTATAAGGCTATTTTTGTACAAATTTACAGCTTTTTTACCATCTGTTTTTAAAAAAAATTATAACTGTTTTAAAGATTTTTGTACAATATTTTTATAATTTTTCTCAACATTTAAAACATGTTTCATTTCCATACAATTTTTTATAATATTTTATACACTTCTAATACTTTTTATAAATTTTGAAAATACTTCTGTTTAAAAAAAGTTATAAAAAAAGTTTAGTAGAAAAAACTGTACGAAAGTGTAAAAAAATTATAAAACAAGCTTTAATTTTGTAAAAAGTAGTTGAAAAGAAGTTATATAGAATATACAAAAAGTTAGGGTTTTAAGTAACGTTTGAAAAAAGTAAACTAAAAAAAACTAATTTTAGATGAATCTGTAAAAATAAAAGTTTGGACCATATTTTAGCAATATTTAAAATTTGGACAAACTTTGTAACAAAATTTAAAACCCGAGCCAAAAGTGTACAATTAAATATGACACGTATAGTAGAAGAAAAAAATAGAGCCTTTTACCTTTTACAATGTTTTTTTAATTTGTCAGCAACATGTAGACATTGAAAAAAGTGTTTCCAAAAACAATATTAACCCTTATTATTTTTAATAAAAATATTTTACCCACAAAACGAAAAAGCTTAATTTCATACTAAACTGCTTCGTGTTTTGGTTTATAATCGGAACTCCCAACCTGTTTCCTTCTCTAAAACTAGTTATAATTTTAGGTTTATATATGGTTTTAACTCAATTTTAAGACTATGATGTATATCCATGCATTCCCCACACCAAAAATGGTGTCGCCACATCATCTTCACATCACTACCACTTCATCTAAAAAATACTTACCACTTCATATCACTGTTTTCCTTATATTTTTTAATAATTTAATACTAATATGAGAGAGAGAGAGAGAGAGAGAGAGAGAGAGAGAGAGAGAGAGATAGAGAGAGAGAGAGAGAGAGAAGGAGTGGGCAGCTATGGAATGGTCCTTAATTTCTACACCACATCACATCTATACCATGTGGGGGATGGTGTTCAAGGTCTGAGATGACTGTCATTTCACCTCACACCTCAGGCTTTGGATGCACACCCGTGGAGCTCAGTATGGCATGACGACACCACCCCTGGAGCTCGGCAAAGGAAGAAGAACAGTTCATCTCGATGAAAGCTTACCAATTCTCTCTCCTCTCTCCTCTCTTCTTCTCTCTCCTACCAGTGCACCATCCCTCCTCTTTGGCAAGGTTTGTGGTCAAGTGAGGTGGAGCTTTTGAAATTTGATGCGGTGGTCGGTGGTGTTGGCACCACACCCTGCAGTCTAAATGGGTTGATCAGTTACCATGCTGACGTGATGTTGTCGTAGCATCTATGTGGGCCTTTAATTAAATTTTAATTTTATTTCATCAAGGAAAACACCGACTTTCAGATTCCAAGCAATCAAAGACATAATCCACTTGAAACGATCAAAACAGATATAACATAAATCAACATTCATTCCCAACTTGCCTTAAAAAATGTTCAACTAACCACAACATCTTGATTTCACGATAGGCAATACAAAAAACACAAGAAACGTCCCAAATACATCCAACATTTCAGGAACCTTAAAAACACATAACAACCCAAATCAGTTGTACACCATGTACTTCGGGGTGGCACTGAACTTCTGGTAACCCTTGATCACTTTATTAACCGCATCAAGAAAGTCTTTCTCAGTCACCGTCTTCCTTCGTGCCCTAATAGCATACATTCCAGCCTCCGTGCACACACTCCTTATATCAGCCCCTACATCACAAAACCCAATTTCCACATCATTAAACTTAAACAGTGAAACTCACCCCCAAAAAAATAAAAAAATAAAAAAATAAATACCCGTAGAATTTGGACAAAGGCGCGCCAAAAGCTCAAAACGAACATCCCTTTCACAATTCATAGTCCGTGTATGAATCTTAAATATCTGCGTCCTACTTTCCATATCCGGAAGCCCAAACTCTACTTTCCTATCCAGTCTTCCAGGTCGCAAAAGTGCCGGGTCCAGTGTATCCGGTCTACAAATATACAACCAAATATGAGCAAAAACAAATTCACAGGGTGCAAATTGTAAATATCGACATATCGCATACCTATTTGTGGCCATGAGGACTTTAATATTACCACGAGCATCAAATCCATCGAGTTGGTTAACAATTTCAAGCATTGTTCTTTGAACCTCGTTATCTCCACCCGCACCATCATCGAACCGTGCACCTCCAATTGCATCAACTTCATCAAAGAAAACAATACACGCCTTTTTTGAACGCGCCATCTGTCAAATTCAAATCACACGAGTTATAGATTGTCCATAAATGGTCCCTCAACTCTAAAAAGGTATCATAAAATATTAAAAAATTGTTTATGATAAATACCTGGAATAATTCGCGAACCATCCGAGCTCCTTCACCAACATACTTTTGAACTAGTTCACTTCCAATTACACGTATAAAACACGCGTCAGTTCTATTAGCAACTGCTCTTGCTAAAAGTGTTTTGCCAGTGCCAGGTGGACCATAACAGAGAACACCTTTTGGAGGGTCAATTCCGAGTTTTACAAATTTCTCAGGGTGTAGCATGGGTAACTCAACAACCTATAACCGAAAATTAAAATGAGAATTCATGGAAAACAAGAAATAATACCAATGTACTATACAATACAATTTACAACACACCTCTCTCATTTTCTCAATTTGTTCTTTACATCCACCAACATCATTATATGTCACATCTGGCTTTTCTTCCACTGTCATCATTGTTACACTTGGGTCGATTTTGGGAGGTAATGGAATCTGAATTTGGTATTTATTGCGGTCAACACTGCAAAAAAGATGGAAAAAATAAGATATTGTGGTGAATGAATGAATAATATTTGATGGAAAAAAAAAACGTACCCAACACGCATGCCTTCTTCAATATCGGTAGGTGAAACTTTGTCTCCTAATCCAACAACAAACTAAAAGGAAACAGAATGTCAGATGAATTGAGTTAAAAATTTTGAAAGTGTATAAAATATAAAGTACACACCTTTGCAATTTGTTTGACGTTTATAACGTATTTGGCATCTTCAGTGTTGGGATTGATTATCTTTGTGCATCTTGCTACCTGCTTGCAAGAAGATAGAGTTATTGTTATTGTTATTAAGTGAAAAAATAAAGAAAATGAAAACTAAATTGTTATGGTAGGTGAACCTGAAGGGGTTGTTCTTCTTGCATCATTTGTTTATCAGAAACAAGATCCCATTGGCTAGGTGCAGCTAAACCAGTGTCAGACTCCTTAATACCTACCAAAGTTATTAGAAAATATAATTTAGGCTAAATCTTTGTCACCATAGATTATGACATAAAGCTTCGTTGTATTAGGAATGACTTTAAAATAAACATACCACATAGATCATTGATCCTTTTGGACATTTCTTTCACATCCTTTTCTGCTTTCTTGATACTATTGGAATAAGGACCGAGTCCCTGTATGTACAATTGTAAATTCCTCATTCAAGTAAGTTAAGTATCCTTGGATAATTTTAATAAATGAAATCCATGGGGAAAAAAAATGATGCCATTGATTTGCAAACACTCGTTTTTGTGTTTTAAATACTTCAAAATTATTTAAGTCAATAGGGAGACCCCAATGCACCAAGAACTATACATGAGTCACAACCATTATGGCCTTAAGTTTTAGCCAAAAAAAGACGTGTCAAACCAATTTGAATCAATTTAAGACATTGGTGCATGAATCCCAACAACTGAAGGCAAAATCAAACCACAAGTTGACTCAGCCATAACTGATCTTCATTCTATTTACCCTTTACCTTGATTTCTTACAGGATAAAAGGTAAAATCTGTAATTTATGCAACAATTTACAAGGATATACAAACCACAAGTGGAGACCTACAAACCCGTGCTATCTACTTGAAAAAGGGAAAAAAACAAAGCAAGCCTTGACTTGAGAATTATGTTCATCTAATTGCTATCACTAGATAACATGAAGGTTGGAACTAATGTCAGATTGTAGCAATCCCTCAAGGGGCTAATTCTTCGTCAGCTAATAAAATTAAAGAAACAAGAGATATATTACTTTTAGTATTTGCGTAAGAAGTTCCAAATCCCTAACTTCTTGACAGAAGAATTGCTTAGGATAATTAAGTTCCAAAACATAATATTGCTAGATAAGCAATAAAAGCATCAAAAACTACAAAAATGATCCGCCTATGTAACGCATCGAAGAACAGCTAGGTTTTCTCTTTACAGAAAAGAGAGTTTACTCACATAAGTCTTGAGCAGTGCTATGTCGTCTTCATCAAGAGGTCTAGGGTTCTTCTCGTCCTTGATCTCATCTTCTATGTCAGTCGGCATCCCTTCTTTTTTTCTCGCCGGAAAGAGTAAGTTTTCCCAACCTCAGGTGGAACAAATACTTGTCTTGCGAAACAAATCAACTGAGACAGAGAGGGGCTTGATTTGAAGTTTGAGCATTGTATATTCTTGATTTATAAATAGAAACGTTACAAGAATACCCCCCTTAAATCCCATTGTTTACAAATATGATCCCTTCACTCTTTAACTTCTGTTTATGCCCCTCGAACTATACTAAAACACTCGGTCCATCCCTAAAACAAATGTAGCGAATTCGTTGAACAATTTCATATCTATGCAGTATAGGGGTGCAAATGAGTCGAGCCGGCTCGTGAGCTACCTGGGACCGGCTTGCTAAAAGCTCGGCTTGAGACCGATTTTAAACGAGTCCGAGTCGAGCTTGAGCTTAATAGAAGACTCGTTTGTTAAACGAGTTCGAGCCGAGCCTGTGTCACCAAGCTCAATTAGGCTCGCGATCCCTAAATGAACCTATATATAATATAATTTCTATTTTATTTTTATATAAATTAAAATTAAAACATATTTAGTCATATAAATTAAGTAAGTTATTATTTTTCTACATTAGAGCAAATGAGCTTCTTAACGAGCTCAAGTCAAGCTTAAGCTCGTTTAGGCTTGTCAGCAAATAAACGAGCCGAGCCTGAGCCGAGCCTGCATATTTCTTAACGAGCCCGAGCCGAGCTTGGTCGGGCTCGGCTTGGCTCGTTTGCACCCCTAATGCAGTATATGAGTATATCCCTTAAAAACAATTCAAGTATTATCTTTCTACTAATAATTACTGTAAAACATTTCCATAAAAAATATATCTTGTTCTTTTTTTACCCATAAGTCTTGTTCTTTTGATAATTCAAAATTATAATTATAATAATTTTGGAACATATGCTATTCCCATGAAGACATTGAGTACCCATTTTGAGTTTGGACTTGGAGGGAAAAGGTGAAAGCAATTTTGCATGTGCATGTTACTGAGTAGAAAGAAATGTCTAACTGATTTGTAGTTATAATTTTTTTCCACAGAGGAATGGGAAAAGGTGATGAATTCAAATTACATCTTTACATATGTTAAGAGCTGTTTGGCAAGATCTGAAAGTTTAAAAAGTCTGAATTTTTAAGATCTGAAAGTTTAAGAGGTCTGAATATTTAAGATCTGAAACTTTTAACATGTTGTTTGGTAGTACGAACTCTTTTTTTTTTATCCAACCTAGGTTGTTAAAGTTTTGTTTTCAGGCAAAAATATCATTGAAAGGACAATGTTGTAATGAGTAAATATAAAAGTACAATGCTTTAATAAGAAAAAGAAATAGAATACTAATAACAGGTTGCATCACAAAAACACTCAACCAGGCACCAAATTGAATGAAAAAATGAACAAGTGTACACCAAACAACAAGCTTTCTAATTCTAACACTTTCATCATACGTTACAAACTCAACTTTTACTAAAATACCCTTTAACATAACCACTATAACCGGTGTATATATACCCTCCTACTTCATTCATCACCCGCAATGAAATTTGGTACTTCACCCTCACACAAATACTCATCACATACAGACGCGGTCCCCCACCCTCTTCGTAACCGAATAATATCCTCCGTAAATGTGGACCCCGGCGCTCCAATAAACACCCCAGACAACGCAGAAATAGTCTTATCAAGCATCGCCTCCACCTTAAAAACATAAAAAATGACCATTTTGCCCATACAGATAGATAGTATAAAGATAAAAGGGTTAAAAAAGTTTAAAAACTAACCTGAGGATCTCCATCGAGTTTTTTTCTATACAATAAAGCATCCCACTTTTCAGCTGAATTACGAGGTGGACGTGTAATAAGTGGCACGGTTTTTCCATTTGATGTAACAAGTGACTGTAATAAACCAGTTTCACTTTCAGCAGCATCTGTTGATAGATATATTACTGGTATATTTGCTCTTTCAACAAGACGTGTAATACATTCAGCAGCTTGTGGAATTGGAAAAAAGCAACTTGGATTCTTGGCATTGCTGAAAAATATATGAAAAAGAAAATTTCAGTAATCCTTTTTCCAGAAATGATTTGAATTTAACATTTACATACCAAAATTTCAAGAACCCGTGTCGCCGAAAGTGAAGGGCTACAAATTTTTCTCCTAAAAATGTTTGAATGAAGCGTTGGGCGGTTAACAAGATTACACGGCTTGGTTCTATTAATGTCTGACACATATGAGCAATGGGGCCACCTGGCTGCATCACCCACTCTTTTTCCACATCAGCAAAGAAGACATCTCCAATGGTGAGAACATCATCATTGGTGGAGAATTTTTCGATTACTTCTTGTTTTGTTCTGTCTGTTGGCTTCTTTACATCTTCAGTCCAGACTGTTTTTGGGTCGCTCATGGAGACACCTATGGCTTTTAATTTCTTGACATGTTCATCATCAACATAACAGGGTTGGGGTAATGAGAAGTAACAGAGAACTTTGTCTATGTGCATATGGTTTTTCTTGCGTTCTGCAAACTCTTCGAATGTGATTACAACTTCTTTGCCTAAACATTTGTTGATGTGATCGATGTCTAGGACACGGCTAAACTCGTAATCGACCTTGGAACTGGGGATGATTAAGACACGGTTGAGTACAGCAGCGAAGAACATGTGTTTCTCTAGGCAGATTAAGTGGTTGGACATTTGGCCTGATGTGCAAATGGCGAACAGGTACTTATCTTGTTTGGGTTTCCACTCGATTGTCCGCCTTTCTGATAGTTTCTGGTCTACTTTTCCGCAAGCAAGAATAGAGTCTGTGATATTGTGTTCATCGGAATCCAATAAATTCCCAAACTGATGGGACGACAACAGAGCTTGCTGAATTTTTTTATTCAATGAAATCTGATCGATAAGAGCAGATCTAAGATCGTGTATTGAATTGGAGGAAGTGGAAGTGGAGTTTAGATTACGCATTGAAGTACGGTTCCATAAATCAAGAAGACCTGATTGCTGCTGTTTTAACAAGTATAATGCTCGTAATTCGGACTCACGCATCATGTTGGAAGCAACCGCATCGTCTTGTACAGAATCGGAAGAGAACTTTGTGCGGAATAGGGATTTGAAATCGGCGGTGAAATAAATGAAGATGATGAGGAGAGGGAGAGTGATAGCCAAGAGGTACCTTTTATTGAAGATGAGATTGCGGACATTATTGGCTTGGATGGAGTGACGGGGGCTCTTGAACTGGTGGTGATCGTCTTCGTCGATCTGGAAGGTGGAAGGGCGTGGAGATTTAGGGATTGTGTCATTTTGATGAATTAAATGGCGGCGATCTTCTTCGTCGTCGGACGATTCTCTGTCCATTATTGCAGTAACGAGTGTAGCTGAGACTGCGAGAAAGGGTCACAGTGGTGGTGGGTGGCCGGCGAAGGAGGAGGGAGATGAAAATTGGTTAATAGTGTGAGATCTGGTGTCGCAGCGGTTGAGGTGAAACGCACCATCATTACTAGATTCCAGAAAGGGTGTAAATCAAGAAATTTGGTAGGTAAATTATCTGGCTCCAAACAACCAAAACATTGTAGTATCTTCATCTAAAAATAACCAATATAGTTTTAGTTGATATACAATTTTCTGAATTTAGGGCTAGTTCAGCACAAAAAGTAAAATTAAAATAATATTTTATAACACAAAATATATTTTAAAATCCAATTATCCTTCGAAAACATGAAGTCAAAACACATGTTTTTAATATTTTAATAATAAAATAATTTTTTTAATTATCTCATTAATTTGAACAAAATAATGATAGTCACATAAGTAGTAAAATTTATTTCGTATAAATTGCAAAAAAAAAAAAGTCACTAAGTTTATACAAAAACTTGATTTTGACACAGTGTTTATTTTTTTGATAATTAAGTCATTAAGTTTTTCAATTTATTGCAATTTTGACCATTTGACATGTCAAATCGGCTGTCAGCTAATGTGACATGACGACGTGTTAGTCTTTAGTGATTTGATGTTTACTTGGCGTTGACACGACCATAGTTTCGTTGAAGAGTAATATTTAAAACAACAACTATAAGAGATAGAGTATTTTATTTAGTTTTTTTAAGAATACAAATACAATATTTTGAAAGTAAGATGATATACGTTGATTGTATATATTATATACTGATAATTATAGAAAGAAATTCAAAGCATGCTTTTAAAAATTGATTCGAAAATAAGGTGATATACGGTGATTGCTATATCATTCATTTATAATTATGTTAAAACTGTAAAATATATATATTTACTAAAAGTGATAATTATGGTTTATATATGGATGAATTTGTTAATTGGACCATTATTTATCTTAATAGTCAAATATGTAAAAATAAAAAAATAGCTAAAACTGAAAATATTATCATTTAATGTCAGTACCACGTCATCAAATACTGACACATCATCAAACCATATCACTTGGCAACCATGTTGACGGGTCAAATAATCAAAATTGCAACTATTTGGAAAACATAATGACTTAATTGCAAAAAAATAAATACAGTGTCAAAATCAAATTTTATGTAAACATAGTGTCTTTTTTACAATTTGCTTTATTTATTTCTTATTAAAAAGTTTTTGAAATTCACAAGGATAAAATGATAAATTATAAATACGTACTTGTTTTCAAGCTTTCTAGTGGATATCTATAATTATATATTTTTTAGAGATTAACTATATATAATATCACATACATAGAAAACTGGTTTATATATTGTTAGTTTTGGAGCCATCTGACAATAGGACTATTCAGAAGGTCACTCATCTTGAAAATTACACGTTTAATAAACATATTCTAATGGAATCTACGTCTCTCATAGTTTTAGAACGCGTCTTGATAGGAAATATCTACACCCATTATAAGAAGTGCTTAGTTCATCTTTCCAACTAATCTAGGATCAAAGGCACTCCCCTTTCACCCCCGTTCTCTTAATGAGGTTTGACGTTACCATCGAATACATCGACCCGTGACCATACTCTGATAACATTTATAACATCTCCCAAACACACATACCAATATATTATTCGCTTTAGAGCCACCTGACATGAGAACTTCCCAGAGAGGTCATTCATCCTGAAAATTTATCCCACTCGTGCATGCTTAACCATAAAGTTCTTATGGGATATGCAACAGTCACAATTTTAAATTGCATCATGATAGGAAAGGTATTCATGCCCCCTATAAGGAGTACTTAGTTCTTATTTCTAGTTGATGTGGGATCAAAGGCGCATCCTAAATTTTGTATATTCCTTTATTTTAATAAAAATGTGTAGTAAAGCCTTATAATGAAACATAGGATCGTCTCCAGGTCTTTAGAACATGAATTTGAGGCAATCATAGACGAGTTCCCAACTAGAACTAGTAACAATCACGAAAAGTCAATCGTTAGCACAGTCCCAATACATATGTCCTACGAACGTCCTTTGAACATCAAGGTAGATCATAGTGTTAAGTGGAGCCACCCGACATGAGAACTTCTTAGAGAACTCATCCATTTTGAAAATTTATCCCGCATGTGCAAGCTTAACCATAGAGTTCTCATAGGATATGCAGCCATTATGGTTTTAAATTGCATCCTAATAGGAAAGGTATCCACGCCCCTTATAATGAGTACTTAACCGGTTTAAAAAATACATGATTGAAAAAAAACAAACAAAAACAAAACCAAACACAACTATTTCATTCTAAGAAAAAATTGGAATTCCATAAAAAACAAAAGATATAATAACAAAAATTAAAAGAACTTTGTTCCAAATATTGACGGCTACAAGAGGTTACATATGACTTTTTAAAGATTCCTTGAAAATGCATCCATTTTTATACCAAGAAAATTATTTAATGACTTTTTAGGTAAACCAAAAATATACTAGGTTAAGCTTGCACGTGCGAGATAAATTATTTAATGACTTTTTATATTATTTAATGACTTTTAAGGTAAACCAAAAATTCTACAAAAGACATTAAGTTTTCAAAAAAATTCGATTTTGACACTGTGTTATTTTTTTTAATCAAGTCACTAAGTTTTCAATTTTTTTCAATTAAGTCACTATGTTTTCAATTTTGTTTCAATATTGACAATTTGACCGGTCAACTCGGTTCTCAGCTGACGTGGCATGATGACGTGTTAGCCTTTGATGACGTGGCGCTGACATGGCACCCAAGTGTCAATTTTTGAAACAAAATTAAAAATATAGTGACTTAATTGAAAAAAAATAACAGAGTGTCAAAATCCGAATTTTTTGAAAACTTAGTGACTTTTTTGAAATTTTTCCAAAAACTAATTAGAAGCTTTTCAAAATATTTAATTATATTTCTAAATTATTCAACCAACACAAATTAATAATTCAAGACTCAAAGTCTATAACACCCATATTTTCGACTAGTTTAAGTTAGAATTTCTGTTATTTTTTCAATTCTTTATTTAAAGAAAATGCTAACCAATTACTTATTTTAAAACAACAATTTTTATATGTGTATATAGGTTGTGGAGATTACATTTCTCTAAATATTTTTATACAATATGGATATAAGTATATTATATGATATCTAATTGTTGAAAGTTATATATTTAGGATGATATATATATCGCCACCTAATTGTGTGTATAAGAATTGGGGACATTCAAATTAATTCCGATAAAGTGTACGGAAACTAATACATGTAAATTTTAAATGAATGACTAACCATTTGAATTTTGTCTGGAACCATCTAAAAATTTGTATGAAACAATCTAAATTGTAGATTGTTTCGTACAAAATTCAGATGGTTAGTCATTTATTTAAAAGTTACACGTATACATCTAATTTACAAGATGTATAATTTTCTTTAATGAATAAAGAATTGGAAAAATTGCGGAAATTGTAACATATAAAATATATATATAAAAAACGAATTCGAATCAGTATTAATATTCAAATAGATATCGTTTTATGATACGTTAAAATCTAATATTCAATAACTTATATAATTAACGTCGTAAAACGTACCTAATTAATAATAGTCGAAAATACGGGTGTTACAGACTTTTAATATTGAATTATCAATTTGTGTTGGTTGAATATTTTACAAATATAATTAGATATTAAGAAACAGTTCTAATTAGTTTTTAGAAAAATTTCAAAAAAGACACTAAGTTTTCAAAAATTTGATTTTGACACTCTGTTATTTTTTTTCAATTATGTCACTAAGTTTTTAAAATTTTCCAACTAAGTCACTATGTTTTCAATTTTGTTTCAATTTTGACACCTGCGTGCCACGTCAGCATGCCATGTCATCAAATGCTGACACCTCATCATGTCACTTCAGCTGAGAACCGGGTTGACCGGTCAAATGGTCAATATTAAAACAAAATTGAAAACATAGTGACTTAATTGAAAAAATTAAAAACTTAGTGATTTAATTGAAAAAAATAGCACAATGTCAAAATCGATTTTTTTTTTTAAAACTTAGTATCCTTTTTGAAATTTACCCATTCTAATAATATTAAAATATTGTATTGATGTGAAGATACTATGAAGATTTTAGTTACGTAATTTGTTAAAAAGTAGAGTTAATTATATTTTTGGTCATTGTGGTTTGTCTAATATTACATTTTTTTATCAAACTATTGAATAGTTAATGTGGATGGTCCCTGTGGTTTTCAAAAATTATATGGGTGATGCCTCATCCATGTAAAAAGACCTTATGTCCTTTCCAATTTCTTTTTTCTTTTTCATTTTACCTATTTATATTTTTAATAATTAAAAATTAAAAAAGAAAACCCAAAGCATCTTTCAAGTCAATAGCATGCCATCAAACATATTTCAAAACATCTTACAAATTAAGTACTTAATAATTAAGTACTTACCACAAACACTTCCAAAACATATTACAAATCAATATATGCATCAACATTTTGGTGCTTGGTGGTGGCTGTCACAGGCGCCTGTGCAGGTCGGCGGTCTGTAGCTGGAGGTTCTCTTTCTCGATGGTGGTGGAAGTGGTGGTAAGAAAAACACTAGTTAGTTCAACATTTCGAGATTTAACACAAATTCAAGAAGGTTTTTGAAGTTCTTACCAAAGGTGATGGTGGAAGTCGCATGCTAAGGACCCAAGTCGCCGGAATTGAGAGATTTGTCGCCGGAATTAAAGAGCAAATTGCCGAAAATGGAGAGTGGAGGTGAACGAGTGCATCAGTGAGTGTTTTGGTATGGTGGTGGTCGCCAATTGTCGAGAAATTGCAGAGGATGAAAGAAAATCGCCGGAGGTATTTTTTTCACGTAACAAAAAGAAGAAAATGAGCGAGAGGTCATGTGGTTCTCGCTCAATAGCAGCGACTTTTAAAAGAGCATTAGCGGCCACACGTCAATAGCGGGGATATCCGAGTATGGAAAATTTCCCGCTCATTTCTCACCGCCTGATCGTGCACACAATGCCGACCCAAAGGGTGGGTGGCCTGGGCGACGGCCAAAGGCAAAAAAACTATGTAGGGGCATCATATTTGTTAGCCCATTGGTATATATAAACTGCTCCATTCATTTTTTAACATAGCCCAAACTAAAGCAAGACCAACATCACACAAATTGAGAATTAGGGAAGCGGGGAAAATACTGTCTGGGAAATTTTTTTTAACTCAGGAATCGAAAACGGAAATCAAATTGAAGACTGAAATGAAATCTCTCCTTACGTCCAAGTCTATTAATTTGATGATTTCATCAATCTCTTTGATTTCTCCTCAACGGCTCAACGGGCAAGCACCGATTTCTCCAATCCTCCTCATTCAACGCCTCAACGGCAGAAAGCACAGAAGCAAACACAATTAAAGCCAAGTATTTTACTATGTCAATTGTTCAATTTCATAAACAGTTAATCCTTTGTAACTTTCTTTAGTTCTTAATTCTTAAATCGTTTTTCTGTTTAATCAGTAGTCACTTCTTGACAGCGATACTTCATAATCGCAATGGTAAGTAAAATTTGTTACCTAATAAATTCGCATGTCTCGTTTCTCAAATCTCACTCCCGATTATAAAATACGGGTTAATGAATTACATTCTTTCTGTCTCAATATAGAATTCTCCATCTCTCAATTTTGTTTTCACTGCATAGCTCAGTTTGCTCTCACTCTCACTGAGATATTGGTTTATGTATCTCAATTCAGAATTGGAATTCAAGGACCTCACTTCTAAAGTACATCTCGTGTTTGTGCCCCAGTTACATCTTTTAGCATAATTAGTAATCAACCACTGGCGAATTGCAATTAAATTTCTTTTTTAATTGCTTCACGAATCAATATCATTGTATTTCTTTAATATCAATTTTTAATTAAATTGAAATCACTTTGATTTTTCTAAAATAGGTTTGAAGTGTTTAATTGCCAATTTCATTTAGTATTGACTAGTTGTTGTAGTTTCGTTTATCTAGTCTATAAATTTACGTAATTTCAGTGTGTTTAAATGCTAATTTTCTTTACTGTTGATTGATTGCTGCTAATTTTATTAATAATTTACTAACATAAGTTCATTTTGTTTGGTTTTGAAATTTCAATTTCTGTGATTTGAAATTGCTAATTTTTCATTATAAGTCAAAGGGTATATGAAAGGACGGTTTTAGTTTTTGCTAGATTGTTAAACTATATTAGAGTGACTTAGTAAATGTACCAACAGTTCATTTAGAGTCAGTTTATCACTTAGGTTGGAGGGAGTGGTTAGTATGTGCTGAACATGCTAAACTTGCCACGTCATCATTCAGCAAGTTTAGCACATGCTGAACAAAAATGGTGGTAGCAGTCAGCGCATGCTGAACTTCATGCTAAACTATTTTATTAAATCTATTTTTTAAATTATTTATATTATTAAAACCAAATATAAAATAAAAAAGTACCATCTCATTAAAATTAAAATACATTACATTAAAATTAAAAACATAAATTAAAAACATAAATTAAAACTTAAAACAAACAAATTTAAACTACAAACTACTCATTGAAATGATATCCCAATTGCCTCGCTGCATCCTTCTTAATTTCCATCGCGATTTGGTACTCGAACCCCGTCTTCCCTGATATGTCTTCTTGTAGGATTTTCTGTAGCTGCATAGTCTCTTTGATCTTCAAGTTAGATTGCTTGATCAATTGAGCTTCCTTGAACGCCTCAACATTGCCGGACAAAGCCATTATATCTTCATGCACACTACTATTTGTGCTAGTGCTAGTGGCTTGGCTTTTGCCTCTTGTCTTTCTCTTTGCTTCATCACGTCCCATGGGACGCGGCGGACCATGATTGAGGTTGAAGCCAACACTTGGATCAAAGGAAGGGGATTGTGTGGATTCAGAAACTTTATGCCTCTTTGATAAGTGGACAACAAATTGGTCAAAGGACTCTAGCTCTCTCCACTTCTCGTAGTCTTTGACCGCACGCCAAAAGACCTATTGGTTAAAGTGAGTACCATATTGGGCATGGTACAAGAGCCTAGCTTGAGCCATAACATCGTCACCATTGGCTCCAATTTGTCTTTGCCTCTCAACTTCGGCATGGCACCCTTGGAATTCCATTGCACTTTTGTTGCAAGTGCGCCACTTTGAATAAAGTGAATTGGGATTGCGGTAGCTGGAACCCATTCGTCTACACCAACTATTCCACACCTTCACTTTGAAGGCGTTTGTAGTTTGGTTGATCCCTGTCTCGGCTTCTTGCGAACAATCCACCCATGCTTCGCCCAAAGCTCGGACCTCATCATCATGCCAACTGATCCTAGGGGCTTTGCCTTTGTTAGTTGGCCCAGTCTCTTCTTCTTCTTCTTCTTCTTCTTCTTCTTCTTCTTCTTCTTGTTCCTCAGCTTGTTCGGGTTCTTCTTCTTCATCATCTGAGTTGTCTTGTTCTAGGCGGCGGGGTGCATTTCTTAAAAATTGGGAGTTGGGAGTGAATTGGGAAAGTGATTCTAGTGGTGGAGACATTTGTTGTGAAAACATTTGTGGTGGTGTTGGTTGTGTTGGAGATGGTTATGGTGAAGAAGCTTGTTGTAACCAATTGTTAACATATTGGTGTTGCATACCCCAATATTGATCATATGCCATCGAAGGGTCAACCGATTGAGGTACATAACATCCGGCCGGAGGGGTTGCAATTGAAGTAGTGGCGGATTTCTTTTTGCTAGCTTTGAATGCTTTGGATGATTTGGTGTTTTTGTTTTGGCTTGAAGACATGTTGAATGAACTTTGAGAGTGATTTTGGAAGAAGAGAGGGGATGATTGTGTGAATAAAAGAGTAGAAGGGTTGTGTTTATATAGGGGAAGATGTAACGTCTAGTTTTTTTAAAAAAAAACGGCTAGTTTTTTTATAAAATTTTTTGAATTTTATAAAGGTTTTTGTAAAGGTTTTAAAAGATTTTGGTTTGGAAAATGGAAAAGTAGCCGTTACTAGCCGTTGAGTCCTTTAAGCGAGCTCGTTGAATTGTTGGCGAGGGAGGGGCTTGGCGAGGGCGAGGGCGAGGGCGAGGGTGGCGGTGTGGTTTGGCGAGCTTGGCGGCTTGTTTGACGAGGGGTTTGGCGAGGCCACTCCCTCCAGCCTTAGGATGGGAAGTAGAACCATCCCAACCCTTCCAACCATCTTGTCACATCAACTTTTCTCTCTCCTCTCATTTCTATCTTTCACCATCTTTCAACCATGAAAGTAGATCTTTCTCAACCCTCCAACCCTCAATGCCACATCATATTTCCTATATTTAAATTGATTAATTAAATCAAAATTAGAAAATAACATTTAGAAATAAAATTAAAAATAACATTAAATTAAATTCAAAATAACATTACATTAAAATTAAATTAAAAAAGAAAATTTAAATTGCAAATAAAAAAAATCCTAAAACGATAAATAAAACCTAAAATAGACTACATTTCCGAACCATATAGGTGTGCTAGTTTCTGCTTGTGAGCAAGAACTGCACTCAGTTGACCTCCGGTCAGATGTTCATGGGGCCGAAGAAAGAATAGCAAATTCTTTTCTTGTCGACTGGATTTGATCGCTTCTAGCTCTTGCTAAATGACATTGCTTTCTTACTCGTTTCCTCCTCCAGTAGTCCTAACTTTTTAACACGGTAGTCCCGTTTCACGTGCACTTCAAATTCATTATTGTCGGCAAGTCCTGCTGAAGATCCAACCACCTTCTTCCCTTTTCTTTTTCGGGATTGTGATGTTGGCTGTGGTTCAACTTCATTGACCTCATCAACATCGACTTCCTAAGTATGAGAAAAGTATGCATCAGAATTGGAGGTCGTGTAGTTGTTGGACTTCGATGTTTTGCTACGTTTGGAGGATTGATGTGTGGGGTTCATCCCTATTTCCTTAATTGTGAGCCATTTGGCATGACCTTTCAATATTTCTCATGCCCCTAGATGTAGGAACCTGTTCTGGGCGAGTTTCCGATACTCATTCTGCGTGGCCTTTAGAACATCCACATCTCCTCTCCCGCTGTCATGCATGTTGCATTTATTATTATAAAATGTAGTTGAACTTGTTCACATTCGTTTACAAGTCCTTTCACTTAGAGTTTACTTGATGCCTTGTCTGATCGCTACCACCAAGTCGCGTTCTGAAATGTGCCAACACATGCTCCTAGAAGGACTCGTAGCATTGATGGTTGCCACGTTCTTGATCATCAGAAACACCAATGTACGCCTTCCCCAAGGCAACCTCATTTTTTTCACTCCACGGACGACGTCTCAACCGTGTGAGGAAAGATCGTCTCTGGGAGGTAGGGGAGGGTGTTGTTCTTTTTCCTGTGTTTCTGGGACTTCCTCCTCCTCCTCGTCAGTACCTCGTGTTTCAGAGATCGGAAGGGTTTTGTTGCTTGACTCCTCATATTGGTTACGGAAATAAGATGTGTCTAGGACGTAACATCGGCATGTGTTCAACTGGCCGAGACTTTGTTAGTATTGGGTAGGACTTTGTTGGAACTAGGTAGGATGTTGTTGGTATTGGCTAGGACTTTGTTGGAATTGGTCAGTAGTTTGAAGGAATTGTTAGAATTGACCGAAATCCTGAGAAAATAGGGTAAAACTAGGTTGGACGGGCGTTCGTTGGAATTGGGATATTGGTTGTAATTTTGATAATGCGGGGATTGGGTTGGAGGAACATCCTGACGATTATTATTTTTTCGATGAATCGTGTTTTTTTTGGATAGAATCCATTTTATAAAAAAGGTTTTTTTTATTTTTTTTATTTTTTTTTTGAAAAAGATGGTTTTTTATAAAATAATATGAAAGGGTGTATAGAGAGAAGTTGAGAGAAAAAATAATGGTAAATGTGTGATTTTTTAAGAGGTAGAGAGATGGTATTATAGAGGTGAAGGGAGTAATTTTTGGTGTAATAAATTTTTTTTATGAAATTGAGGGGTTTCGGGCGGTTTCACCAACCCTCAACCCAACTCGTCATGGTCCATCTTTCACGAACCCGCAACCACGGGGCAAGGGCGCCGGTGGTCCATCTTTCTTCGGAGCCGTGATTGCTCCGCCTACCCTTAGAGTGGAGGTAACAATAGTTTGCTAAATTTGAAATTGCCAAATTTCTATTAGGATTAGAGTAGTTGTTTGCTTGAAATGTTTCTTAAACTATTTTGTCAATGAATGTTTTTGCTTTAAATAAAAAATAAAATATTTCTCATTTGCAAGTTTTAGTTTTGGATACAAATATCTTGAAAAAAAGCGATGTATATTTTTCTATTAATTTTGTTTCATATTTGTTCGGTACAAATAAAAGGGCTTAATTAATTCTTTACGCTCAGGACATAAAAAATCTATGGACCGACTCTGCATGCACGTAATGCATGAACGATCAAAATCATGGGTGGCACAAATTGTCCATACCAATAGTTGTGACATTTTAGCGACTAAAAAAGTCGCCAATATTGTTTGTACTCCCTCCGTCCAAAAATGATAGTCCATGTTTCCTTTTTAGTTTGTCCCAAAATGTTAGTCCACTTCTAAATATAAATGACATCTTTACCAAAATACCCCTAACTTTAATTGTAACAGCCAACACATCTAGTGCCGGCATTAAATGCAAAGAAAGGGTAAAACAGTCATTTTGTGGGAAAAAGTAAGATGCATTTAATGTTTTCTTAATCTGTGTGTTTTTTGTCTGTGGACTATCATTTTGGGACGGAGGGAGTATTTTTTTATAGTGGGTAAAACATGTAGAGTTTTATAAATCGTATGTTTTAATTACCAGGGCCGGTGTCGAGGATTCGGATGCCCGGGACGAGCCTGAAAAAAAGGCCCTCTTAACGTGTAATAAATTAAATTACATAAACTAATTTTTTTTACGACGATAACGGAAAAAAGGCCCTCTTGGCGTCGTTCAGTATTTCATTTTCCTTGGCGTCCTGGTTTACAATTTGGGCTGGCTGAAGTATAGTATACTATTACAAATTTTTTTTTTTGGTCCCTACTAAAACTGGGCCCTGTGCAATAGCCTACTTTACCCTCCCCTTAAACCGGCCCTATTAATTACTAGTTAATGGGATTTTATGTTAATTTTTACTTGTAAAATTATAATTTTTTTTACTATATATGTTATATAAAAGTTCAACATACAAAACTATAATAAATATAGAAAATAAAAAATACAGTTAAAAAGAATCTATTAATTATATTTAAAAATAAGTCGAAACCTAAAGGCTGAAGAGTGTAACTTATATAAATCTGTTAGTAATCCAAGTGGGCCGAAAACCCTACTTTTACCGAACAAATTCAAAGCACCCTATTTCTACAATTTGAAAAATGCCCTGTATTTGCAAAAGACTCCGTCGAGTTAGTCTGTCTCCTTGATTTGGTGTACAATATTGCAACTTATCTAGTGTATATACCTTCTCCTAGGCTTGATTATAGGACTACTCACAGTTCCTTTATAGTTTAAAAAGTTTCATATATACAAAACTATTCATGTCATCTCTCTTCTTACACAAGTAGCTTGACTTGACTTACAGATTCGATTATCAGGAGTTAATTAATCAATATGATACTATGTATTTTATATATTACTTTCATAAGTAATCAGAATTTCAAATAAACAATTGCTTTATTGCAATGAAAATAGAATATTTACAAAGACCATTATACACAATCGCATTACTCATTCACTCCAGAGAGGAGTCAACATTCTGAACGGATCGAGAGAAAGCCAGAATGTCATCAGGATCATTTGCTGTAGTACCACTTTTATTGCAGATGGTTTCTCGTATCACCTCCCTAGCCTTCCCCATCGGATCCGCATCTTCCTTCTTCTTCTTGTTCTTCTCCTCCACCTTCTTCTCCTCTTGTCTCTCTTTGTTAGCTTCCATTGATACCTCCTGAATACACTACAGATGAAAGTGCTCACGTACATACATATATATATGTACACACATAACAAGCAGGATAAGTATGACAAGGTTAATTAAAGAAACAGGTACATACGTACACTTCAGTTCCACGTGGCAGGATTGCATGCTTAACATCTGGCCGAAACCCATCATCGTCATCGTCTTTAAGTCAGACAAACTTGATGATATAAAAATGAAGCTGCAAGAAGGCCATCGACGATAATATTAAAAAGATGATGATCACCAAAACTTTTAGAACGATTCCGGCTGTTCGAGGCGGTCCAATAAGCCAACTGAGGTGGAGCCGGCTGTTTGCAGGAAAGACGCCCGACCGCGCCGCCGTTCATGGTCTTAAGCAGCCACCTTCTTATACTCTAGACGATGTTGGTCTATTCGTCAGTTTTGATTATTTAAATATTTCAGAAAGATTCCAGTTTACGTAGGCTAATCTTGGTGCTCTTTTTTTCTTCCTTTGCAGAGGAAAAGGATGGAAGAAGAGATTGATAAAACAAATGAGGAACAAGGAAAGAGAAGGAAGAAGGTGGAAGAAAAAGTAGACTCCCAGCTGAAGAATTCGGAGAACGTCGTCTCCGAGTCACCTGAATCTCTGTCTAGCTCATAAACAAGTTAAGCCCAGGAAAGAGCGATCCAGTTAAAACATATTAAATTTCGATCTACGAGATTATTAGCAGTCCTATCGGCCAAAGGTTCTGTGAAGGGTTTTCACCAAATTGCAGGACCAAATTTCCACACTAGGTTATGGAGTTAAGCGTATATCCGTTTTTATTAAGGTTTTTAGTTTTTATTTATGACTGCGTTTAAATTCCTCGATCAGGTTTCAAACTTAGTATATTTTTAATCTGGTGATTTTTGCTTTAGATGCATGATCCTATGTCAATAGTTATACCCGTCCCTAAAATTCGTTTTAACTCGGACAGCCCATATAGTTTCTTTTTATCGTATCGATGGTTCCTGAGTTGAATGCCATTCGAGTTGAATGGCTATGGAACGACAAATTTACCTCTATTCATATAACTTATTATTATTTAAAAGTTTGTGGTTTTTACTATTGAACTTGCTGTAGAATTTGTGTCAAACAAAATAAAAAACAATTAGTAGTCACCGCTCACCATGTGTAGTGGTGGTTTTTTTGGAATCTATGACAATTTTATAAAAACATAGCTATAGGATGGACGGAGTAGTCGTGGTATGGAGCTGGATGGGTTGTGGGATGGTATTGGTATTGACAGTACCGTGGTGGTGCCGGTCAGATGTTAGGATGGAGGGAGTAAACTATTTCCATCTCATCCATTTCATTTGTCATATCAGTTTTTTTTTTCTTCTCTCACTTTTATCATCCCACTCTATCCTACACCCATGGAAGCAGTTTCCACCGAACCTGCGATGTCACATCATATTTTTTATTATAAAATTAATTAATTAATTACATAAATTAATTTAATATTAAATTTAATATTCAAAATGATATTTAAATGCGACAAAAGATTTAAAAAATTAAATAACATTAAATTTAAAAGCACACAGTTACAGGATTTTAAAAAAAACCTAAATCCGAAAAAACAACCTAAATACGAAAACAAAACCATAAAGAGCGTTCACAAAAAACCTAAAATTTCTAACCGTGTATATCTGTGCTATTTGTTGTTTTTTCCCAAGAACAAATGTCAGTTGAGGTTCGGTCAAATGGTCATGGAGGGCAAAGAAAGAATTTTTAAATCCTTTTGTTCACGTGCCCATTTAAGCGATCCTATCTCTTGCTCAATGAGGGTTGCTTTCTTTCTCGATTCCTCCTCCTATAAAGCCAGTGCAGACATCTTCTTTGCACGGTAGGTGTCTTTCTTGTTCGCTTCAAGCTCAGCGGTCTCTGCAAGTTTGGATATCTTATCCACGATGGTCTAATACCCCTCAGGAATTGATGAAGACCTAACCATATTTTTCCCTTTTTTTGTCGGGAATGTGTTGACGGTTGTGGGGAAACTTCATTATCGGCCTCAATATTCTATACAGCCAGTACATACATAATTAGGTTGGAATTGTGGATAATTAGGTTGAAATTGGCCGAAATCCGGTTGGAACTGTGTATAAGCTTGGAATTGGGGATATGGGTTGACGTTATGATAATTTGGGGATGGGGTCAGAGCGACATCCTGATGGTTTTTATTTTTGGAAGAACCACGTTTTTTGGAGTTGTCTTGGCTAGAACTCATTTTGTAAAAAAAAAGAGGGTTTTTTTTTAAATAATAGAAAAGGCTTTAGAGAGATGTTGAGAGAAAGAAAGAATGGTGAAGGTGTGAATTTTTTAATGGGTAAGGAGGTGGAATCGAAGGTGAAAACATCCCTCATTGAGCAAGAGATAACATCGCTCAAATGGGCACGTGAACAAAAAGATTTAAAATTCTTTCTTCGCCCCCATGACCATTTGACCGGACCTCAACTGATATTGGTTCTTGGAAAAAACAACAAATAACACAGATGTACGGTTGATAATTTTAGGTTGTTTGTTTCGTATTAATGATTTTATTTTCGTATTTAGGTGGTTTTTTTCGAATTTAGTTTTTTTAAATCTTGTAACCGTATGCTTTTTAATTTAATGTTATTTGGATTTTTTTAATCTTTTATTACATTTTAATATTATATTTTGAATGTTAAATTAATTTGTGTAATTAATTAATTAATTTTATAATAAAAAATATGATGTGACATCGCGGGTTCGATGAGAACTGCTTCTATGGGTGAAAGATGGAGTAGGATGGGGAAAGATAGAAGTGAGAGGAGAGAGAAAAAGCTGAGGTGGCAAGTGGGAAGGGTGGGATGGGAATGGTTTACTCCTCCACCCTTAGAGCATCTATAATAAGAGCTTTTTAAAAAAGCCTTTTCATTCAAAAAGCTCATAAAATTTGAAAAAGCTATAGGGGAAGATTTGTAATTTACAAACTTTTTCATATAACTACGGGGTTCATTAGGATGTGGAATGTCCATCTCATCCCGAAATCAATTTGAACGCCTCTGACCTCAACTAACAAATAGTTTCAACTAATATACTTCAATGATCCAATCAACCTCCATCCAATAATCGGTGTGAGGAAGTGGTACAAAAGCATGATTATATTGTTGTTTATACGTCATTATTGTATAAGCTGTATTAACAATGAAAAGAGGATTATCCCCTCTATAACTACAAACTGTAAGAGCATGTGAGCATGTAAATCTTTCCATCTGCCACTTACCATATGTGCATGTATGTTGAAAATAATGGACAATATGTGTACTTCCTCCCTTTAAATTTATTTGAAACTTGGTGATAATTCTGTAGACACGTTTATTGTAGTCAAACTCGGTTATGTTATGGCTCTGTGCACTCACATTTAAGGAACATACGCCACATACGCCGTGGTAGAAGTGTATTGTAATTCATTGCATTTGAACTATTCTTCCGAAATAATTGCACAGTTCTATGGAATGTAAGGTCAATACACGCCCTAATCGGTAATTGTCTTGCTCCTCGCAATGCATTATTCATACTTTCAGATTTGCTCCCAACAAACTTCTCATTTCTTCAAATTTGTTTCTTGTGAGTGCCTTTGTGAGTATATCACCTCGTTGCTCCTTGGTGCTAATGTGTCTGAACATAACATCACCTTTTTCCACACACTCCCTTATGAAATGAAATCCAGTGCCAATATGCTTACTCCAACCATGAAATAAAAGATTTTTCATCAAGTATATAACTAACTTATTATCCATAGGCAACATTACAGAAGTGATATTTCTTTCAGTTAGCTCAACCAACAAATGCCTTAACTAAATCCCTTGACAAGTTGCATTTGTAGCAGCCATAAATTCTGCTTCACATGAGGAAAGAGCTACACACTTATGCTTTTATGAAGCCCAAGTAACCAGTTTATCATTAAGGTAGAATGCCATACCCGTTGTACTTCGCCTATCATTTACATCCCTTGCCAAGTCACGATCAGTGTACCATATCAACACTCTTGAGTACTGACAACGCCTAGTGATATCAAGTATTTTAGGCGTTGTTGAGCCCTGTTCTTGATGAAATTATATCAGATATGTCTGGGTATTCTCACTTTTCGTGCCAGGACTTGTTTGGAAGAAAAGAATGGAAACAGGGACTAAAAGCGTGCAAAAGGAAGAAGTTTGGAAAAGAATGAAAAATCAAGGAAATACGTACGCGCGCCGCGGATCTATGAAACTCGCGACGCGGGCTTAAGGTGGTGTAACACATTCAAATGACGAAAAAACGGGATCTGATAAGTACGCGCGCCGCGGATTCTTCATCTGCACGGCGCGGCTGTGGGAAATTTGCAACTATAAATAGAGGCAATTCCAGCCGAAAACCCTAGCAAAGACCGGGTGTAAAATCGACCTTGAAGCTCTTTGACTCCAAGATTTCGTTCCAGCAAGATCTTAATTGGTATTTTCATGTTTTGGATTTTATTTTCAATTAGTTAGATAGTTGTAAGCTTTAGTTTGTATCCTTGGGAGTGACAACCATTGATATTAAGCTTAGGTTTCTGTTTTAGTATTATTCAGTTACTGTTTTGATGTTTGGATTTGAGTTTGAGGAATGAGAATCATTTGGTTATGAGTATTATTGGTATTTCGGTATTTTGGATGTTTGCTTGTGTTTTGATTGTTTGAATTGTGTTTGGATCTTGTTTTGGCCTTGTTTGAAACTGCTTTCCCTTGCTGAAATCAGTAACCAATTAGGTTAGTTTTGGGCATTGAACTTTAGCTAGTAGCTGTTCAGTCAGAACCCTAGTTATTAGATAGGTTATGCCTTGTTTGGTTTGGATGCCTTTGTTTGCTTCTGATTCAGAGATGCACTTCTGATTTCAGAACGTGACTAGGTTAGTTTGAGTTGAGTTTAGCTTATGCTTGGCTTGACTTTGTTTGGTGATTGCTTTTTGATAGTTGAGCACTTAGAAACTAGGTCCTCCGACTGTAGCGTGACACTACTAGTTGGTAATCTGTCATTTAGTCTAACCACGAAGCTCCTGCGGATCGACCCTGACTACCACTGTACTGGTGTGTGTGTTAGGTTTTCTTTATTTTTGACCGCACGACGACCTAGGCGTGTCAAATTTTGGCGCCATTGCCGGGGAGCTGTGAGCTTAGATTAGGTGATTTGTAGGATTTAGTTTCTGATTTTTGATGTTTGATTTTAGTTTTTTGGTTTTTGGTATGTGTACGTCTTCATAATGGGCGATTACATGTACCCGGATCAGTATTATGAAAATTATGAAAATCCGGCCGACACATATTACGAGGATGATTGCTACAATGGATCATCCGATGACAATGGATGGCGGACCGAGGAGTCTTCTCAGCCGGAGAATTCTGCAATTTGGACCCAACTTTGGGTACTCTTGTATAACAATCACCAAGAGCAGAAGGATCAAGCTGAAGCTCTTGAAAAATTGCAAGTTTCTTTAGATAAGATGGAGGAAAATTGGAAATGTTCACCACCTTCGCCAGAACCAGAGGTGAGTGATTTTTATACCAATGATAATGTGTGTGAACTTGCATCACTTGAATATGTGATGGAAGGGTATGCACTGTGGGAAAATCAAGAGACCATTGAGATGGTCGAAACGGTTGTTGAGGAAGAGGTTGTAGGTGACAATGCTACTTCTGACTCAACAACCTTTGAAGTTTTTGATGTTTTTGAAAGTATTGATAATGTTGATCTGGTGATGTATGAATCTGTACCATCACCAGACGATTTGATTGATGAGGATGTTGTGGAGGGGACTGTAAGTGACAGTACAGATCCCAGCCCAACAGGTCCTGAAATTGTTGAAGTTTTTGATATTATTGGGAAAGGGGGTGTAGATGACAATATTACCCCTGACCGTGTAATTTTTGAAAATTTTGAGAAACTTGAAAGTAAGGATCCGATGATGGGTGACTTTGTATCACCATCAGATCAAACAAGTCGTTCACTCTTGGTTCCGATCCACTTGTTGGATGATGACCAAGAAGTTGATGCTGACGAATTGATATTTGAAAACAATAAACATGATTTTATCGCCACTCATGATCCATTCATGAATGGAAAATTAGATGTGATCAATACCATCGATGAGGACATATGGAAGCATCCTGACATGTTGCCTTCCAATCCTATTCGATTGGAAAATCTTTATTGGCATTGCAAGCCAAAATTGCAAACTGAAGATAGCACGTGGGACACTGGCAAAATAAGATCTGCAAAACAACTACTGGAAGCGGCACTGGGCGCGCTTCACGTCAAGCCAGTGATTTTGAAGAGATATAGAAGGAAGGACCGAGCTTGGAGGTTCAAAGCTACTTCCAAGCACTCGCGGGAAATCATCAGAAGACGGCAGCTGGGTAGCAACAGGAGAACCAACAAGCCATTCGACCCAGGAAAGTTTAGGAGCAGTGGGTCAGCAAAGGGACGGTGGAAAGGCAAAATCAGCAAAGAAGGAAGGCATACGATCCACCGTAGCTGTAGAAAGAGTAGTACGTCTGGCTGAAGACGTTAAACTTAGCGCTTGTTGGGAGGCAACTCATCGGGTCATAGGTTAGGTTTTATATTTCTTAGAATTAATTAGGAAAATACATCAATCTTTTTACAGGTATTAGTGGTCTAAAATAAGTGTGGGGTCGTGTGAGAAGTTTTTGAAATTTTGAAGACCGCGCCGCGGGTTTTTGAATTACGCGACGCAGGGTCGTAAACCAACCCGATGCGCAGGGGTTGAATTGGTGACACGCGTGACGCGCAAAGCGTAAATGCGTGATGCGGGAAACGATCAGACGGTTTTCTCCTATATTAAGGTAAGCCGCGACTCAACACACACCTCACACGACTCGGAGCTCTGATCAACGAATTTCTCTTGCGTTTTTTCTTGCTCATTTTGTTTCTACCACCAAGGTATGCTATTCTAACTACCTATTAGTTGTTAAAACTAGCAATTAAGTAGTTAATTTTAGTGATTTGTCCAGAAAAGTTCAAAACTTAGAATCGCTAATGCTAACTCGTAGGGTGTTTGTTTTGCCAAATGGAGACCCTAGATGAGTTAGTCGGCACTTAGGCTACCTTGTGGTATGATTGGATCGAGTTTTAGCAGGTTAAATTACGAGTTTGATTCGGGGTTTTGCAAACAGCCGCTCGCCGCGGCGCGCCTTTCTCTTGGGCCGCGCCGCGGTGCGGTGGGGAAGAAGTGGACTAATTTTGCAAATTTTTTTTTTGTCTTTTGTGGCTATGTATCTTTTTGTAGATGATGTTCAGATTAGATCACCCTTTCCTCCAGTTCCCAGAGGGACTGTCCAGCTCAGCGGAGTATGTTTCGAGGAGAGATGCATTGACTGGTCGCCGGGTTCTCGAGGCGACAGTCATCGACAGGGATATTCTGAGAGATGCCAGACTCTGGGGTGCGATCGAGCCATTTCTACATCGCACCTAGACTCATGAGGAGGCATCATTCACATGCCGGGGCTGGGACAGGATCATGGCCACCGAGGAGGACGTCGTCTACACCGAGCTGCTATTGGAGTTTCTATCCACCATCCACTTCGCACCTCGGGCATCAGACCCACGTTCCAGGATTATACGATTTCGATTGGGAGGTGCACAGAGGGAGTGCAACCTCTGGGAGTTTGGGAGGAGAGTCGGGTTATACACTCCAGCGGACCTCCAGCACCGCCATTTCACGCAGTTCTTCGGGGCGTGTATCCAGGGGCAGCCGGAGAGGTCCGGCAACATGGAGATTTGGACACCACTGTCCAACGTTAGGTACGAGGCGGGGACCTCGAGGGAGAGCCACCTCCGCGACCCACTCCACCGCCTCATGCACCGCATCGTCTCCACCTCCATCATGCAGCGGGAGGGGGGCGAGAAGGTGTCCGGGGAGGACATGACATTCTTTTGGGCTCTCCTCGACCCGTCCCGATTCCTCCACCTCCCCTACGCCCTCGCAGTTGCCCTCTCCACTCACTCGACGGGAGCCTCCACTAGCAGTCCATTGGCCCGGGGGTATTTCATTACCCGCCTGGCCCGTTCATATGGGATCATTACAGCCGCCGTGGCCGCTTTTTTGACCGCGCTGCCTCCATCTCGCACGACAGCACGCACTTTGGAGAGGATGCGGCTCATTGAGCAGCAGCGCCCGAGGCAGTTCATCCGAGCACCTACAGAGCCTTCCCAGGCACCCCAGCCCGCATATGCCCAGCCGGGCCGGAGACGACAGATGCGGGAGGTACCCGCCGAGCCAGCACCTCAGCCACAGTTATCCGAGGTCATGGCAGCCATTCAGGACCTCAGTCAGAGGATGTCTGCCCGGGAGGCACATGATCGCTGGATGGCAGAGACGCAGAGGATGATCATGCTGCAGATGCATTTTGATGACATTCCACCTCACCCCTCTGGCGATGATGGGGCAGGTCCATCCGGGACCCACCATGATGATGATTCATGTACTTTTTCTTTCTTTCTTTCTTTTTATATTTTTTGGGATATATGTACAAAACTTATGACACCACTATCTGTACATTTTTATATTCTATTTGTCATGTTTGCTTTTAATTTGTTTGTTGAGTTATGCATGTGATACCAAATGGGAAGGAGTTGTCTCAGACAAGTGTGGGGTCACCGTGCCCCCTCCACTTGTCTCGACCACCTGCGTGTTTACTGTAGCGCTACAACTCCGGAATACGAAATCAGGGATCCGTTTGTTCGCAATTATACCTGTGATACTGAGCACCAAGCAATCTATCGTCCAAAAGGGGTAACTCTTTCTCCCTTGTTTTGAAATAATTTTTGTACAACGGGGATGTTGTACGGTTTTAAGTGTGGGGTGTGGACGGTCGAAAGAGAATTTTTTTGAAATTTTTTTGCAGAAATGATCAATTTTCAATATTTTAACAATATTTTTCAAATTTTTTAATAAATTGCAATTTTGAAATGAATGGTTTGTGATTGTGATAGCACTGATATTTTTCAAGAAATACTATATAGTTGTGATCATGCTATTAGTTAGTCAAATAAGTTGAGTTTTACGAGTTTAGAAGATTGAGCTGTTTTAGGATTGGAATTTAGGAAGGAAATGTCAATCAGTGGCCTTTGTTGTTCGAGCCGGTAAGTCTAAAATGGGTGGACTTATGCACCTTACCACCTAAGATCGTCTGGTCTGGGATGGTATTTCTGAAAGCTCGTTACACGGACAACATCGAAAGTCATGGACAATTCCTTAACGGTCTTTAGAATCTGAATGAGTAAGTACACTTCATTGTGGACAGAAAGTTTGTAATCAAGGGTTCTCTAGAAAGCCACGAATTCCAAAGAACAATTCACTTATGTTTTCGCGAACTATTCCACTCTAACTCATAGAGCAATAAACTTTGAAACTGAACACGGTCAAAAATTGTTTGAGTCTTTATTATAATTTGTTAAAAACTCTCTTGCTTGGGGACAAGCAAGGCACAAGTGTGGGGTGTTTGACAACGCCTAGTGATATCAAGTATTTTAGGCGTTGTTGAGCCCTGTTCTTGATGAAATTATATCAGATATGTCTGGATATTCTCACTTTTCGTGCCAGGACTTGTTTGGAAGAAAAGAATGGAAACATGGACTAAAAGCGTGCAAAAGGAAGAAGTTTGGAAAAGAATGAAAAATCAAGGAAATACGTACGCGCGCCGTGGATCTATGAAACGCGCGATGCGGGCTTAAGGCGGTGTAACACATTCAAATGACGAAAAAACGGGATTTGATAAGTACGCGCGCCGCGGATTCTTCATCTGCACGGCGCAGCTGCGGGAAATTTGCAACTATAAATAGAGGCAATTCCAGCCGAAAACCCTAGCAAAGACCGGGTGTAAAATCGACCTTGAAGCTCTTTGACTCCAAGATTTCGTTCCAGCAAGATCTTAATTGGTATTTTCATGTTTTGGATTTTATTTTCAATTAGTTAGATAGTTGTAAGCTTTAGTTTGTATCCTTGGGAGTGACAACCATTGATATTAAGCTTAGGTTTCTGTTTTAGTATTATTCAGTTACTGTTTTGATGTTTGGATTTGAGTTTGAGGAATGAGAATCATTTGGTTATGAGTATTATTGGTATTTCGGTATTTTGGATGTTTGCTTGTGTTTTGATTGTTTGAATTGTGTTTGGATCTTGTTTTGGCCTTGTTTGAAACTGCTTTCCCTTGCTGAAATCAGTAACCAATTAGGTTAGTTTTGGGCATTGAACTTTAGCTAGTAGCTGTTCAGTCAGAACCCTAGTTATTAGTTAGGTTATGCCTTGTTTGGTTTGGATGCCTTTGTTTGCTTCTGATTCAGAGATGCACTTCTGATTTCAGAACGTGACTAGGTTAGTTTGAGTTGAGTTTAGCTTATGCTTGGCTTGACTTTGTTTGGTGATTGCTTTTTGATAGTTGAGCACTTAGAAACTAGGTCCTCCGACTGTAGCATGACACTACTAGTTGGTAATCTGTCATTTAGTCTAACCACGAAGCTCCTACGGATCGACCCTGACTACCACTGTACTGGTGTGTGTGTTAGGTTTTCTTTATTTTTGACCACACGACGACCTAGGCGTGTCAAGTACTTCAATCCAAATTCTACTGTCCCCTTTATATACCTTAGGATGTGTTTAATAGCTTGCATATGTTGTCTTGTAGGTCTTCTCATGAATCGACTAACCAAGACAACAACATATGGTATATTAGGTCGAGTATGATTCGAATACCTTAAGCCTCCAACAATGCTTCTGTACTCTGTGGGGTTTATAGGTTCTCTTTACTCGACTTTTGTTAGTTCCAATTTCGATTCCATTGGATACTTACATGAATTGCGCTATTGTATCCCGCTTTCTCAAGTACTTTATTTGCATAAGCTTACTACTTTATGGTTACTTCACTTCACCTTCATTTTGTCTTACTTCAATACCAAGGTAATATGACAACAAGCCAAGGTCACTCATCTCAAATTCCATGATTGTTTGTTTTTTGAAAAGTTTCGTATCATCACACAATCTCCTGTAACGATAGGATCATCAACAAATATGTTGAGTGTCGTAACCAACAAAATAAAAGAGTTGAAATATGGTTTTAAAATGATTTGTTGATTACCAATATTTCGTGATTACACTACTTGTTATAAATACTAACTATGTAGTATAAATGGCAAGTAGGGTCGATCCACAGGGAGCGATGGTCTAATGAATTATACCTTGATTTTCACGAGATTTAAACTTGTAAAGATAGTAACAAAGGGGGGGGGGGGGTTTGATGTTTAGTTGAAATATGATTGTATATTTGACTTGGGACAAAATTTAGAAAAATTGCTTTTGTATTTTATAATTTGGGGAAAAATTCTGGTTTTGCATTTTTAGTCATATGATTGGAAATAACAATAAGAATGATGTTTATAACTTTAATCTTTCTAAGTTGGTACTTTATGTATGCCGAAAGCTCGCACATACACCATTCACCTAATGTACCTTAGTCAAGAGAAGCTCGTTGACTAAGACTAATCTTACTAATCAAATCTAGAGAAGATCATAGAATTTGAATGAAAGATTGCATTATGTTTTATGTGAATGTTCCCAACAATGTTCAATACTCCTAAACAAGCGTTGAAGCGTCAAAACATGTGATATGATTTTCACCAAATGAAGATGATTGTCACAAATAACATTTTATAAAACAATTACGGATTTTATAATTTGTATGACTAGATTGATTATTACTTGAGATCAAATGGTCAATATGAAATAAATAAAAACCAAACATTCGTTAAGTCTCAAAATCATATCACTAGAAAGATATAAAATCAAACATCAAACTTTATATTAAATCACAATCATAATCCTTAATACAAAACCAGAAAATAAAGTTACTAGCCACTCATGACTAGTAAAAGAGAAATAAACTTACAAGATGAAGATACTCCACACTTGAAGTTGCACACAAACACAAACACAATGTAACTAGAGAGTTTTGCAGAAGAGAATGGAATAAGAGATGTATGAGATGGTTCTAAGGCTAACCAAACACATCTATTTATACTAACACACCAAGGGTAAAATGGTAAAATGGACAATGGCAAACATCATCATTCCAAGACCCACTTCCTTCATCACATGGCCTCAAAATCAGGTTGGATCTGCATCTGGTCGTGTAGCATGAGGATGACAGCACAATCAAGGAGTAAACAACTCATAGTGGGCCAAAAAGTAGATCTGGACACCAGTAAAAGTTACACGACCGTGTAATTTCTTGGGCCAAAATTACACGGTCGTGTAATTCTGCAAATTCCCTGGATCTTCCTTGAGCTGACGTGGCATCCTATGTGGCATAACCAGGTTACACGGCCGTGTAACTTCAAGGCATAAAGTTACACGGGCCGTGTACCATACTGTCTTCGGGACGACTTTTTCGTAATTTCTTCGTTTGAGCTCCGTTTCTTCTGAAATTTCTTGTGTAGCCTCCCATTGTCATCTAATACAAGATTCATCCTTCAAAAGCACCTGAAAACAACCACAAGGTGTGAAAGTAGATTGCTATTCTTGAAATCCCGAAAAACATGAAAATATGCAATAATGAGAATCAAATGCAAGATAAAACAAGGATAAAAAGGCATGAAAACATGCTTAGAAATACACTTAACAAATATCCCCAAGCTTAGACTTTTCTTGTCCTCAAGGAAAACAAGGATCCAAACAATGAAGATAGTAAACTACAAAATAGAAAAAGAATAGACACCTTAGGTAGCAACCAAGACAACCAAGACAACATCAATCATAACTAAAAATCATGTCAATTTGGACCCTATGCACATATAAGTTAGACCATCTATTCAAAACAAAAGACCATAAAAAGGAACAAATTTTTATCAATTACTTGGCATACGCACGTTAGGACAAAATATAAATTCATACATGAAACTTTCACTAAGTATTCAAAGCGTCTCGCAAGCAAAGGACGTGCTCACAATTGTTCACTCCCCTCGTGTTTATTCACTCATGTCACGAGATGTGTGACCTCGCAAGCTCCATTTTCAATATTTGGCTATAAACACTCATTTTTATAGGAGGGGCGCTCGGATATCGAATCTAGGAAGCTTTACTAAGTTGACTTTGCTCAAGTCCTCCAACCGACCTCATTTGCATATTTATTTACTAAACACATGATTTTCCAAAACAGAGGGACAAAAATTTACAACTCGATTCCTATTTACAAAGGATAGATACCTAGACGACCGAGACAACAAAATCTTTTAAACTTCAACTTGACCCAAGATGTATGAAGAATTTTAAAACATGGTCAATGTATGAAGTTTTAACTAGATTAGATTTAGTTGTTGAAAGCAAAAAGGATGAAATGAGGCTTTCAAAACAAGTAACCGCTTTTATTGTATTTTTGTAGAAAATTTTTACTTTAAATGACTTGAGTGATCACTTGGTTCGGTCTTTTCTTTTCTTTTCTTTTCTTCTTTTTTTATATTTTTTATATTTTTTTTATTTGACCAATCTTTTAGAACCAAGTGAAACAATTTCTGGATTTTCACCATAAAAACATTTTCACAAAATTTTGCTAAAATGATTAGACAAAATAGTTTTATGATATTTTTATAAACATAAATGAAAAACATAAACACACTAATGACCAAAATAATATAAACAAGGTCATATGACATCTATAAACACCTAGTACCACACAAAACCAATAAATGTAGAAAATAAGATTTTTGTCCATGACTTTGGAAAAATCGCGATTTTGAGATAAACCTTATGTTAATAGACAATATGCAAATGTATGGTCATGAGGGGGGACTAGTGCAACTTCCATAGTATTTCTCCTAGTCGATTACACACATTGATGAACTCACGGGTGGATAAAGCGTTCTTTGCTAGAATAGTTTCGATTCACTTTCATGTGTATTTTTATAATTTACCCAAACGTATTTATGCTAGAAAATTAACAACAAGAAGTTCCTAATGAAGGTCTAAAGTTTCAAAAGATGGTGATGTTGTATGTAGATAGGGGACAAAAAATACAAGAAGTTTAACTATGAGATGTATTATGGTTGCAATTTAAAGGTGTCACATAGATGAGAAGCAAGAGATAACAAAAATGCATGCAAAAGTTTAAAAAATATGCAAGAAATAAAATATTTTTGAATTTTTGTTGTTTTAATTTTTTTTTTTAAATTAGAAAAGGGATTTATTTCCCCATCCCCAAGCTTAAAATAAAGCAGTGTCCACAATGCATTGGGTTTGTGTGATTTGGTATGACCTGTTAAACATTCTAAAAGACAAAACTGTAGTATGAACGTTAAACTCGACAGATGACAAAAATTCAATAGCTGGGTTGGAATAGCTTTTTTCGCTTATATTCATCAGCCCTTCCCAACCAACATTGGACAGGAGTTTGCGTACTCCTGCCTCTATTCGTAGGTCTCGCAAGGTTGGGATATATACAAATTTTTGTGCCTGTCCAATTCTTTCCAAGAAGTTATAAAAACGGGCCTCTTGGGCATCGGTCATAAATGAGATACCCGCATCGCCCATGTCAAAGTCCTGCTGTTCGGGCTCCTCATCGGAAGAGCCACTAGAGGCCGAATACACAATTTGCCTTCTACTACCCCTAGAGTAGGTGTGGGACGATGATGCCATATTTTTTTTTATCAAAGGAATTTGAACAAAAACAACACACAAACAAATAAACAAACAAATTTAAACACAAAGGTTTCCTAAATCAAACTCAAGAACCAATTATCTAACCAAAAATAAAAAATTATGAAAATTTTGAGTTTGGAAAGAATATACCAAATTGAAGCTTGCACAATGGTGGTTTGGTCTTGATTTCTCCTATTCTTGCCTTCCCCAAGCTTGAACCTAAACAATTTCAACAATTTAGCATCAAAAATCAAAAACCCTCATTTTCTAAGGTTTCAAGAAATCCGAAAATAACCATGGATTTGGATGTTTCTTGTGGTCAAAATGAAGGAAAAGATGATAAATAATGGAACTAACCTTTGGATTTTAACAAAACTTGAACAAATTGGAAGAAGAAATGAGAAAAACGATTTTGTTCTTGGTGGTTTCGGACTCGGCAGAGGCAAAAGGAAGGAATCGCGACTGGTATGTGTAAAAAATGAAGTCCTTGGCTTATATAATGTGCGAAAATGACGATTTTACCCCTGGCCTAAGTTACACGGCCGTGTAACTTAAGCTTTACAAATTACAAGGTCGTGTAAACTTGTGTTTTGACCGATACGTAGTGTGACCAAATTTCCAAGTTACACGGTCGTGTAGTTTTATACACACACATTACACGGTCGTGTAATTTCGATTTTTGATCGATACGAATTTTTCCTTTTCTAAGTTACATGGCCGTGTAACTTCAAGGTATAAAGTTACACGGTCGTGTACCATACTGTTCATTTTTTTCGTTTTTCGTATCTTGAGCCTCGTTAGTCCGTTTTCATTTCCGATCGTTTTCTCACATAGGTAATTGAAAGTTATTAACAGAAAAATTATAAAAATACAAAAAATCACACTTTTAAAAATTGACAAAAATACCCCCGGGTTGCCTCCCGGTTAGCGCACTTGTTTAACGTCGTTGGCTCGACGCATGGCTCCCAAAATTTGACTTATTGGGAGTGGGCCGGCTCGTCTAATTTTTCGTCTTCAACGTTTTGCTCGACGAAATTCTCGTAGAAAGGTTTTAGCCGGTGGCCATTTACTTTGAAAATTTTTCCAGTCGTGTCGCTTCTTATTTCTACTACACCATAAGTAGAAATATTAATTACAATGAATGGTCCCACCCATCGGGACTTAAGTTTTCCTGGAAAAAGTTTCAGACGAGATTGAAAAAGTAAAACTTTTTGGCCAATCTCAAAGCTCTTTCGTGTATTGACCTTGTCATGGAAGGCTTTGGTCTTTTCTTTGTATATTTTAGAATTTTCATAGGATTCGTTTCTTATTTCTTCCAATTCTTGGATTTGAAGTTTCCTATGAATTCCATTTTCTACAAAGTTTTGATTTAAGCGCTTGATGGCCCAATAGGCTTTATGTTGCAATTCAACCGGTAGATGACAAGCTTTCCCATAAACTAGACGGTAAGGAGACATACCTATTGGTGTTTTGTAGGCGGTTCGATACGCCCACAGTGCATCATCTAATCGTATGCTCCAGTCCTTTCGGTTTGGACTTACAGTCTTTTCCACTATCGACTTGATCTCCCGATTCGAGATCTCTGCTTGCCCGTTCGTTTGGGGGTGATAGGCGGTAGAAACCCTGTGAGTTACACCATACTTTTTGAATAGTGCCTCAATGGTCTTGTTGCAAAAATGGGTTCCTGTATCACTGATGAAAGCTCTTGGTGTTCCGAACCTGCTAAAAATGTTAGTTTTTATGAAGTCTGAAACTGTCTTGGCATCGTTCGTCCTTGTCGCCTTGGCTTCAACCCATTTAGACACGTAGTCTACTGCCAGGATTATATAGGTGTTTCCAAATGAATTTGGAAAAGGTCCCATAAAATCAATCCCCCATACATCGAATATCTCACACACCAAGATGGGTGTAAGTGGCATTTGGTCTCTTGGGCGTATATTCCCAGTTTTCTGACATTGTTCACAAGACTTGCAAAAAATGTACGAATCAAAGAATATAGTAGGCCAATAAAAACCAGACTCGAGTACCTTGTGTGCCGTTCTTTTGGGACCGAAATGCCCTCCACAAGCTTGTGTGTGGCAAAAGTCCAAAATTGATTGTGCTTCATTGGTATCAACACACCTTCGAATGATTTGGTCGCTGCCATATTTCCATAGATACGGGTCATCCCAAACATATTGTCTTGCTTCCTTTCGGATTTTGTTCTTTTGAGCATACAAAAGTTCATCGGGCGGGAATATGTTGGTGACCAAGTAGTTGACTATGTCGGCATACCATGGTGTTGTTGCTTGGACCAAGAAAAGGTGTTCGTCTCGGAAAGTTTCTTGAATGGGTGTTGGATCATCGGGTGCTTGGATCCGACTAAGATGGTCGGCTACAAGGTTTTCAGCTCCGCTTTTGTCCTTGATCTCGAGGTCAAACTCTTGTAATAGCAAGACCCATCGTATAAGTCTTGGCTTCGCGTCTTTCTTTGTCAAAAGGTATTTTAAGGCTGCATGATCAGAAAATACGGTTATTTTAGTGCCCAACAAGTATTGTCTAAAATTTTCCAATGCAAAAACTACTGCAAGTAATTCTTTTTCGGTGGTAGAGTAATTGCTTTGGGCAGTGTCTAGAGTCTTTGATGCATAGTAAATAACATGATGGGCCTGGTTGATCTTTTGGCCTAAAACAGCTCCAACCGCGGTGTTACTTGCGTCACACATGATTTCGAACGGAAGGTCCCAGTTTGGTGGTTGAATTATGGGAGCTGAAGTTAGCAAATCTTTTAATTTGTTGAACGCATCTTTGCAAGGTTGATCGAAATCAAATTCCGCATCTTTTTGTAGTAGACGGCACATCGGGACAGTTATCTTGGAAAAATTCTTTATGAAGCGTCTATAGAAACCTGCATGGCCAAGGAAGGAACGCACTTCCCGTATGTTTGTGGGGAAGGGTAAGGTTTTGATAACGTCAATTTTAGCTTTATCCACTTCCAGTCCTTTTTTAGACACGATATGTCCTAGAATTAGTCCTTGTTTTACCATAAAATGACATTTTTCAAAATTTAGGACTAGATCGATGTCTATGCATCTTTGAAGAATTTTTGTAAGATTTTCTAGACATATATCAAAAGAGTCACCATGAACCGTGAAATCGTCCATGAAGACTTCAATGATATTTTCAACATATTCCGAGAAAATACTTATCATGCATCTTTGAAAGGTGGCAGGTGCATTACAAAGACCAAATGGCATACGCCTATATGCAAAAGTCCCAAAAGGACATGTGAATGTGGTTTTCTCTTGGTCTTCGGGGGCCACTGGTATTTGATGGAAACCTGAAAATCCATCCAAACAACAATAGTGAGATTTTCTGGCTAATCTTTCTAACATTTGATCAATAAATGGCAAGGGAAAATGGTCTTTTCTAGTAGAAGCATTTAGTTTGCGATAATCTATACAAACTCTCCACCCATTTTGGATTCGGGTGGGTACCAATTCTCCTTCCGGATTCTGCACCACGGTAACTCCGGCTTTCTTGGGAACCACTTGGATTGGGCTCACCCATCTACTATCCGAGATAGGATAGATCATTCCGGCTTTCAACAATTTGATGACTTCTTCTTTCACAACTTCCATCATAGGAGGGTTTAATCTCCTTTGGGATTCTATTGTTGGTTTGAAGTCTTCTTCCATGAGGATTTTATGCATGCAAAGAGATGGACTTAAACCTTTGATGTCGGCTATGGTCCATCCGATGGCCTTTTTGAATTGTTTTAAAAGTTTTATTAATTTGTCTTCTTCGGTTTTTGTAAGTTCACTAGAAATGATAACCGGCAACGTTTCGTTTTCTCCAAGGTATGCATATTTGAGATGATTAGGAAGAGTTTTCAGCACTAATTTTGGTGCCTGCAAAACAGATGGGAGAAGTTTCGTGTCAGAAATTGGAAGGTCTATTTTTGGTGCTTTGTACCTTATCGTCTTATTGTTGTCCATGAAGTTCACAATTTCTGTTATCTCCTCTTCAAGTTTGAACTTTTCGTTAAGTTCTTTTGCCGCGTCTTTGTTTATACTTTTGCTTAACACAATAGCTAACGAGTCATCATTGGTTAGCTCAAAACATTCATCTATCAAAGGTTCGATCACATCAAGAAAATTTATGGAAGATACATCGGTAGGATATCGCATCACATCATAGATATTGAAGTTAATTATCTCTCCATCAAATTCCATTGTTAGGGTACCACTATCAACATCAATTTTAGTTTTTGTGGTTTTTAGAAATGGTCTTCCTAACAAAACGGAACTGGAATTTGGAGAGTCATCATCTTCCATATCTAAAACATAGAAATCCGCCGGAAATACAAGTTCATTTACTTGGACCAAAACATCTTCCAATACACCCTTTGGGTGCACGGTAGAACGATCGGCCAATTGAATTATTACACCGGTTCTCTTTAAAGGTCCTACCTTGAGAGTTTTAAAAATCGAGTATGGTAGGACATATATAGAGGCACCAAGGTCTAACATTGCACGTGGTATTATTAAGTCTCCTACTTTACATGGAATAGTAAAAACACCGGGGTCCTTGCATTTTTGAGGGATTCTTTTTTGAAGGACGGCTGAAATATTTTCTCCTACCTTAACAGTTTCATTTCCTTTTAGCTTCTTTTTAGATGTACATAATTCTTTTAGGAATTTGGCATATTTAGGTACTTGTTTGATAGCATCTAAAAGGGGAATGTTTACCTCTACTTTTCGAAAAGTCTCCATGATTTCTTGCTCTTCCTTTTACTTCTTTGTGTTCTTTAGTCTTGATGGAAAAGGGGGAGGGGTGATTAGAACTTCCGGTTTCGATGTGACGGCACCTCCCGTGTTGTCTTTATGTGTGGTGAGTAATTCGAGTTCTTCTTCTGTTACCTTTGGACCTTCATACTCCTTCCCGTTTCTCAAAGTTATTGCGTTTGCATTATGCTTTGGATTCTTTTCGGTTTGAGCGGGTAATTTAGAGTCCAATCTATTTTCCAACTTGCTAACCGAAGTTGCAAGTTGTGTCATTTGTTGTTCTAAATTCTGAATGCTCGACCGTGTTTCTTGCTGAAAAGAAATTGTGTTTTTAGCAAGATTAGAGACGATTTCTTCCAAAGACATACCTGGGGGGTTTCTTGGTGCGGCATGCTGTGGTTGTTGATACCGAGGTTGATATTAGGGCCTCGGTTGAGTGTTTCTCCATTGTTGGGTATTATCAAAATTTCTAGAATTTTGTCCCATGTGGTCACCCAAAGCATTTGCATGTTCGTTTTCATCTTGTAAAGATGGGCACATGTCGGTTGGATGACCGTGTTGGAGGCAAATTCCATATGCTCTTGCCTTTGGTTTGATCCCTCTCTCTTTCGTTAACAAAATAACGGCTTTTGTTAATTCATTTAGTTGAGTTTCAATGAGAGGGGTACTTACTTGTTTTTCTCCTCGTGGAGGGTCGGGATACCACTCGTCTTCCCTGATTGAATGCTTTGAGTCTTCGGCCAAAGTAGCAATTAAGGCTCGGATTTGGGACGGAGTCTTGTCTAGCAAGGCTCCACCACTTGAAGCATTGATAATTCGCCTATCAAGATGAGATAGGCCTTCAAAAAAATATTGGAGAAGTTGGTGTTCCGACAAACTGTGTTGTGGGCACCGAGCGCAAAGTTTTTTAAACCTCTCCCAATATGTGTGTAAGGACTCTCTTCGTCCTTGATGTAAGGTGAGAATTTCTCTACGGATGCTCGAAGCTTTTGGCTCCGGGAAGTATTTGTCAAGGAATGCTTGAGCAATGTCGTTCCATGTTGTTATCGTCCCCGGTGGGAGATAGTACAACCATTCTTTGGCGGCATCGTAAAGAGCAAAGGGGAATGCCCTTAGCTTGATTTGGTCCTCGGTCACATTATGCGGTTTCATACCCGAACATACCACATGAAATTCCTTAAGGAATTTATGGGGATCTTCATTTTCCGAACCTCTAAAGGTTGGAAGTAAGTGTATGAGTCCGGACTTTAGCTCAAAATTCTCCATATTGGGATAATTTATACACAAAGGTTGTTGTGTATCTTTTCGGGCACCCCATTGTCTCAAGGTCTTTTCTTCGTCACCCATTTTTAATGGATTAGTAGAAAAATCAGGAATAGGAGTAGAAGTAGAAGGTGGTGTAGGAGAGAGTGTTGATGTAGTGTGGGATTTTTGGTAATCAAGCTTCTTTCGAAGCTTGGTTTGTTTTCTTAATATTTTTGCAGTCTTTTCTATTTCTTTATTGATCTCTAGAGGTGTACCTGTTCGATCAGATCTGGGCATAAAATATTAGTAATACCGTGATCCCCGGCAACGGCGCCAATTTGTTGAGTGTCGTAACCAACAAAATAAAAGAGTTGAAATATGGTTTTAAAATGATTTGTTGATTACCAATATTTCGTGATTACACTACTTGTTATAAATACTAACTATGTAGTATAAATGGCAAGTAGGGTCGATCCACAGGGAGCGATGGTCTAATGAATTATACCTTGATTTTCACGAGATTTAAACTTGTAAAGATAGTAACAAAGGGGGGTGGGGTTTGATGTTTAGTTGAAATATGATTGTATATTTGACTTGGGACAAAATTTAGAAAAATTGCTTTTGTATTTTATAATTTGGGGACAAATTCTGGTTTTGCATTTTTAGTCATATGATTGGAAATAACAATAAGAATGATGTTTATAACTTTAATCTTTCTAAGTTGGTACTTTATGTATGCCGAAAGCTCGCACATACACCATTCACCTAATGTACCTTAGTCAAGAGAAGCTCGTTGACTAAGACTAATCTTACTAATCAAATCTAGATAAGATCATAGAATTTGAATGAAAGATTGCATTATGTTTTATGTGAATGTTCCCAACAATGTTCAATACTCCTAAACAAGCGTTGAAGCGTCAAAACATGTGATATGATTTTCACCAAATGAAGATGATTGTCACAAATAACATTTTATAAAACAATTACGGATTTTATAATTTGTATGACTAGATTGATTATTACTTGAGATCAAATGGCCAATATGAAATAAATAAAAACCAAACATTCGTTAAGTCTCAAAATCATATCACTAGAAAGATATAAAATCAAACATCAAACTTTATATTAAATCACAATCATAATCCTTAATACAAAACCAGAAAATAAAGTTACTAGCCACTCATGACTAGTAAAAGAGAAATAAACTTACAAGATGAAGATAATCCACACTTGAAGTTGCACACAAACACAAACACAATGTAACTAGAGAGTTTTGCAGAAGAGAATGGAATAAGAGATGTATGAGATGGTTCTAAGGCTAACCAAACACATGTATTTATACTAACACACCAAGGGTAAAATGGTAAAATGGACAATGGCAAACATCATCATTCCAAGACCTACTTCCTTAATCACATGGCCTCAAAATCAGGTTGGATCTGCATCTGGTCGTGTAGCATGAGGATGACAGCACAATCAAGGAGTAAACAACTCATAGTGGGCCAAAAAGTAGATCTGGACACTAGTAAAAGTTACACGGCCGTGTAATTTCTTGGGCCAAAATTACACGGCCGTGTAATCCTGCAAATTCCCTGGATCTTCCTTGAGCTGACGTGGCATCCTATGTGGCATAACCAGGTTACACGGCCGTGTAACTTCAAGGCATAAAGTTACACGGACCGTGTACCATACTGTCTTCGGGACGACTTTTTCGTAATTTCTTCGTTTGAGCTCCGTTTCTTCTGAAATTTCTTGTGTAGCCTCCCATTGTCATCCAATATAAGATTCATCCTTCAAAAGCACCTGAAAACAACCACAAGGTGTGAAAGTAGATTGCCATTCTTGAAATCCCGAAAAACATGAAAATATGCAATAATGAGAATCAAATGCAAGATAAAACAAGGATAAAAAGGCATGAAAACATGCTTAGAAATACACTTAAGAAAATACACCAACTGTTATCAATCTTTCATACCTCTCCTTTGTATAAATGGCATATTTCAGTGGAAATCTTTGGAAACCAAGTTTTTTAGGTACTTATCCAATCGAGAATTATATGCTCTAAGAGCTTGGTGCAAAACATACAAAGCTTTTTAACATCTTATACAATTATCCTGATTGACCAATAATTACAAAACCTTCCAGCTGAGTTACATAAATTTCTTTTTTGGATTTATATATAAAATTCTTATTTACATCGGTGTACAATCCATCCAACCTTTTCTGAATAAACCAAGTGGTAATGTTGTTACTTTGTGTCTATCTATATCTAATGTAAGTGAAAATAAGTTAGCAATGCAATTCACTAATGAGAAAGTGTCAAATATTTTAGTATTGATTAATGAGAAGTTCTCATTAGAAAAAGTATTTTTTTTTTGATATGGCAGGTATTGGGGCTTCTTCCAATATGGAACTTTTTACAATAAACCTTTTTTGTGGCCGTAAGTGGGTTGTTGATTTAAGAGACAACAACACATGACTGGAACTGTTGTTGGTTTAATAAATATCTTTGATGTTTCTGAATTAAAGTTGCAAGTATATCTTCCTAATGGTACTACTATAACTATTACAAAAGTTGGAAATTTATAAATCCCTTTATTAGTTTTGTTGTCTGATGTCTTAGTGGTTCTTGCTTTTAAAGTTCATTTGCTGTCAATTCATAAACTTCCTAAGGATAATAGATTGAGTGCTTTCTTTGATGAAAGTAATTGTTATCTTTAGGATTTACAAGCAAGAAAAATAGTGGAGACCGGTAATTTGGTGGTTTGTATTTTTAGATAATTGTAATGAGTAGTTAAATTATATCTTATATTTTGTATGCTATATGTCTAAATATGTTTGGCATAATAGATTTGGTTATCTATCTGACCAAGTTCTTCGTACGCTAAGAGATCGTCTAAGATGTGATAAATGTGTGTCTCAGCTTGTGATATCTGTCATAAGGCTAAACAAACACACAAATCTTTTCCTTTGAATGAGTATAAGACTTCCAGTCTAGGCGACTTCCTTCACCCAGACGTGTGGGGTCCATATAAAATTTTCACTATTGTGGATGATTTTTCTCCCGTTATTTGGGTTTATTTACTTAAAAGAACTGATGATTTTTTTAAGATTTAGTTGTGTTATTAATATGTTGAAGCTGCGGTTTTCCAAACCTGTTAATTTTTTAGGTCTGATAATGTTAGTGAATTTGCAACTTCAAAAGTAAGTATTTATTTTTAATGAAAAAGATGTCATTCATCAAAGATCCTGTGTTTACACTCCACAAAAATGATGTTATGGAGAGGATGCATAAACATTTAATAAAAGTGGCTAGGCATTTGTTGTTTCAGTATAACTTACTTTGAATTTATGGGGGAAACTGTTCTTACTGTTGTTGTTTTAATCGATCGAACTCCTAGTTCTGTATTGAGTGGAAAATCCCCATTTGAAGATGTCTATGAATGAAAAACCAATTTATTTTCTTGAAAGTTTTTTGGTTGTTTGTGTTTCTCGACTAAGCTTAACATTCCTGATTAGGCTTGGAAAATATGTGTTATTTGGTTATTAAATTGTTAAAAAGGGTTATAAACTTTTAAGTCTTAACAATCATTGCATTTTCTTTCCCAGGATGTTAAATTCATGGTGATATTAGTCATGTTAATTTTTTCGATAGTATTCATTAAAATTCTTCAGATAAAAAAAATCAATCTCAGCACTTTTAATGATGATCAAATTACAAATAATAACATGATCTGGTCAGTCAACCATATAGGCTAATGGTGAAAGGGCCCATGTAACTGTCCCTGTTGAGTTGTCTGCACCAGATAACATGAACTTTTTATTTTCTAAGAAAACAGCTTTAATGACTGAATCTGAATCTTCTAGTACGGAAATTGTTCATGATGTTCCTCAGTCTAGCCTTAGGATATCTGTTAGATAAAGAAAAGTTCTTTTTATGTTTAATGAGTATTTATATATGGATAACATAAATTTGGTGTTGAGAAACTTATTGGTTATTTAAAATTTAGTCATGATTCCAAGTGTTTTGCATTTAGTTAAAACAAATCAGTTGAAGCTAATTTCTTTTTAAAGCATCTAAAGATCCAAATTGGGTTAGCATTATGAATGAAGAAATGGAATCTTTAAACCGAAATAGAACATGATAATCATAGACTTTATCAATGGGAGAAAGCCTATAAATTGTAAGTGAGTGTATAAAATAGAATATAAATAAAATAGTGAGATAGAGCGGTTTGAAGCTAGGCTCGTGCTAAGGGGTATAAGAAAAGGGAGGGTCTTGATTTGATAAGACTTTATCTCTTGTTGCAAAGTTTATTATATTTAGGTGTGTTGTTCGTATGGTTGTCAATATGAATTGGAAACGCTATCAACTTGATGTTAATAAGGCTATTTTGTATGGTTCTATTTAGGAAGAATTTTATATGTCCCTTCTTCAAGATACTTTGCAAAATAATGATAAACATGTTTGTAAGCAAATTAAGTCGTTACATGGATTAAAACAAGCCCGTCGTAAATGGAATGAGAAGTTGACCTCTTTTTATTGGAATTTGGTTCCGTACAAAGTAAAAATGACTTTTCATTTCATACTAAACAAAAGGGATATGTTTTTGTTGCTTTAATTGTTTATGTTGATGATCTTATCTTGACACGAGACCATGAAAATGAGGTAAATAATGTGAAATTGTTTTTAAAGTCAAAATTTCTTATAAAAGCTTTGGGTATCTTGAAATGTTTTTGGGTATGTAAATTATCAATACTGAATATGTTTTATGTTTGTCACAAAGAATGTATTATCTAAAGTTGTTGTGTGAGTTTGCCTTTTGTCATTTAAATTTATAGCTACACCTTTATATATTTAAATGTTGTTAATAGTGAATGAGATGGTAGTGATGATTCTAAATGAAGTAACATAACTGGATATCAAAAGTTAGTTGGTAAATTAATTTATCTAACCAATAATTTTTTCTGATATTTCTTTTGATGTTCAAATGCTAAGCACGTTCATGCATTGTCCTCAAAAATCTCATTTAAGAATTGTTATAGAGGTTTGTTTACTTAAAGTCATGCCCAGTAAAAAGGTATTTTAATTTCTAAAAGTAATTATTTGAATCAAACTGCGTGAGTGAATATAAATCGGGGAAGATGTATTTCAACTATACGTTCTATAACTGGTTATTGCTTGTTACTTGGTGATTGTTTTTAAGGAGAGCAGTAAATAAAGAATCTACACTTTAGATTTTCTACTGAAGTAGAGTATCGTGCTTTAGCTTTAGTAACGCGTGAAATTTTATGGGTGTTGAAAGTTATGAAATATTTACATATAAACTATCAGTTGCCTATAAATATTTTTTTGTGATAATAGTTCTGCTATTTATATTTCTTCAAATCATGTTTTACATGAACGAACCAAAACATATAAAAATAAATGTTCATCTTGTATGAGATAAGGTTCTAGAAGATGTTGCTAAAGTGGTAAAGCTTGACTCGTTACAATAAATAGTTGGCATTCTTACTAGGCGTTTGAGTTAAACTTAACATAATTTTTTTTAAAGAAACTTTAATTGATTATCTATGTGAAGTTTAGGTTGAGGGAGAGTGCTGAAAATTTTTTTTTTTTAACTCAATCACTAAACTTCTAGAGGATTGTCTTTGTTTTATTAGTTATTTGATTAAAATAATATCTAACTTAGTTTGTTTGTTATTTTAATAATTTGAGGGGTCAAATATGTAGATCTTACAAATAAAAGGTTTTTTTTTGCATTTTCCGGATTGATAAGTGGGGCTAAGAGTGTAAACATTGTAAAGCTAAAGGGCAGGGGCTCACTTCTTCCAATATACAAAGGGACGGGGTTCTGCTAGCGACCCAACTCGAACCTAGTTTATTGTTGGTGGTATGTAAAGCTTTCATTCTGCCATTTGCATAAGGAACTTATAAAAATAAGGCTGCACTCCCATTTTTGTCTCAAGAATTTTGTTCTGTTTTTCAATAAACCATAGTGATATTATGCAGATAATTTGTGTATGCTATTCTAATGCTAGTTCTTATAGGATTAGTTATTATTGTTTAGACACATTAATCAATCTAATTAATGTGTAGATAAGTGTTGTAATATGAGATTGATTAATGTCTCTAAACAATAAAAACTAACCATTGAAATAAAAAGAACTAAACCACACATCATAAAAGTGTCAGATATGATATTGAAATAAAAAGAATTGTTCTTATTGTGTTGAATTTGTGTTTTTTGAGATACATTACCGGACATCTATGCAGTTATCTCGGCCATAAACCTTATAGCGGTCACCTAGCGAGATTTGATTTAGCGTTTATCGCGGTGGTATAGCGGTGGTATAGCGGAGGTTTTTTTTTGTTACTTTTAGCAGGGGCGGAACACAAGCATTAGAATTAGGGGGGCCGAGACCATAACTTAAAAAAATACCATATTAACAAGTTTAATTTGGATTAAAGTTATTACATATAAAAAATCTAAACAAAAAAATTTTATATGAAAAAGTATAATATCGTTCATCAAACTGAAACTCACCGATCTTTTGCATGTTTAAAATCTTCCATAGCAATTATAATTAAGCCTTAACAACAATTATAATTATATACTCCAATAACAATATAAAGTTAACTAACAATTATTAGCAATAAAAATTAAACAACTAATATATACTAATATACATCCTTAACAAATAAAGTATGTCAATTTGTATTTATAATTTCGTGATATGGAATGATAGAGTTTTACTTATTATGTGTATATTTTATATTATAATAGTACATAGATATTATAGTAGTACATAGAGTGATAGAGTTGCAGGTGTATAATTTACTTTCAAGTTTCAAAACTAATGTGCCGTCAAAATCCAAAAGCAAACCAATAACTCCATAGTCTCTCTTATTCTCTTTCTTCTTTTCATCATAAGGCAAGGCAAACAAAAAAGCAACTCGAGAAATAAGAACTAAGATATACTTACGGTGAAAGCTCAAGAACACATTAGAGATCCGCCGACCACAAATCTGGAGTGGAGAGACGAAGATGAAGAGCAGAGAAATCACAAAGGTTGAAAAAACGTCCAACAAATTTTTTACTTCCCGGTGACAAGCTTCTTAACTTTCGGATGAGCAGTTCTTCTTTTCTTTTCCGGTGAGCGGTTACTTTCGGCCACAATATTCTCTATTTTAGGGTTTGGTGTTTGTTGAGACGAAGTTAGTAATTGTAAATATAATAGCTTTTTTTAAAGAGTTTTAGTTACCATATAAACAGATTTTATTAGTATTATCTTTCATTTTTTTCGGTTTTATGGTTAGTAAATTATTTACTTTTCTTAATTTTTAGTTACCTATGATATTCTTGTTTTGTTTGGGATGGATTATTGGATAAATTTGTTTTCTTGACATATATATGTGCGCTGGTAATGAAACTAGGGGGGCCAGAGAAAGCTACAGATATATTAAATCACTTCTATACATATAATTAGGTATTCTAAGTAAAAAAAGCTGGGGGGCCTTGGCCCTCCCCAGCCCCTTCTTAGCTCCGCCACTGACTTTTAGACTATTAATACTACGTAGAATTAATATCACAAAAAGTTGCATAAAAATGTCACATAAAACATAGATAGTATTCTAATATGAAAAGATAGTATTATAATATGAAAAGTGTCAACGTGTCAAACATAAATCTAATCGCAATCCATGGGTTCGGCATCCGAGTCAACATCGTTTAATGCATTCACATCTTCCGAAAAGTAAATCTCGACAAATCTCGGACATTATCTCGGCAAATCTCGGCGAGATTCTCGCTGGCGAGATTACTGAGCGAGATTTTGATCTTTATCTCGGCCTAAGCCCGAGAAACGCTATCTCGACGCTATCTCCCGAGATTGACTGCATAGCCGGACATCATTATATATTCAACTATTTTATCCATACAATAAGGTAAAAAAAAAAAAAAAAAAAACTTATGGTGTACACATTTTTCCTTAATTAATTAATTAATTCTTTCCTCCATCTCATATCTTATTATATTGAACACAATTATTTATTTCTATTATGCATGCTCCTTCATTTGCAAATCATATAATTATTTGAGCTAGTGGGCCATGATTTACTAGAATTAAAACACTTCTACTCGACTACTCGTTTTACTCCATCCTTGTCAATCTCACTTTCATAATAGTCAAAAGACGCATCGTATTAAATAAACAGTTGAAACAGGGCTGTGGTGCTAAATTATGACGGACGCGTGAAAGGAATGTCAAAACTCAAATTCCATCGTGTCATTTACATATTGATTATTTAATTTAATCTACGATATATGTGTACGCCCCCCACTCCTGTGGTCCTGTTATATTTGAATTGACCCCTTTCATTGTCTTTCAAGTGGAGGTGCAATTTGATCACTTCTGACATCATGTTGATCTACAAATAACCAAGTGGTTTTATTTTGTTAATCAACATTTAAAATCAAATTAAATACAATATTAGTTGGAAGGTCACAAAGAATACATGATGTTATTTAACGGAATTAACTTTGCTTAAATTGAAAACAAGCATCATTGATTAAAGTGAAGTTAATGATTCCACAACTTGTCTTACCACCATCAAGCTTAAATGCAAATTTCATTTAACACACGTTCCATTTAAAGCATTATTTCCTTCTAAATCGATACATAACCAATCTTTTCAAGTCTTATCTTTAAGCTCTTCTAAAGTATCAGCCAAACCGGGCCTATAAATTACGCAACGCATCCACTTCTGCCACCATAAAAAACTTCGCTTCCGTCTTCTTTTTCTCCACCAAAACTAATCTTTCTACATCAAGATGATGATGATGATGATTATGATAGCGGGATTTGTGGACTCCATAACGACACCCATCAAGACATGGTTAGACACGGTGCTAAACGCCCACGACCACCACAAGACCACCAGCATGGTGGTGAAGGAGCTTGCTGTTGGTAGCTCTCGAGTTGACTGCATCGTGTGCTTGTCGGAGGTGGCATCGGGAGAACGGTTTGCAATGTTAGAAAGGTGCCGACATGGGTTTCATGTTGAGTGCGTTGAAGCATGGTTGAAAGACCATCCAAACTGCCCACTTTGTAGAACACCTCTTTCTGGTAGTGATGAAGATACACTCAAACATGGCGTTTACTTGAAGAAATTGTATGAGATCATGACGTATTATGGCTTCTGTGCTCTAGAAACCATGGCGGGTTGGCTAACCAAGTCGTTTAGCCAGGGTCTTCACTCCCGTCTTTCAGAGAGTTGTAGTTACTTGTGATATTCGTCGTGGATCATACATATACTTGTAGAACATCTTTTTTGTTTCTTTTTTTTGGTGCTATACGTTACTTTAGAAAGCCTATAGGTATAAGGATCTTGTTAATTCATACAGATACTCATGTAAACGAAACTTTGATTAAAGATATTCTTTATTGCTTAAAAGAATTTTTTTGTTAATGAATTTGTGCCGTGAATGTTAATTTTGCATCATAATAACTCCTATTTTTGTGCGAGTTGCCTAGCAGATTGCGGCCTTATCCGTTTGTGTGTCGTTCACAGATAAAATTAAATAGTGGTGTGAAACTAAACTCTAAAAGGTCAAATTTGGCTTTTTGCGTAGTCAACAATGAAAATGAGAATGACCGGCAACAGGCACACACGTTTGCGATCGCACGGATTTCATGAAACCAACGTTGCCTCATATCTACCACAAAAATGCACTCAATTTTTTTTTAATATTATAGTAAAAGATATATTGATAAAAATATCAATATCTTATGAACATATCAATTTGAAAGAGCTTTTTATAGTTTGTCTTCAGTAAATTGTAAAGTTTGCGGTATGTATCTCTTGGATTTTATTTTAACAGATGTTTTTATAGAAAAATGAAAGATTCAACACTCAACAAATTCAAACTTAAAATATATGAGTTATATTAAGCAAAGTTCAAATTAATATTATAATAAAGTTAGATCATTGACGAGCAATGATTCTACTCGTGTATGTATTCGGGGTCAAACTTTTTGAATAAAGAATCTACGAATACAATTGGGATTCAAACCCCTACCCATCTTTTGTTATTTAGGCTACACGGAGTGGTGGCCAATGGCCAACGGATGGCCAAGGGGTTTTTGTGGGCCAGACTATGGTTGGCAGGCGTTGACCATTTTGTAGGCAGTGGTGGCCAATGGCCAACGAATGACCAAAGGAGAAAGTTGTACAAGTGCTAATGCTAGATGTACAAGGAAAATAGCTGTTGGCATCTCGCCAACCGGTTGGCGAGTGAGGATGGCGAGTGAGGATGGCGAGAGGGGCCGGAGTAGTCTTGGCGAGTGCTTTTGGTTGGCCAAAAGGTTTGGCGAGTGGTTTGGCCACTCCTACTCCGTGGAGCCTTACTATAGACCCTTACCCTTTGTGTGGGGGACAATGGCAGATCCAGTATAGAGCAAGGAGGGGGCTGTGCACCGGCTCAACTTTTGCGGGCCTTTGTAAAAAAAAAAAAAAATTTCTAGTACGTTGCACCCCTCGGAAAAAAAATGACACCCACTAATTAACTTAAAGTTTGGATTTTGATCAATTACCCACAAAAGTGCATCATTTTTTCTATAAGTGCACCATTTACATTCCGGGAAATTTTTTTTGCACCCCTTAGTGATAATTCCTGGATCCGCCACTGGTGGGGGAGGGGATGGGTGCGGTGGACAGTGGTGAATTTATTATCCAAATTTACGTGCGTCCAATTTGAATGAGAAGACAAATAAAATTGTTAAATTTTTTTGGTTATCGAGTCGGGTTGTAATAATATTATCTAAGTCACGTATAGTCGTAGCTATAATACGTTTTGTTATGCTTTTTTTTTTTTTTTCTTTTTTGCGTTTATCTCAGTTTTATTTTTTTACATATTGGATATTATGTTTGTTTATATTTTATAAACTTAAATGAATCAAAAATAAATTATAATCTCTCTAAAAGGATATTTGTTTGAATATACTCTAACCTCCTAATATATTATATATATATTGATATTGATGTATAAAATATCCAAAACAATCTCAATATTTTTGTTATGCTACTCAGAATCACATGTGTTCGTCCATATTTCCAATATGTGTCCATCTAAAAATTGTAACATAACATATAGAAAGCTTTTCAAAACCAAGGGTGTTCATTGATGACGTCTATTAATATCAAGTATTTTAGTCGTCGTTAAGCCCTATTTTGAGTAAAACATATATCTGAAACTGTTATATTACTCACGTTTTGTGTCTAGTGCTTGTAGTACAAATTATGCGAAATACAGGGGTTAAAAGCGTGCAAAATGGTGAAGTTTGGAATGAAGTCTACTTTCAGGCGAAGGCATACGCGCGCCGCGGTCTAGAAGACACGCGCGTCGCGGAAAAGCTGTACACCGAATCAGAGTTTCAAATTTAAAGTGCGAACATCGGGGTTACAGATAAGGACGCACTGCGGATTTCACCTCTGCACGACGCGTCCAACAGAATTTTCAACTATAAATAGAGGCCTCCGGTTGGTGATTCGGGAGCGAAGACCCAACCTTTGAATGGAAGTCAGACTTCTTCGACTCATATTTTCGTATTTCATTGATTGGTAGTTGGTAGTTGGTAGTTTGCTAGCTTCAGTTTAATTTCTTGTTTTTCGGTATTGTTTATCGCGTGTATTCAACGGTTCTAACTTGTAGAATCCACTAGACCACGTAGATCTGGAGTATCGACCGAAGTCAGAATCATTCGGCTTTTGGTTTGGTTTAGGTTTTAATGCAATCTTTCAGTTACTCTTAATGTTCGGTTTCGATTTCGGTTTTACGATTTTTGTTTGTTTGATTGATTGTTCGTGTTTGGCGATTCTGATTTTCTGAGTATACCTCGGGATCAGAACGTATTAGTTTGGTTTGATGGAGATTGGCTTTGAATAGTTTGATAGTTACACTTTTATGTTTTCGGTAATTTGAATTATTTGGATTTCGTTGCGTGTATGGATCGACACCATCTATAGAGTGACACTATAGATCGGTTATTTCTTGACACAGATTCAACCACTGAGTCCATGGTTCGACCCTTACTTCCAGTAGCTAGTGTGCTGTAAGATATTTAATCTCGTATTTTTGACCGCATCGACGACTGCGACGATGTCAAATTTTGGCACCGTTGCTGGGGAGTTGTGCGCTTGACACTTTGTGTCAAATTTTGATTTCTCTTTTGATGTTTGATTTTAGTTTTTCAATTTTTCGTATGTGTACGTCCGCATAATTGGCGATTACATGTACCCAGGACAAAATACATGTTATGGCAGCCCCATTTATTACAAGAACAGGCATATGAAATATGGTAGGAGATATGGTGTGCCGGTCTATAACCATTACGAAAATGATTATCACAATGAATCATTTAATGACAATAGGTATGGAGATCCGAATCAGTACGAACAAAATGGGCACACCAATCAGAACACCTGTAGGGAATATGAAAATCCGGCCAACAACCATTACGAGAATGATTGCAACAATGGATCATTCAATGACAATGGATGGCGGACCGAGGAGTCGACGCAATCTGAAAATTACGATGAGTCATGTTTTATGAACAACCAACCCTTCGCCCAGTGCGAAGTGGGACCAAATAATAGAAATGATGGCTGAAACACTTCAACTTCAATTAGATATGGATATGGCAAATCCTTTTCGTTCGATGCGAAGGTAGAGTTGGCTTGGACATTGGCAATCAAACACCGCCAAGCGGTGGATGATGAGACCAATGCTCTTGCAAGATTGCAAAATTCATTAGATCAGTTGTGGGAAAGTAGGGGATTTCCGCCATACTCGCCAGAAACCGAGGCGAGCGATTTTAATACCAATAATACTATGTGTAAACCTACATCACCTGAACATGTGATGGAAGGTTATACACCTTGGGAAAGTCAAGAGACCACCGAGATGGTCGAACAAGTTGTTAAGGAAGAGGTTGTAGGTGACAATACTACCCCTGACTCAACAACTTTTGATGTTTTTGAGAATATTGATAATGTTGATGTGGTGATGAATGAATCTATACCATCACCATACAATTTGGTGGAAGAGGAAGTTGAGGAGGGGGCTGTAAATGACAATACTAACCCCCACCCAACAACTCCTAAAATTATTGAAATCGTTGATACTTTTGAAATTCAAGATCTGGTGATGAGTGAACCTATACCATCACCGGGTAACATGGTTGAAACGGTTACTGAGGAAAGGGTCGTATATGACAATACCACCCCCGACCCTGTAATTTTTGAAAATTTCAAACATACTGAGAGTAAAGATCTGGTCCATCACCAGACAAAGCTAGTCGCTCATTCTTGGTACCGATCCACTTGTTGGAGATGACCAAGATGATGATAAAAACGCTGTGGTTTTAGAAAACGAGAAACTTGATTTGCTCGCCACTCATGATCCATTCATGAGTGCAAAATTAGATGTGATTAATACCATCGATGAAGACATACAGACGCATATCAATATTATGCCCTCCAATCCTATCCGATTCCAAAATCGCAAACTGCAGACGACACGCGTTATGCGAACAAATGCTTCGCAAAACAACTACTGGGAGCGGCACTGGGCGCGCTCCACGTCAAACCGGTGATCTTTAAGAGATACCGCAGAAAAGATCGAGCTTGGAGGTTTAAAACAACCCCCAAGCATTCACGCGAAATAATCAGAAAACGGCAACCGGGCGGCAACAGCAAAACCGGTAAGCCATTTGATCCAGTAAAGCTGGAGGAGCAGTGGGTCAGTGAAGGAACGGTGAGAATTGGAAATCAGCGGAGCCAAATGGCGTACGATCCTCCGTAGCCGCAGAAAGACGGTCCAACTAAAAGACTGAGCAAAGAAGCGCTTTCGGGAGGCAACCCGACATTTTGATAAGTATTTTTGATTTTTTAGTTTTAATTTTTCAAAATATCACTCGGAAAACTTTTCAAAAACGACCTGGCATGGCCCGAGTGTGGGGTGATCGAACGGTTTTTAAAATAAGTGCAAAATTCAAAAAATTTGGAAAATTCAAAGTTAGGCCACTAACTTTTAAGGTTAGCGACGCTAAGCTTTGGTCAACGCGGGTCAAAGGCCTTATATCTTATCGACGCTAATGAGGAACACCCCCTTCCCCTTGTGCGACCGTTAACGACGACAGCACCAAAAACCGTCAGATTTTTCTTGCTTTTGCGTAATTTCTCAGACCAAATTCCGATTAAGCATCCACGGTATGTTTCTAACACATTGCTTCTGTACTTATTGCGAAAAGCATGCTGAAATCGAAGGTTTTGAACCGTTTTGGGGTTTTCTCGAACCGAACCATTCAACCTCCACCCGAACGATTTGTAGGTCGTTTTTCTCGAATTAAACAGTTAGGGTTTCTTAATCGGTCCTATAGCTACATGATGGTGTGCTCAATTTGATGAAAACAACAAAAAATTCAGAAATCTATGAACTGTGGTCGATTTTTAGGGTTCTTCGGGTTTTTGCCCGATTTGGAGGATGTTGAGCTCGATTTTCCTGAAATTGACAGAGGGCTTTTGATAATTGTTAGTTTAGGATGCTATTGGTGTGTACAATTTGGTAAAAACAGGTCGGATTCGAAAATCAAGAAAACTAGGCTTCATATGTGGGGGGTTTTGACCCAAATGAGAAATTAAGGCAATTTTAGCTTGTTTTTTCTGAAATTAAACTTAGGGCTTTTGCTAGTCACGAATTTAGGAACATATTGGTGCAATCAATTTGAAAAACGGACAAAAATTGAAAAATCGAAAAATTTGGGGCTGCGTTCGTCAGTAGCGGAGCTGATCTTTTGATTAGTGTCGCTATTGATGCAGGGACCAATCTTGCAACTATTTCTCATATTTGTACACTGGATTTTGTTCTTGATTTATTTTTGCAGATGGCACGTCGCGCTAGATCCGTTGTTGCAGTCAATGCGTTACCAGAGCACCCATTTTTAGAGTTCATTGAGGGATTATCGGGGACCGCGAAGGCCATGACACGATTGACAGTACTAGCTGGCCGAGAGGGCGAGAGGTCGAGGTTGCACCATCGCTGGACAGGACACTCGCAGCAGCTTCAGGCATCACGACCCGTCTGGAGCAGCACCTGGTCCGCAGTTGGACCAGTACTGATGGCGTCCGTTGTAACACCCCATTCTCACAAAAAAAAATTTAAAACTTTATAATACAAAATATTTAGTTATACACACGGGGTATTACTCTTCTGTATCATTACCACACTTCAAGTAGCACATCCTTTGCACAACGAAAGCTACCGTCCCACACTCGACTCTTCTAATTCCTTGTTTGATTACCTGAGTACATAGCATTTTAAACAAAACATACGTGAGACATACGTCTCGCGAGTAATATGGGTTTAGACCCAAAACAATTTTTCCATATTTTAACTCTTTTAAATTTTCATATTATTCAATTTCCTATGAGCGCACCCATAGGTATTCCTTTTCATTTGTGAGCACATTCCTACGAGCGCACCCGTAGGTTTTATACGAGACGCACCCGTATAACTACTTCCTCGACAGCATGAAACGAATTCATCCATCAAGGTAATTAGACAACTACTTCGCGACGGGAGGTACCATCCCAGTAGTGTCTTTTTGCCACCCCTACCGCAGCAGGCCGTGGTCTTTATCCGGATACTAAGCAACTCATTATCATGGGCCAATCACATTATCAATTTACTGTATTTCTGATTCTCTTTCTGTACACATTATAATCATATTTTTCATAAAATACTTTTAAATCCATAAAATCACTTTGACTCCAAAACATTTTGAATAAAATTCATTTTGCTATGTACCCGAAAATCCACATAATACTCACCTTGGCTAGTTAGAGAAGTCTAACTATGGCTACACCCTTCCTTGTCCTTTCCGTTTATTGATCTTTTACTTCTTAAGCACCTAAGAAGTTTATTCACACTTTATTAATAACATGTTATACTTTAACAACATGTAAGGACTACCTTGTTATGTTCCACTAGACTCATATCACAATATTTTTGTGATATTCATCCCTTAACACACCTTTTTACTTATTCTTATTATCTTTTAAATGACATTTTATTGACCATTATACCCTTGGAAAGTCACATACACAATTTAGACTCATTTTTCATGTTTTCATGCTCTATAACACTTATGGGATCAATTGGGGACCAAGGCTACATGTCTAGGGGCAAAATAGGCTCTTTACCCCTCATCAGAGGGTTACACGGCCGTGTAACTTTACCCATAATAGTTACACGGTCGTGTAACTCTCCCAGGCCCTTCAAACTTTGAATTTTGCACTAAAAGTCATGTATCGGGCTCATTTTAACTCCAAACTTCACCAAATTTTGACCATAGGTTCTATTGACCCTTTATTATGTTAAGAACATGTTTTCACTTCTATTAAGTCTTATTTAGTTCATGACTTAATGATTAAGACCATAGGATGTCACAAGAGCTCTAAGGAAGCTCATATGCACATCAACTCGAATTTTAAAATCTAGTTTTGTCCATTTTCTATACATATATTTATATAACCAATGGATGATTTAATTTAAGGTTTTTACAACCAAAAAACATACTTTGTTAGTTACCAATTAATGATTTCCATTAACCATTTCCATGAGTTTCATTCATGGAATCACCAATTCCATTCCACCCGACAAATTTCAGTTTTTGTTCAAACTTTCATTTTATTATTTGAAACTCTTAGGAAACCACTTCTAATGGTTTCTTCATACTTAAACATCATTTATGACTCATTCTAACCAACTCTTTATGTCAAATTAACACTTTGATCCTAAACTCAAATTTCTAGGGTTTAATTACACATGAAATCACCAAACTTGATTTTAAGTTATCCATATGTTGGATAATGATCAAAATGTGATTAGAAACATAAACCAACTACTTTTACTTGTTTTTAAACCATGGAATCACTGATTCCAAGTTTTTCCAAAGATTTTCCATTTTTAACATTTTTACCCAAAATCTGAAATAACTCTAATTTAACAACTAGGAGTGGTTTATTACTTCTATTAAGACATATTAAACTCATTAAGAACCATTGAACCCAACTTGTTCTTACAAACCCGTCGGTTAGGGTTATTGAGCTCAAATTCTCATTTTCTTGATTTTTTTAACATTTTCAATGGTTAACTTGGTTTAGATAGTGATTAAGACACCAATTAATGCTAGGAATCATAGGATAATCCTCCTCTAGCCACTGAAATCACGAAGCTACAGTAACCTACCCACGGGAAATGGGTTAAACAACCCAAAAAATAAGATTACTAACCTTCTTTGCCTTGGAATTCTTCAATTCCAAGGTAATTGATTCAATTCTTCACAACCTTCATGAACCCGATCACTGGAACTCTTTCTAGCTTTCTCACGATTTCTCTAGAATTTCTGAACATTAAGGAGATATTTTCTCCTTTATATATTTAGCCATTTTACATTTTTGATCCCTTAAGTTCCATTTATCCCAAAATGGCACAAGAATTCGTTTTTTATAACATTATAAGTTTTGTTTTCTTTCGTTTTGACCCCAACATTATATTTTCTTTACATTAGAGTCATTTGCATGCCAAATGACCATTTTGCCCTTTTTACCAATTTTACTATTACGCCCTTGTTCAACCCAACTTTTACATATGTTTATTTTATGACTCTTACCAAAATTTTCAGGTTCTTACATCCGTACTTTCACATGTTGCGGCTGGGATCGCCTCATTGCAGCAGATGAGATTTGTTATGGGGATCCTAGAGTTCTATGCTACATGTACTTGGGTAGTACGCGGGGATGACTTGTCCCAGCAGACGATCCGTTTCCGATTGGGAGGTGTACAGAGGGAGTGCACTGTGGTAGAGCTTGCACGACGAGCATGCATTTATACTGAGGCGGAGATTGATGATTCACATTACCTGCCATTTTTAGCCGAGTGTATCACCCACCCAGACGAGGGTGTGGCAGAGACAACCATCTGGGCTGAGGTCAGCGACATCACATTTAGCACGGTCGCCACTGCCAGTACCATACGATCACTGATCCACCGTCTGTTACACAAGATTGTCACTTGCACCCTTAGACAGCATAAGGGTGGTGACAAGGTGCCGAAGAAGGACTTATGATTTTTATGGGTGCTTCTCCGAGCTGACAGGTTCCTCCATCTCCCTTACCTGTTAGCTGAGTTCTTGGTTGAGTCCGCAAAACATAGATCGGCTAGTCCTCTGGTCGGCAGGCACTACATCACTCGCATAGCCCAGTCCTACCACTTGCTGCCGCCAGAGGTTACGAGAGGAATGCCTTTGTCTTATCCGAGGCCGATAGGGGCCTCATTTCTGCTGACGATGGGCGTTATCAGACAGTGGGAAGGGGGCTACATATTGGTTGGCGAGCCTCAGCCAGCACAGGCTCACCAGGATGAGGAGATGGAGGCAAAGATTGAGGGAGTCGAGGCACCGGTGATACAGCCCGAGGCTCGCGCTTCACGACGACAGAGACGGAGGAGAGAGCCATCACAGTCTCAGCGGGATCAGGAGTCAGCAGATAGGCAGGACGGATTGGACGCGAGGCTCACGAGGATAGAGACCGCTCAGGCGGAGATTCGAGCCAACATACAACGATTGATGGAGGGGCCAGCACGCACTTTTTGTATATTTTGGGATACAACCACCGACGGATGGAGATGACGGGGCAGGACCATCGGGCACGCATCACGATGATACTGAGTGATATTTTTGTACTCTTTGCTTTTCGTTTTATTTTTTTTTTAGTTTTTGTATTTAACTTATGTCTATATCTAAACTTTAACATCTTTTGCATGAGTTGATAATTTTAGTAGATGATAAGTATTTGCCAAATTATGATTGTTGCACCAAATGTTTGGAGTTGCATAATGCAAGTGTTGAAGAGTTTTCTAGCAAACAATGAACAAATAATTCTTATGGTTCACATGCAACCCTAGAAAAATCTATGTTTTCTTCTATGAAGATATTAACTAAAAACCTAAGGCCAATAATAATTTCTAAAGATCAAATTAAGAATAACCAACCTTTTGATCTTGTTCTTGAAGCTAGCAGCAAAATGATCCTGCCTCAAATGCAAGTCACACCCAAGCAATGGAGAAGACAATCCAGCAGAGTAATCTTGGTTCAAGTTGGCGCAGGTTTTAGGGTGGCCAGGTGCCTCCTTTTATAGCCTCCAAGGGTTACAGCTGAAACCCTAAGGAGCCTCCAAATGGGCAAGCCTGCTGACTAAATGGACCAAGCCTTTTCTAAACCCTAATAGGGTTTCGCCAACCATGGAGAATCCTTCCATGGTGGCGCCACTTTTGGCCCCTGTCCACTGGCCAGTTATTTATTCAACTATTGAATAAATACAAACCAGTCCCTTCACTTTTAATTAATTAATTTAATCACTGAATTAAATCCAATTAATTCTATATTAAATCTTAATTAATTATTATAGTTTCTAATTAATATATTAACAATTAAATACATTAATAAATCATTTAATTAATTCTATTGATTTATTAAACAATAAATCAACCTTTTACTCTACTGAACTCTATCATAACCTCCAGCTATGGGGGCAGCCCAAATGGACTTTGCTTCAATTAACAAGATAAATATAAATATAAAGTCATGTCTTAGACATCTAATCCAACAGTCTCCCACTTGGATAAGTCTATGACTTTAATTTATCTTCTAATTAATAAACAACCTGCAGCTTCCAAGAAACTGCTGCCGAACTCTGACCCAGTCAGTTCTGTCCATAGATAAGTGATCATATGATCCTTCGTCTAACAAGATATTTTCAGACACGAGACATGGATTGAGATCAATCTCTGTCCGATACTTTGTTTCCCGATTTCCGATTATGCTTATGACTTTCAGACTTCTAATTGAACACATCAATTTAGTCCAGGCTGGCCAGCACTTTAGTCAACTTCAAAATCATCGAGCGGCCTATAGATATCTGTTTCCCATTAGGATCAAGGAACGAATAAGCTTCGACTCATATGCTTGTGTCTTTTACTTATCAAAATCGTACACAACAATGCGTTTTATAACATCGAGTTACCGATGCGTTTACGTATTATCAATGCACAACCGACTCGTAAATTTCAACTCATATGTATCTGCTTCAAGATCATTTGATATTATCGTCTCAACATTGCTCGTGATGTAATCCATGAAGCAATCTAGCGCGGGTTTATCCAATACTCAAATCTCTATTTCTAAGTACTCATGAACGTTGTAGCAGTCTTACTGCAATGTCTAACTCCTTAGACAATCTACAAACCAATTCAAGACAGTCTTCATTCATACTTACTCTCGAAAAGTATGAGTGACTGTGGACCTTTGAATAATCAAATTATTCGGGAAGTGAAACATGCAAAAACGAAACTTAAAAACTGACTGGTAGCTACTCTTGCCTAATTACCAAGTCTCCACGAGGTAATCACCAAGTCGGATTTTTTCATAAAACTATTATCGGTTTCTAGATTCTATTTTAAACTTTTTAATTCATGTTATGTATCTATGTCTGGATGACCTTTCACTCTTTCAATGTATCCAAATGTCATACATTTATACACTTAATCCGATCGGATATCCTTCCGATGATATTTCAATTTTGGTCATACCGTCATTCTCACTAACAACTCCATTCTATGTATTGTGACTTTCCATGGTTCTCGGGATCTTTAGTCCACATGACTACACCCTAAGACTATTTCGAGGTGTTACAATGTGCCGGTGACCCACACGCGCTCCATCGGAATGCCAACGAAACTCTTTAACCATTAAGTCCTTTTACTATTTGAAACTCTTTTCAAATTACTATCAACATTCACCTTAATTATTTTCCAATGATTTCTTATGTATATACAGAATCCATTAAGTATTCCCAGCCAGGTCATATCCTGAATCTGACTCACTATGCTCTAAGCATAAAGTCATCATGACATGTTTATGACACTTCTCATGCATCTTGGATCATGTTTATTGTGGCTAGGTCTATACTGATGACAACACATATCTGATAGATGTCTATGGATTATGTAAGTATGCTGCACCTTCTTTATATCTCTCATGCCAAATCATCACACTTTGCAATGATAGGAAACTCTTTTCCTGGGGCTATGCATCTTGAATCTCATCAAGATCATATTGGCATAGTTTCGATCTATCTCATAGACGTTTATAACCACCTGAGTATGCCATATCTCTATCAAGTCTTTCATAGCGATCCGTCTCTTAACACCAAGTCATTACACTTTGTAATGAAAAGAGACGTTTCCTAGAAACATTATGTAACTCACATATGGAGATAGTAGATAACAGCAACACTCCCACTGGCTTTGACACAGTTATGGACTATTCACAAAATCCAGAACTTTTGACACATTTTGAGAATCCAAACCTTTCTGACATTTTAATGGAAATCTTTCAGCCCTTTCTCAAAATCCAATCTTTTTGCATATTTTGAGAATCTGAATATCCTTTCTTGCGAGACACCCGTGGGGTAAACCCGAGTCCATGTACCTTTGTACCGGGACACTCTTTGTGAGTCCCTATTAGTGTGCCGGTGATCCACACGCGCTCCACTAACGACTTACAATGTGCCATGCAGTATCTTTTCAGATTTCATCTTCTATTGAGAGTGCTTCTCCCAGAATCAATTACTTGACTCTGGGTATCGTCTCACTCAACCAGATGTTCTGAAGGTACGTTTCTGTCCATGCTTCTTTCTTTTGATGATTCAATTACTCCCACTGGTTTTTAGACCAGGTGTAAAAATCAATCAAAAATGCCACATAGACTGTGTCTCGTCCTAAGGTTCTCTTAATTGGCAGCAACCGGGCTTACCAATGCTTCCAAGTAGTCAGATCGTAAATCCGTACCGACTATAGTGTTTTACCACTATTCGGTATGTCACCCCGATCATAACTACTTATGACGGTGATCAATACTACTGGTCAAGAGAAGATTATGTCAGTATTAAAACAGAAATCTAATTTCTGCTCTAAGCCTAGTGATGACTAAAGGTTCTATCACATGGCTAATCCTAAACTCATTCAGGACTGTCCTAACTCCCACTGTTTCCTAAGAACATGAGTTCTTTCTAAAAGAGCTCTTCTTTTACAGGTATAGAGGGATAGCCAGTGAAACGACATTGCTGATCAGGTTCAGGCTAATCATGAGGTTTGGACGAACACTACAAGACCCTGGACTCTCTATGTGTAAGTGGAATAATCCCAGCTTCACATTTCAGCAGTATCTCCAAAACCTACTTAGTCTAGAATGTGGTTGGAATATGGTCTGACTGGTTTAGTATTCAATGTATCGGAAACTAATTGACAATGTATCTCATACATTGAGGATCGAACTGTTTCGACCAACGCTCCATCATATTCCCTAAGACACATTATAACTATTAATGTTCTCGGAAGGGGATAAACTGTGAAACATTTTCCCAGTTTATGTTGTCACTCAGGTTCTGTGGGTCTTGTACTTCCTTTGAAGTCCTTGAACCGTTCAAGGTTTCAATTCAATCACTTATTCTGATAAGCGAAGCCATATTCGTCATACCGATTGACAAATATCGTGGAGTACAACCAATTGTGTTCCATTTGAGGATTCGAGCAATACACAGCAACTGATGTGTTCGTTGCTCCTAATCTCAATCTCTTTTACATCTCTATGTAAACTTATGACTTTGTTAATTCTGTTCAAGACTTGCAATCTTCAGTTGACTCTAAGTCAGCTGATTCCAAAATCCTATCCTTTGGATCTTTGGGTGATTCATTTCTTGCCACATGTGCTTTATAAAGAACTTAATCATCATCTGACTCTAAGTCAAATGATTCCAAAGTCCTGTCCAACTGGATCTTTGGTTGATTCATTTCTTGACACATTAAGAACTCAATTCATCAAGTGACTCTAAGTCAAGTGATTCCAAAGTCCTGTCCAACTGGACCTTTGGTTGAATTGATTCTTATAACATTTATCTTAACAATCATAAGGGACACAATTCCTAAAATCCAAACACTTTGGATGTATTCAACATTCAAGTTATCACCAATCATGCATTCAACACAACATTTCAAGGATAATTTCGAACAACAGGTGTTAAAAGAAAAATGACAATTTTATTAAAACAAAATCCTTGAACAATGTACTCTATGATAGACAATGTCATACGCATCTAATAAGCTAATAACATGATTTCAATATCTAACTAAACTCTAAAACTGCATGAGCTTCAGATCCAATCTGAATATGCTCCTATGCAACAACATCCCACATCCTACAGAGTCTATGCATACAGAGCAAATGTGAGAAACACATCCTGTATCAAGGAATTAAGGATCAGGTGTTCTGAGTTGATATTCCTGAGTTGCCAAACTGTTCGGCTTCGGAGCATTTTTCAATCTTTCCGTGACTGTGTCCCACCTTGTGGATTCCCAGTTTGAAACATCGAGGAACCGGTCCAGACAATCTAGATCATTTCTTGATGTGTCCTATTACTGGACTCAATCCCGAAGCAGCTAAACCAATGGAACTATGCTTCTCTATGAACGACTCATACAGAGTCAACATTGAATGCATATCCACGATTGTTTTATCTGGTTTCCCTTCCTGTACATCAGGATGAAAGGATCAGCGAGTCGAGCTAATGCTTTAACTCCCGATCAAAAGGGAACCAAATTTATACAGTTTACCTATGTGTCTCTCAGTCTTGAGAACATATGAACTGGTGCTACTTCCGGCACACTTCAAACTCTTTGAAGATCTTGGCTCGTCCTTTCTCAAACAGTTCATGGAATTTATCCACAACTAGCTGCGTTAACTTATCTGACCCCATGAATTCTAAATTCCTGCGGAACATGGGGTCAATGATCAATAGTATTAGGCAACGAACTTTCCTTGACTTAACAATCAAGGATTCATGCTCATCATAGGCTACTGTGATGCCATGCTTTGGGGAGCGGACACTCAGTCAGATATGGTTGCCAGCAAAACATAGAATTATTCTCTATCTATGAAGCCATACCATATAGTTTAGGCCAGTCAGCCTTTCCATATTTAGCAGGTGCTTTCTGATGCTCTCAGAAATGGGTGAAGGAGGAGAGGGAAGAGAACAGACACTTGATTCAGACATCTACAATAAACAGAATTTTATTAGTTTAATTTATCCTTTTAAATAATTACCCAATTTATTATTTATTAAGGCTAGGACCCAAAATACCCCAACTATGATGTGAAGAGGGATGCCTTAATCACAACATGATGGTCATTAAGGTAGATAATACACTTATCAATTTCATCTTATGAAATTCCTAGATCTGTTGAGACACATTGAACTATTCAATGACATGTTTAGTCTCGGATGTGCCCCACTGTTTGTGACTGGGATGCCAAGGATCACACACCGGGTGTGAATAACCATGCAAATTAGCTTGGTACTCTCGAAGTCAATTGCCATCTCTAATTAACGTGCCGGTTAACCACACACGCTCCGTTAATAATGACAAAATCGAGAAACCCATTGCAACTCTTTGCGGACCCCAGTTGGCGTGTCGGTAAACCACACACACTCCACCAACGTTCCACTAAGTGCAATGTGCAATTCCATGGATCAGCACCAATTCACATTTTTAACCTAAAGTAACTAGATTGGGTTTTGTTAAAGGTTCTAGTACTTTCAATTATAGCATTATACTTTTAAGAGGCTTAGCGGTTCTATCAAACCCGTTCCGCTAACGACACTCGACTGATCAGGAGAGCGGTGGGTAAGAGTGAATACCCATTAGACTGCCATTTTATAGGCAGTCGCCTTATACCCTCTTTATAGGACAGTTTTGTGAATGAGGCCTACTAACGGTAAGAATAACCATTTAATCTTATATATAAATATTAACTTTTAATCATAAATATATAAGATATATTTTAATCTTATTAAAATATTTTAGAATTAATTTAATTATAATCTTCGCAAATTTTAAATAATTTTTTGAAAATTTAAATTAATTCTTTAAGCTGATTTAATTGATCTTTTAATTAACAATTAATTAAACTAATTAAATCTAAGATAGATTTTATAAATTAATCAAATTAATTTTCTATCTAGGACCCCTATAGGATTGAAAATTACAAGCCAGGTAAAAAGAGTTCTAGTTATTTAATTAATCTAATTACCAAAAATAACAACATACTTTTAAAAGGCAAGTAAATCAAGCAAATAAAGGGGACCCTGGGGCTTGGCGGCTAGGGTTAGGAAACCCTAGCCTTGAAAACGAAATTTAGGTCATTCCAAGAGGGTTTTTCGCAAAAACACTCAAGGAAAGAATCATTCAAGCAGTTTATATCAATTCACAAGAAAACAAACTTGCTCTGATACCACTGAAGGGTTTTCTAGCAAACAATGAACAAATAATTCTTATGGTTCACATGCAACCCTAGAAAGATCTATGTTTTCTTCTATGGAGATATTAACTAAAAACCTAAGGCCAATAATAATTTCTAAAGTTCAAATTAAGAATAACCAACCTTTTGATCTTGTTCTTGAAGCTAGCAGCAAAATGATCCTGCCTCAAATGCAAGTCACACCCAAGCAATGGAGAAGACAATCCAGCAGAGTAATCTTGGTTCAAGTTGGTGCAGGTTTTAGGGTGGCCAGGTGCCTCCTTTTATAGCCTCCAAGGGTTACAGCTGAAACCCTAAGGAGCCTCCAAATGGGCAAGCCTGCTGACTAAATGGACCAAGCCATTTCTAAACCCTAATAGGGTTTCGCCAACCATGGAGAATACTTCCATGGTGGCGCCACTTTTGGCCCCTGTCCACTGGCCACTTATTTATTCAACTATTGAATAAATACAAACCAGTCCCTTCACTTTTAATTAATTAATTTAATCACTGAATTAAATCCAATTAATTCTAGATTAAATCTTAATTAATTATTATAGTTTCTAATTAATATATTAACACTTAAATATATTAATAAACTATTTAATTAATTCTATTGATTTATTAAACAATAAATCAACCTTTTACTCTACTGAACTCTATCCTAACCTCCAGCTATGAGGGCAACCCAAATGGACTTTGCTTCAATTAACAAGATAAATATAAATATAAAGTCATGGCTTAGACATCTAATCCAACAACTGTGGGGTCACCGTACCCCTGCACTTGCATTATGCCGACGTGTTTATTGCCCCGATTCCTGGATTTCATTGAGACGACGCAACCAATCAACCCTGTTACAGTTGATCCCGACAATCAAACAGTTCGTCGTTCGAAAAAGGGGTAACTCTTTTCTCCCTTATTTTGAAATTCTTTATATACAACGGGGACGTTGTATGATTTAAAGTGTGGGTGGGACGGTCGAAAAGAGAATTTTTGAATTTTTGCGAAAACAGTTTCATTTTCAAAAATTTTAGCAAATTTCAAAATTTTTAAGAAGTTGTAATTGGAAAACAAATAGCTTTTGAGTGTTATATCATTATAGTATTTTTCAAGGAATGATGTTTAGTGGTTATCATGCTATTGTTGAGTTAAAATAAGTTGAGTGTTTAGAAGTTAGAAAAATTATGGATTTAGAACATCGTAGGATTAGGATTCAGGAGGGAATTATCAATCAGTGACATTTGTTGTTCGAGCCGGTAGGTCCGAAAAACATAGCCCTGAAAGGGCATTTATGCACCTTACTACCTAAGATCGTCTGGTTTGGGATAGTATTTCGAAAGCTCGTTACACGGACTACATCGAAAGTCATGGATATTTCCTTAACGGCCTTTAGAATCTGAATGAGTAGGTGCAACTCTATGGACTGAAAATATGTAATGAAGGGTTCTTTAGAAAGTCGTGATTCCCAAAGGGTATTCTAGTCAATTTTTCTTAAAAATCATTTTAGCTAACTTCTGGATTAAATAAACTTTGAAACTGAAGGCATTAAAAAATATTTGGGTTTTATTTACAATTTGTTAAAAACTCACTTGCTTGGGGACAAGCAAGGCACAAGTGTGGGGTGTTTGACGACGCCTAGTAATATCAAGTATTTTAGTCGTCGTTGAGCCCTATTTTGAGTAAAATATATATTTGAAACTGTTATATTACTCACGTTTTGTGTCTAGTGCTTGTAGTACAAATTATGCGAAATACAGAGGTTAAAAGCGTGCAAAATGGTGAAGTTTGGAATAAAGTCTACTTTCAAGCGAAGGCATACGTGCGTCGCGATCTAGAAGACACGCGCATCACGGAAAAGTTGTACACCGGATCAGAGTTTCAAATTTAAAGTGCGAACATCGGGGTTACAAATAAGGTCGTGCCGCGGATTTCACCTCTGTGCGACGCGTCCAGGCAGACTTTTCAACTATAAATAGAGGCCTCCAGTTCGTGATTCGGAAGCGAAGACCTGACATTTGAGTGGAAGTTAGGCTTCTTCGACTCATATTTTCGTATTTCATTGATTGGTAGTTGGTAGTTTGCTAGTTTCAATTTAATTTATTGTTTTTCGATATTGTTTATCGCGTGTGTTCAACGGTTCTGACTTGTAGAATCCGCTGGACCACGTAGATCTGGATTATCGACCGAAGTCAGAATCATTCGGCTTCTGGTTTGGTTTACTTTTTAATGCAATCATTCAGTTACTTTTAATGTTCGGTTTCGATTTCGGTTTTACGATTTTTGTTTGTTTGATTGATTGTTCGTGTTTGGCGATTTTGATTTTCTAAGTATACCTCGGGATCAGAACGCATTGGTTTGGTTTGATCGAGATTTGGCTTTGAATAGTTTGATAGTTACAAGTTTATGTTTTTGGTAACTTCGAATTATTTGGATTTTGTTGCGTGTATGGATTGACACCATTTATAGAGTGACACTATATATCAGTTATTTCTTGACACAGATTCAACTACTGACTCCACGATTCGATCCTACTTCTACTAGCTAGTGTGCTGTAAGGTATTTAATATCGTATTTTTGACCGAATCGACGACTGCGACGATGTCATTCATGGACACCCTTATACAAAACACAGATTCGCCCTTAGTGGTGGAGGTGGGGTTGGGGTGGGTGGGTGGTGGATGTGTTTGTGTGCTTGCTTGGGGGTAGGAGTGGGGTGGGTAACAATGGTCTATTTCTTAATTTTTCCTTTAGACAAGATTTTTAATTTTGTATAAATTCTATTATATATTAGACAGAGAATCAAAATAAACACAAGGAACCAATCGTGAGCGTCGGAATGCAAATTATCGACGAACGGAGATAAGGTTGTAGATTTCTTAATTGTACACGCATGTAGCGGATCATAGCAAAAAACCCACTTCATTTTTTATTTTCTATTTTTAGAGTTTATTCTTTTAACACGAATATATCAAATTCATACTTTTTTATTCTTTTTCAATAAACATTTATATCAATATACAAAAAACGAAAAAAAAAATTATTCAAAAATTCTGCTTAGATTCACATGCAACACCTAATCAATGTGAATCTGGACTATACAAAGTTTTTATAGAAGATTATTCATATGTGAATGATCATTGAAATTACTTTTTTCAGCAATCATTGATCATTTAACAATAACTCATATGAATTTAAATAAACTTTTAGATTCACATGCGAATCTGACTAAATTCATATTGAATTTAAGTAAATTCGTTTATATTATTTACAATTTTAACATTTGAAAATACACAATTGAATTCACTGAGATTCACAAATAATTTACTTAAAATTACACGTGAATGATAAAAAATATTGAAAAAATCGGGTACAATTTTCCTTTATATGTGAATCCATATGTCAAAAACTAGATACATACTATTTTAAACGTTTTGATCATACACAAATGGATTAATTGAGATTCATAAATGAATTTCCTTAAAATTCACATGTGAATGATAAAAAAATTGTTGAAAAAACCGGATACAATTACCATTTATATATGAATTAGTATTTCTAAAACTAAAAACATTTTAAATTCACAATGTAATATGAACTGGACTAAATTTTTATGGAAGATAATTCACATGTAAATAGTCACTGAACTAAACTTTTACAATAATTATTAATCATTCAATAACAACTCATGTAAATTTAAAAAACGTTTTTAGATTCAGATGTGAATTCAAGTAAAGAAACATATAATTTTACTATTTCAACCTTTTGATATCATACAATTGAATCAACTGAGATTTACAAAAGAATTACTTAAAATTCACATGTGGTTAGTCAAAAGTTATTGAAAAAATTGGATAGAATTGTTATTTATATATGAATGAATATATCAAAACAATACATTTCAGTTCAGATTCACATGATGAATTTGGACGAACTGAAAGTATAAAAAAAATCAAAATGTGTATATCAATATTGATATCTATTTATAGAGAAGATAAAATTATGAATTTTGGTATATTTAGTTTTTTTTGTTTGAAAAAGAATAATCATAAAAATTAAAAAAAAAACATAAAAAACGAAGTGATATTTTGCTATAATCCTCTATATGCGCGTCCAACTAAAAAATATACATCATTTTTTCCGGCCTTCGATATTTTATATCCCGACTGTATAATTAGTTTCTTGATTCCTTATTTAATTTTGGTTATGCTATGGTAGCTTTTGTTAAAAGTTCTCCGGATCCGAAATATACAGAACTAAAAACGTTCCAGGCGAACCAGCTTTCCATCCCCATAGCGTATAGGCCTCCTCTATGATAAAACCGCTGCATTTAATCCTTCCAATTCAACATGGACAACCGACTATGTAAACATATTATATTGATGGCTGAGACTAGAGCTGCGGGGCTAACCGTGACGGACGCGTGAAAGAAGTGGCAAAATTCAAAATCCATCGTGTCACATAAATATGGATAATTTATCTAGAAAATTTGCACATATGGCCCACCCTTGTTGAATTGACCAGGCTTTCTTTTTCATTTAAGTGGAGCTGCAATTTGATCCCCTTTTCATAATGTTGAGTTTCAAACAACCAAGTGATTTTTATCTTCGTAATTAACATTCAAAAAACAAATTGAGCACAAAATAATTGTTAGGTCGGTATATAAAATTCTAATGAAGAACTAACATGCTTAAAATGAAAGAAAACAAGCATTACTGCAATTAATGATTCTTCCACTTGGCCTACCACGAACAGCAAGCTTATTTGGAAATAACATGTAGCACACCTTCTATTAAATGCTTTCTTTCCTTCTAAATAGATACATAACCAATCTAATTAATTATTATCTTTAAGCTCTTCCAAATATCATCCAACACAGCAGCACGCCCTATAAAGTAGGCCACGAATTCACTTTGCCTCCAAACCAAAAAGGCTTCGCTTCCATTTTTTTCTCTTCACCAAAACTAATACTTATTCAACAAGATGATGATGATGATGATTATGATAGCGGGATTTGTGGACTCCATAACGACACCCATCAAGACATGGTTAGACACGATGCTATACGCCCACGACCACCACAAGACCACCAGCATGGTGGTGAAGGAGCTTGGTGTTGGTAGCTCTCGAGTTGACTGCATCGTGTGTCTATCGGAAGTGACTTTGGGAGAAAAGTTGGCAATTCTAGAAAGGTGCAGACATGGGTTTCATGTTGAGTGCGTTGAAGCATGGTTGAAAGACCATCCAAACTGCCCGCTTTGTAGAACCCCTCTTTCTGGTGCCAATGAAGACGTACACAAGCACAAAGTTTACTTAAGGAAATTTTATGAGATCATGAGCTGTTATGGTTTCCTTGTTCTGGAGACCATGGCTAGTTGGCTAACCAAGTCGTTTAGCGAGGGTCTCCACTCCAATCTTTCCGAGAGCTGCAGTTATTTGTGATATTGCTACTCCGAACATCAACCTATACTATTAAACATACTTTTTTTTTTTTCTCTTTTTGATGCTATAGGATTGTTATAAACATTCAGGTATAAGCTATTTATACAATTAAATCATAGACACTCATGTAAACTAAAGATTGGTTACAAATATTTTTTTATCTCATATAAAAAATTGTTCCTTTAGAGTTGTAAGTGGTTTATTTTGCATCCGTATGAATCCTCGTCGTTGTGGTAGTTATTCGGCATGTAAAGAAGATGATGTGGTAAAGTTTAGAGTTGTAAAGTGGTTTATTTTGCATCCTTATGAATCCTGATAGTTGTGCGAGTTAATCGGCATGTAAAAAAGATGGTGTGGTAAATTATTATCGTCATGATAGTAGCAGATTTCGTTCTTATCCGTTTGTAGTAATTCACATAAAAGCCAAAGGGCTTCTAGTCCATCGGCATAGGTGTTGCTTTCCCTCCTTGAGGTCGAGGGTTCAAGTCTCGTTTGAGACATAGGTGGTATTAATGAGTAGTTTAGAAATAGGAGTAAGTTAGATTCACGTTCAAAAAAAATGATAAAGAAAAACAAAAGGTCAAAATTGACTTTTTGCATATTAACCAATAAAAAAATAAGGAAGGCCTCAACCACTCAACCTTCACTACAAGGATTAGTGGTTTTAGCGGCGACAAATGTCTCCCCTAAAAGTCCAGAAAGTCGCCCAAAAAAGTGTCGCTGCTAATGCTTCGTCGCTACTGCTTCCATGTCGCCCCTAAAAGTGTCGCTACTAATTCCGTTGCCGCTAATGCTGCTAAGTCGCCCCTATAGGGTCGCCACTAAAGAGTTCGTCACCATTATGGTTAACTGTCATTAAACCGTTCGTTGCTAGTACGTGTCGCCGCTAATACTCTTATGTTGCCGCTAAAAGTGTCGCCCCTAATCAATTCAGACAGGTTCCAGGAAATGCCTTATTTTCATTAAGTCCTTACTACAGATGTTCTTAATCTATTCAGACAGGTTCCAGAAAATGCAGAAATTTAAACAACATCCATAAATATTTATATAATCCGATAACATGTTTCAAAACCCATAACATGTCTCAAAATCCATAACATATCTGATAATACTAAATAAAACATTAACTAGTTGTCATAAACTAAAAAAACTACTCATCATTACCACCGTTTCCATCATCGTTATCATCATCTTATTCTTCTTGCAATTGTCGCATATATGCTTTCATTTTTTCAACTTTTCTTGGGTTGTTGAATAAACGGTCTATATCATCCATCTACAAAGTACACAACAAATGTATTAAGTACACAACAAATGTATTAAGTCATTATCAAATAAGTTACAACTAACCTCAGTACTCTGTGTTGGTTGTGATGATTGGCCCTCCATAAAAGAAGGATTCTTGGAACTTTGTTTTCCAGACGGTTTACGTCCGATCCCTCTTATGTGTCCTCGTCGTGTACCGAGCACTTTTTCAAATACAGCCACCTCGTCTACTGGAGTGTTTGTGGGGTTACATATTGCGTATTGCTCATTAAACTCACGAAGTAAATCATTCTGTAATTTACAATGATGATTAATATAGATTAGTATACTTCTTATTTAAAGTAAAAAAACAATAATATACATATAACTATAAACAAAAAACACCAATGTACTTACATATTTTTCCTCAACATCTGGGCTATCAAAGTTCCCTTCTTTATCAGTATGTGCTTCATGATAGGCTTCAATTCTGGTAATGCCCTGTTTCACATAAAAAATTAGATTATACTCTAAAACTAACACATATAATTATAACTTACTTTCTTGAATGCAGCATTACTGTAGGTACTTGTCCCTCCGCGGTTCTTTACTGTTCGTTTGGCACGATTACCACTATTTTGTTGAGAGCGCTCAAGAAATTTAGGACTCATGAAAAGATCAACCGCACTGTCCCAGTTTTGTGGTTTCATACCCCGGGGGGATTAGCCCTTGCTCTCTCCACATCATTCACCCCTCCATTTTTACCAAAATAGTCATTCGCAGTGGATTTACGGCCTCTATAACGCTTTCCTACTTGACATTCAATGCCCTCCCATAAAGCTCTTCCATCGGGATCATTTTTAAGTGAATCAAAATCAAAGTATGTCTACAAATAAAAAAAAGTTAGATAAATAAAAAATAATAAAAAATCAACAAATGAAATATAATTATATAAATAATTTACCCGTAGGTGCTCCCACAAGCCATTCTTTTGGTCTTCTGGAACTTCTGCCCATGATTTTTTGTCTAATGGGATGTCTCGCCAAATATAATCGCTAGCATCACGAATAAATATGTCATAATTGTCACCAACCGGAATGTAGGTAGCGGCCCTATCCCAAACTAACGGTAAAGGCCGCTTGCCATTAGCTACCCATTTCTCAATCATCTTAAGATTTTTTTGAATGCCTCTACGATTCTTGGGTTGAGCTGCAAATGTAATTAAAAAATATTATTAGTCATAATTTATAAGAGTGATTTGTCAAATAAATAAATCTTAAAAAACTTACTATCCTGTTGATGATGGCTAGGGCCTCCAAAACCTCGTGGAGGTGGCTCCCCATTACCATCTCCTCCGTGGCTCATTACATCGGCCATCCTGAAAAGTTATAAGATATAGAATACAGAAATACAAAATGAAATACAATGCCATAATTACAACATATAAACAAGAAGTATATTTCTATTTCAATGAGCCAAGTTCGATTACAATGAGACAATAATACATATAAAAAATTTCACTCTTTCTCGCCCTCAGACATTTCAGTGTCATCCTCGTACGTTTCACAATCAAAATCGCTCCTATCATAATCAGTCTCGTCTTCAGATACTTCATTGATGATACGCGTCGATTGACGAACTGGAATTTGACTTTCAGGAGTAACTGAACTTTCACCTACCGTTGGTAAACCTATAAAGTATTGGCTCAAGTCGATTACAATTCTACAATTAGATGAACAGTTATTCTGAACGGTGTCGATATTTTCAGCAGGGCTAATAACATCAACATTTTCGATTATAGCATGCTACTTTTGTTTTTTGTTTCTATTAGAGCATTGTTGTTTCTTATTTTTGTTAATTAAAGTATTCTAATTTTGTTGTTTTCAATTATAGCAATCTAAAGAAATCGTTAACTAATAAGTTCTTAACAAATAAGTCAAAATAAGTCCTAACTATCATACATTCCATTAACATAATATTAAGTCATAACTAATAAAGTTCTTAACAAATAAGTCAAAATAAGTCCTAACTATCATACATTCCATTAACATAATATTAAGTCGTAACTAATAAAGTTCTTAACAAATAAGTCAAAATAAATTCAATACATAATATTAAGTTCTTAAAAATATTAATAGAAATCCTCAAATATCAAACATATCATACATCCCATTAGCAATTTCAAACAAATTCAATCATGTGTTTATATAAAAATATACATATACAATCCTATAATTTCACATATATTAACTAATGCAAAATCTATAAAAATTAACACAAAATGTATTTAATGTGCATATCAAAAAATCCATATACATTAACATACATTTTAACACAATATTACACAATCAAAACTTTATACATCAAAGAATCAAAATGCATATACGTCAAATGATCAATCAATTCTCTATATAAAATAACTCATCTTCAAACAAACAACTTATTACATAAATGATGCTAGAACTATAATTTATAAAACCCTAAGTTAAACATAATAAAAGTTACCTCTTTTAGTTGAAAATTACACAAACAATGTTGTAGGAGATGAATGTTCCACGAAACCAAGCTTCAAACCTTGAAATTTCCGGCCAAAATCGCAGCTTCTTGAGAGGATTTTGAGGTTTTTTGGTGAAAAATGCGAGAAAAGAAACCCTTCTGTGGGTTTTCCTGATCTAAGAATTAGCGGCGACACCCTTTAGGGGCGACACCGAGCATTAGCGGCGACATGTTGGAGGGAAACTTCTCGCTTTTTTTGGGCCGTCCGATTAAAGGAATTTTCAACGGACACGATTGAAACGAGTGGGGAGGGGCAGATAGTGGTATTAGGGGCGACGTTATTAGCGGCGACTTAAGGCTTTAGCGGCGACACCTTATTTCACATGGAGGGAAAATGTCCCGCCTGATTTTTCACCGTCCGAATGGTTGGCTTTTGGATGGCTAGGATTCCAAACGGTGGGGAAGCTCGGATCGTGCCTTTAGCGGCGACACCTTTAGGGGCGACCCAAGCATTAGCGGCGACACTCGGCTCGTCAGGCTTGGTGTCGCCGCTAATGCTTAAGTCGCCCCTAAAGGCGTCGCCGCTAAAGGCACTAATTCTTGTAGTGCTTGCAACATACAAACACGGCCACACGAGTTTCATGAAAAAACATGTTTCCTATGTTCCACAAAAATTGCTATGTTTTTATTTAAAAAGGGTTTTACTATTTATATCATTTTTATTTATCTTTTATCCGTTAATGATTACTTCATATTTTTTCTTAAAACAGATATAATCATTACATAATAATTTCATATATTCTATAATCATTGTAAAATTATCAACTTATAATTATTAGATTTATATAATTTTTATGTAAATTTAATATAATTATTTATAAGTAATAAAACACAATTATAAAAAGTAATATAACATAAAATCTTTTAAATCTATTTAATGAATTCCTTTCAATCTACAAAATAAAAAAACTATAAAATAAAATATATTAAGTAAATGATTTTAAAAAATTGAACCATATACATAAGTCAATTTAAAAAAATAAATATAAACCTAATTGAATAGTTCTATAAAAGAATCTGTAAAAAAGAAATCAAAAACCCTAACTGTATATCCGTAAGTCGTACTCTCTCCTCACATATCTCTCTCGTGCTCTCTCAAATACGATCTCTCACAACTCTCTCTCTCTCTCTCTCTCTCTCTCTCTCTCTCTCTGTTGTTCGACTTCATCTCTCGATCTCCTTTGACTCCGGATCTCACACTCTCAATGGCGACTACAACAGCAACACCTCACCGCCGGCTACAGCAGCATCGCCTCATCGCCGATAGCTGCCCCTCATCGTCTCTCTGTCACGCTTGACCTCACCGGCAGCCGCAACATCAACAGATCGACCGGAAGTCACTCACACTACCTATCAACATATCGTATCTCTATCATTCTATCTCTCACGCTTCCTCCGTCTCTCTCTTTCTGTTTCTGTATCTTACTATACCTATCTCCCCTTCTCTGATCACAAGTTGGTTGATTTGGTGGTTTGGATGCAAGTGGCCTGATACTTTATGTCGAAATCAATGCTCGGAAGTCACCCGAGTTAGACAGTCCAAGAAATTACTGCATTTGATTTTTGGTTGTTGGATAGAATAAAGTTGGTTTTTCAATGTTTTTATAATGATCAAGTATAGTTGAAATTTAATTTTCTCTGTATTGGAAGATGAGTTTTATGGTTTCAAAAAGTTAGAAAATTTGATTTACAAACTTATTAATTATTAAAGGGGAAATGCCAGTAATTAAGGGGTATAGATAGTAAGACCATTATAAAAGGGGTAATTTTAAAGAAACCTCCCTATGTGTGTGGATGTATGTATGTTATGTGACTTGACTTACACATACATATGTTATATCATAGGGATTTTTTGGCACACCCCTTATAAAAGTCTATTGTGTGATTGTGTTTACCAATCAGAATTCAGAGAAAAACCAGTTTCTGTAGTAATAAGAGTCATTTATATGATTTTATTAATTTAAAATTAATTGATTTATATGTCAATTACTATTACGCCCCTGTCCGAATTTAAAATGATTGTCCCACATTTAATTACAAGGCTACACAATATTTATATAGTTACATTTGATTTTATATATATATATATATATATATATATATATATATATATATATATATATATATATATATACACACACACACACACATATATATATATATATATATATATATATATATATATATATATATATATATATATATATATATATATATATATATATATATATATATATATATATATATATATATATATATATATATATATATATATATATATATATATATATATATATATATATATATATATATATATATATATATATAGTTGCGATCTTTGAGAACCCAAAAAACTATGAACTTGAGAACCCTTTTTAGACCACTAGATCAAAAAATGTATGGTTAAGACTGGAGGTGGCATTTTTGTAAATATGATAAAGAGTAACACCATTTACCTTATACTAATACGTGGTGAAGGTTAGCAACGTAATTTCGATCTTCAGTACATATCCGATTGAATGGCCTTTCAAATCAAATCCTGAATGGCCTTCCATATCGTTCTTAATCCACTGATATTGTATGAATATCGATTTCTAAAGATTGTCAATATAACATTAAGGCGATTCAGAGGTAATGTAAACCCTAGTTTACGTGTGTTTGTCGAAATTGTAGATGATGAATATGAGTTGGGTCAGATTGATTTGAAAAATCTAAAAGATTAAACCCTAAGAGGTTCAATTTTGCTGTTATAGGCAGAATATCGACTTTTGAAAGGGTTTGTTGTTTGGAAATCAATCACTTCTGAAAGGGTTTTTTGTTAGGTTTCTAAATTTTGTTCGTCTTATACATCGTTTTCTTAAAGATTAAACCCCAATTGCTTCAATTTTGACGCTTCTTGTTTTTCTACTTACTTTCTGATCATTGGTTTTGTATATGTTTTATTTTTTATGGGTTTTCTATGGCTTTAGTCTGAAACTATTATAAATACAAACATGGTATCAGAATTTAGTTGTGTTTGTTGTTTTTTATGAGGTCCAATGAATTTAATATTCGAAAACATGGTTTCTATTATATTATAAACCCTAATTAGTAGGTTGTTGTGATTTTTTTTTATTTTTTTTCTGATTTTAGTTTAATGCAATACATATATTCTGTTTTAAAATAGTTTCACTCTTGCATATAAACTATTCATAATAACTACAAGATGGTTAATAGAGGTATGAATTTTGTTTAAAAAATGTTATTTCATCCACTTTATCTTTATTTTTAAAGTAATTTTGTAGTTTGTAGGAGGAGTGAAAGACAATGGAAAAAGGCTCTCAGGAGATGTTCAAATAAAGAATTTGATCCATTAATAATTGAAGATGATGCTAAAGATGTCCAAGATGTTGTTCAAGAACATGTTAATAGATGGATGAGCTAATCATACCTGACAATGTTCATAGTCAACCAGAATATAAAGGTAATATGTTTATATACCAATTCTTTAAATATCAACAGTTAGGAGTCAGCTTCAATAGGTTTCCAATGTATTTATTTGGTATCAATCTATAAAACTTTTATATCATTATTGATAAACATGTAAATATTTTTATATGTACACATTTATGCATATAAATATGTTTTTAATTAAATATTGATATATCTGGTTACATCTGCATGTGGATATACATCAATATGACAATATACACTTTTGTCATTTTCAACTACTTGTATATGTATATTGATGTGTAGAAATACATATAGGTGTCATACATGATGTGCACATGTACATTAATTTCATATTATCTATATATATAGAATGTGAATACTTATACTAATCTGATAAATCCAATTAATAGTTTATATTATACCTATGTTTTTAATGAACGTGTTATACTAAAGTTATAAATTATTGATATTTAATTTCAAACAAATGAGATTGAACAAGAGATGACTCCCACATAAAATATTATTAATATTAGGAAGGATAATAACTCTGCATCGATAACCAGGAGTGGAAAGAGGAGAATGAAGGAAGTAAAAGTCTTAGATCAAGTTAAAGTTAAGAAATCTAGAATAAATCTAGTTATTACAATCACACCAACTATACGTCTGAGATCATAATCAAAATCATCTGCAAAGAGAGTTAGATACAAAAAAAACCATGTTATTGAAGTCTCCTTCTAGCAGTTGATTTCTCAAACCCTTTGGTTTACAAATCAAGACATCACCTTCCACAATGATCGATGATACTCAATCTTTATCTGAAGACCAAAAAGAAGCGGTTAGTGAGATAGGTTTTAGATCATTTTTAAACATGAAGCTTGTAGTTAGTTCAGAAAAACTAGGTCATTATGTAGTTGCTAATGTAGATGACAAAGAACTGGTGAAAAATGAGACATCAAGTTAACAACTGAGATAGTTCATGATATGTTGTGTATACCAAATGGTGGTACGGATATCGATGATGTTGAAGAACTTGATGATACAATGAGATTGTTAGGGCTTGGAAGGTGCAGTTCATGAAGCAGGATATATTAAGGAGTGAACTTGTTAGAAGGATACAATAATCAAATGATGATGGGGTAATCTTCAACCTGAACTTTATAACTCTATTCAGTAGTTGTATTTGTAAGGCATACAAAACTAGATACATAATAAAGCATATTGTCAACAAGGTGGCTGGTATCAAGGATATTCGGACATTAGATTGGTGTAGATACGTGTTGAATGCCATCAAAGGCTCAAAAAGGAAGTGGTTACCTTACTTTAATAAACACAAGTATTGCGGTCCCATCACATTCTTACTTGTAAGTTTTTTAAATTATGCAATTTATATGTATTTTTAATTTTAATTTTTTTAACCTAAATGTATCAACTACAATCTTATACAAATCACATACTTGCATCATATAAAAATACCAAACGACAGCGTTTCAACGACATTACCTACAATCAGGAATTGGGAATATGATGTCCTAAAAAAAGAGAAATGTACGAGTTGAACAATGGTGGAATCAGGAACTTTACAGGAGCTGAACAAATTAATGTAGAGGAACCAGTTGTTGTAGTTCAGAAGACGATTCAGATATGACTGAATACATATTTTGTGGTCATTACCATTTATTTACATTTTTACTAATATATATATATATATATATATATATATATATATATATATATATATATATATATATATATATATATATATATATATATATATATATATATATATATATATATATATATATATATATATATATATATATATATAGGGAGAGGTTAAAATGAGAAGGATTAAAAGGTTGAGAATGTGAGAATGATTCTGGACCAATCATTTTATAGGGATATTATAGTAATTTAACAATATGTCTAATTAATTAAAAATCCTAAATAACTATGTTTTCCCTATAATCATGGGATTAAATTATTCACTTTCCATGATTATAGAGATTAGGATTTCTGTTACCAAAAATGAATTTTTTTTTATTTTTATTATTTGATTTATATGACTCATTTTTTAACTAAATTTTTATGGTGACGAAAAATAGAAATATAATTTACCAGAATATTTATTATTTAACCAGAATATTTATAATCATACATGAATAAAACATATTTTTAATCATATATGAATTTAGTTGTAATCATGAATGAATAAAACACGGTTTAGAGATTAAAATTACAATACAATTCTAATCATACATGAATAAAATAGATTTCGTAAATATATAGATTATACCACAAACAATAATTAAAATACAATAGTTTTGTATTGCTCTATAATCATAAGTGAATAAGTCATGATCTTCTAATCATAAATGAATACACCACAAACAATAATTAAAATACAATAGTTGTCTACAATCCTATAATCACAAATGAATAAATCATGATATTTTCCTTTGTAGTGTTTGATTGTACTTTAGCACTCCAATAATGCTTTCCAAAATGATCTTGAATTTCTCTGTACATTGTGAAATACAAAATAAATATCAATAACATTAACTAAATAAAAGATTGAAAAAACATAATAACATTAAGAATATCAAGAAAAATAGAAACTAACAAGCAATCTAATTTAGTCATTGATGAATACAAAGTAAAATGAAAAAAATCAATGAGTTTTCCTTACGTTGATGATTAAAACTCAATTGCAATAGAAATCAACAATAATTTGATCTAATCTTCAATGATTAATTGATAGAACAGAAAATCAATAACTTAATCATCAATGATTATCTAGTGAAACAGAAAAATGACAATTAACATGGTTTATTTATTAATTAGTAACATCTCATGTATCTTTATTTTTTTTCTACAAAATCACTAATGCAATTGTAATATAGTTCTTTTCGTTAATGAATAACACTATATTCATAAATGAAAAAAATAGGGATATAACCATCGCAAATGAATATCATATAATCACCAACAAATTACATCTATTCATTTATGATTATAATTGTCATCATAAACGAATAACACACAAACTCATATTATATAACATGTTCTATTCATTTATGATTATATATATAATCATCCATGAATACAACGATTTATATAATCATCGGTAAATGAATATAATATAGTCATCAACGAATTACATCTATTCATACCATTCTGAATGTCTTGAAATCGAGACTTAACCTTATCATGCCGGTTCGATGGTTCAACTGCTTCAACGGGTCGGGCCTGTCCAAAAAATCGGATGACGTCATTATAAAGTCATAACTATTTTTAAAGTTATAAAAAATTCAAAAAAATACCTAATTTCATAGTTAATCAATGCGATCATACTAAAATCAATAAGCTAAAAAAAACTACCACTAAAACACCAAGTAGCACTTTAAAACTACAAATTGTCAACGTGAACAATATATGCACAATTAAAATAACTATTAGTTTATTCCACATAGCAAGACAAACGTGAACAACAAGATTTTTCAATTAGAACTGTTTGTAACTCTGTATACTCTAAATACAGTAGATGTACCTGTTATCAGAAGCTGAGAAACATCATTTTTAAATATTTAATTATGCTTACAATGTACATGGACAATACATTGTGTAAATGACTAAATGCAAATTAGCAAATGGATAACGAGAATGGGAATCACAAATCCACACAGGAGCAAGTGAGCAGAAATTGGGAATCGTAACTGTAATTGGAGATGTATTCTCAACTTCTGTAAATGTAATCAATATAATTAACTTTCATATTTTTATAATTCACAGAAATTAGTTTTAAACTTTCAATATTTGGTTTCAATTCATTACCTTTCAATGTTCACCGGTGATTGAGGAGCAACAGATCAACGATGGCACACTCGTGCAGCCGTGCAGTTGTCGCCGGTGGTGGAGGAGCATTCGCCGGGGAGCAGCAACCGCCGGAGCAGCAATCGCCGACAGCAATAATGCAATCGCAAGCACATGTTCGATGGCAGTGGAGTCTAGGTTTAGCGAGTTAGCAACAGATCGAGAGGGTGATGTGGAGATGGTCGATCGGCAAGAATGAGATCGGTGATGATCGGCATTGAAGAAGAAGAATCACTAAATCGATTTCCTAATTTTGTAATGGTGATGGATGTATGTATGGAGAGGGAGACGGTGATTTAGGGTTATACTTGATTTCCTGATTTAAATCTTTGACCACGAAAATTGCGAATGAAATTTAATCAGTTTTAGAATAGCTAACTTTAAGGAGACCCATTAGGACGAAAGTACCCTTAAATTGTTTTAATTTTACAATTACTATCAAGAAGTTTCGTTATTTACATAAATAGCCCATTTAAAATTAGCCATAGATCTTGAAAAATAAATGGTCCAGATTCTTTCTCACTTTCTCAACCTTTTAACCCTCCTCATTTTATCCTACCTCTATATATATATATATATATATATATATATATATATATATATATATATATATATATATATATATATATATATATATATATATATATATATATATATATATATATATATATATATATATATATATATATATATATATATATATTATTTTGGATTGTCTAAATTGATAAGAAGAAGTGGTTGATATAAGTTTACGCATTTCACGAATTCATAGGTATAAGCAATAGTTGGCTGAAAAGTTTTTCTTGTCTTATTGAAAAAGAACCGACCAACATAGCATTGTTATCTTTGAAAGTGGAATATGAGGGTCTGTTTGGTGGAGAAAGAGCGAAGGGTGTAGGTAGTTTAATTATACATGAAGATAATAGGAGTGGGTTTTTTAGTGGTAATTATGCAGATGAACGGTTCAATGAACGTACAGGTTGAAGACTGTATGGATTTGAGTCAGTATCATACAAATGTGGATGTAGTTAATCTGGATACTCTATTGTCAAAGGGACTAAACACAAAAAACGATTAGTTTGTTGCAGGCATTTGTGGTGATGATAACAAAGAAGCAGCTGTTGCAGGAGTGATAAAAACTCCAACCAATACATTTTCTTTCAAGATTAGTTAGGGATCGTTACAGGAGAATAAAAAAACCATTTGATTCTCCAATATCCTATACATGTTATAGGTAGTGGAAGAAACATAAAATAAGTATTTTTCTATAAAACAACTTGTTTTAGAAATATATAAAACAAGTTGTAAAAAATTCTTAAAAAAATTTAGTAAAGAACACATTTTGTGAAAAATCCTGGAGTAACTTAAAAAAAAATAACGAGCCAAATTTGTAAACGAAAGTCATTGTTGGGCCAAAATTATGAAAAAAATGAAAGATGGCAACTACTTTTTACTAGAATGGAAAAGTTGGGCTAAATATGTAAAATAGGTCTAAAACAGTAAAGAATGGAAAGAATGGAATAAACCTGTAAAGAATGGAAAAGTTGTAAAAATAATTAAATTTTGGGATAAACCTGTAAAGAATGGAAAAGTTGGGCTAAATATGTAAAATAGGTCTAAAACAGTTTTCGATGTGTGATAATAAAAAAAAGATGGCAACTACTTTTTACTAGATTCGAACCCTAATTGCTTAAGAGAAAGAGGCGTGTTCCTACCACGGGGCTACTATCGGTTACACCATCACTATTACAATGAATATATGTCACATAAAACATAAGCATAATTAATGAGTTTATAAGTTTATTAAATTGAATAGAACAGAAATGGGTACACACCATAAGTTATGAAAATACAGAATACACCCATTGAAAATAAAACATAATTTGGCCAAATCATGTGAGAGTCGCACCATCACCATTGCCAAAGATATCATCGATAACATATGGTTTATTTGCACCAACATCAGTTGATGATCCCAAAAAGTAAGCCACAACCTGACTCTATCTTGTTAAGCACACCTAATGATCCCATAAAGTAAGCCATAACCAAGAGTATACGGTCAACAGCCAACTTTTCTTATATAACCTTCTAATGTGCTAAATGGATTGCTTTTTTTCGTACATTGTATATGGACTAAATCATACCTATTCTATAAATAAAACATGGGTGGAATCCTATCACACACCGATCACATAGTGATTTATGAAACCTATAGATTAAGTCATATGGCATGCTTTGCAATCAATCATAAAATGATATATAAAACCCACACAAGTAAAGTAAATCAATTCAGTATATTTAGGAATAATAATCATGATAATTATCCGACTAAATCCTTTTCATGCAATACATTTGTGTTTAAATATCAAAAACACACACACACACATGTTGACGAATATCCATTTCCAGAAAGCAATATGATATCGCCTCCTTCTAGATGCCACAACCTAGGGTAATCCGAATTTAGGAGTTTTAGGATATTTGGGATCTTTGTACAAAGCTATAAATATATCCTTTCTATTAATAGTTTTTTATCATTCCTTTATCTCCTCTCTCTTATTATGGAGTTTATAACCATGCAATCCCTTCTTCTCATTGTCGATTTCATAAAACCAAGGTCTTGGGAGTTTTAGGTTTTCCCGTGATGGTTTCCATCTAATAATAAATGTGTTCTTGGTTGTTCTTATTGCTTCCGGTGTTCATTATATTTACAACAGAACTGTATATGATGAATGAGAATCACATGACCGAAATTATCTATGCATAGCAAAATTGGAATCTCTAAAAGAGTATAAGTTGGAAGAAAATTACATTTGTGTTAATCACCTAGAAAGTGTAGGTAGACTCGTCCATACACGATATGAAGGAAGAATATAAAAATATACAGGTTCTTGAGATTAAGACACCCTGAATCAGTTTTTGTTCCATAGCCTGTTGTATGCCCTTTCAGTGAAGAAACATGATCAGTGAGGACCCTTCCAGTAGTCTACAATGCGTTAAAGTTTCTATTTTTATTTAATATTAAACTCTTTCTAGCACATAGGGTATGCAATCCATTAGATCCAGACTATCGTCATAGTGTTGAGCCACTTTGTTTAGTGAGGAATCAGAATTTCGTTCACAATACATACCTTTTCCCAACATATATTTTTATTTAATCGGTATGTTCCATTTCTCATCAAAGCCCATTCAGAATGTCATGGGTACCTATTGCTATAACAAGTTGCCTCTAAGAAACATTATATGATGACTTATTTTTGAATACTTGAGAAACTTTGTCATGAATTGGGTAAATCAAGGTGAGAACTTCTGTGGATCCTGTTGTAACAAACCTTTAGAAATTCAATGGCCCTTAAGTGTTAAACTTGGAATCATGAACCATATGTTAAATTAGAGAAGCTGACAACCAGAATATGGTAGATGATGATCAGATGCCCGAAATGATATTGTCATAGCAAAACTGGATTTTGTAACCCTTATCTCAAAAAAAATTGGATCGAGAAAATCCAATAAAATATGTAGCTAGATTGCATCCCAAATTATACGGGGAGAGTTTATAGAAATATATTCTCATTGAGATCGGACTACCCCCTAAATCATTTACTCTTTCATAGCCTCTTATATGTCGCCTTAGCGAATAAACATGATAAAGAAGGACCCTTTTAGTAGTACCTCAGAATTGGCTTGAGTCTCAAATCCATGAAAAATATTCAGATTGGCGAACTATCCCTAGCCAACCAAGTGTTTGCACTTTGTAAGTCATGAATTGAATAAACCACGTGCAATGTTAGTTGGAGAGGTCATTCGTAATTTCCTTTAATGATTGTTTGTCCAGTTCACTACTATAAGTGGATTGAAAGTCATCATCCATGTTGTCCTTTTCTTTTACTTCCTCAATTCTTTCCACGACCTGTTTAATATCCATCCTTTTGTTGGCATCTTTTTCACAACAACTCAAACCAATTTTGAACAACTTCATCATCTCCTCTTCATTGCTCTTGTTTATTCCCTTTATTTCCTTATCAAACATGCCAATGTTCAACTCTTGGTCCCCTAAAGAGCTGATGAAATCTGTAAGATCATTTTCATTTCCTTTGCCTTGGTGGAGAGTGTTTGCAAGGATCTTTCCTGTCATGACCTCAAGGATCATGATACCAAGACACCATATGTCTGTCCTTTTTGAGATGCGTCCATGTTGCTTGTATTCTGGTGACTTGTACGCCATCATGACGTTCTGTGCATGCTCTGGGTTGGTTAGTGCAACCAATCCATAATCAGCAATGAGCGGTTCGTAGTTGTTGGTGAGAAGGACATTCGAAGACTTAAGGTGACCATGAGGCACGATTAGGTTTGGTAGCTTAATGTAAAGGCTATGAAGCCCTTTCACAACCCCTTTCATTATCTTCAACCGAGTAGGCCAATCTGGGCTTTGGATTTCATTAGATCGGTTTCCTGAAATCATCACCACAAATGAAGTGTGAAATATGTAATTAGGGGTTTGCATTACAATGAATAAGGTTTGTTGTAACAAGGACTTTAGGGTGGTGTCACATACCATGAATATGAAAGGAAAGACTAATGTTATTTATATAATTGGAAACCAAAAGCTTCTCTTCTTTTCGGTAGTAGAAAGCAACTAATGGCAGTATGTTTGGATGTCTCAATCTGCCTAACCTTCTCATATGCTCATGAAACTCTTCTTTTCCAACATTATTCATTTGCTTGAATCTCTTTACCACCATTACTTTCCCACTGGAGAGAGCAGTCTTATAACTGGATCCAAACATCCCACTTCCTAGCACCTCTGCTGACGCCTTCAACAAGTCTGCAAGGTCAAACTCTTCCTCATCGTCTTTCAAAAAAGTCAACATCATAGATAGATCTACTTTCTTTTCGTTACGAGCTGATGCTCCCCCCTTCTCATGCATGCTAAGGTTACTTGAGGTGCCCGAACCTGTCGGACCCCGGTTTTGAATTCTTGCAAAATCGGGATCTTGGTATCGGCGACGACTTAGGATCACCACAGCAAAAATTACTGCTCCTAATGCTATTGTGACCACCAACGCTATGATTATGATCATGGGGGTGGAAGCACCATTCCTTTGACATTCTTCCAATGGTGGTCCACAAAGCCGTTCGTTACCTGTCTCGGTAAGTCAAAAAACTGTCACCAAGATGACACTCTTTTATGTTGCATAATAATAATAATAGTTAGAAAACGTATAACAATAATTTAATTTATTTAACCTAGTTTTTTCCGACGGAATACCAACGTATTATAGTCCCGTCGGAGATTCGTAAGTAATTTCCGACGAAATACTAATAGAATTTTAAAACTAAATAAGTTTTTTTTTCTTTCTAACTTCCGTCGGTATTCCCTAGCAAATCGCCGATGGATTTCTGACGAGAAGAAGTCCCGTTGCTAATTCGTCATGAAATTACGGTTTCTTTTTTTGACACGCATTTGTCGATATTTCATTGGTAATTACTGCTGTTGGTAATATCTGTCGGAATTAAAGTGTATTTCTAGTAGTTTTTAGAAGTTCTTAATTTTAGATGACAGTCGTTGTGATCGTTAATTTATCCTTGCATATTTAATTATGTTAGTATAAATATCCAAGGATAACCGATCTTGTATACAATTAAAGGTACATCAAGCACCGTCCATCGACACTCATGCGTAAGAAATCTTTATGTGAAGGAAACCGGAATTGGCATGCATAAAAAACATTATGTGATCTTATAACTCACCTGAGAATTGGCTTGCAGAAAATTGCCGAACCCCTTCTGGGATACGACCATTAAAATGGTTGTTGGCGAAGTTTGCAAGAGTCAGATTACTTTTATAAAATTTTGGTATTTGACCCTCTAAATGATTGTTTTCGAGCATCAACTCTTTTAGCATAGGCAACGAGGTCAAGGACGCAGGGATCTGGCCCATGAGCTTGTTATTTGCTAGATATAGCTTCTCGAGCCATTTCAGCCCTTTGAAAGCATTGGCTGGAATTTCACCCGAAAACTTGTTGTTCGACAAAAAAATCTCTCTGATTCCATAGAGCATTCCGAAATCAGGGAACGCACCCTTCAAGCTGTTGTTCATAAAGCTTATGCTCACCAAGGATGTCAATCTGGCTAAAATAGTTGGGTCGATGTTACCTTCAAGTCCCATCCCTTCGAGTTTTATGCCCCAAACGGTCCCATTATTGGTGCAAAGAATGCCTTCCCAATTGGCTGTGTTGTTATTGCATGGGTCCTCGGAGGTCGTCCAGGTGGTTAAATTCCTGCCATTGATCAAAGAATCCTTGAACTTAAAAAGCGTTTCTAAATCCGAACAGTTGACAAGTTGGGTGGTCAAGATTAAGAAGAGGAGAACAACGAAATGACCCAAAGTCGAATGAGCAAACATGGAACGGGAGGATAGCAACGGTGGGCGCACATACAAGTGCGCGCCCATTAGATGGGCTATTGCAGAAGGCAATTGTGGCTGCCGTTGGGGTTTCAGAAAACTTGAGGATGAAATGCGTTTCTGTGGGCATGAAGAAACAAAGGTGACAACAAAGGAAGAAAGACATGTTAGGGAGAGATAGAGAGAGAGGGAGAGAGAAAGAGAGATAGAAAGGGACAAGGCATGTGCCAAGAATAGTTATTGGGTAGAGAATGGAGAGACAGGTGGTACAAGGTCTTCCTCTTATTTTTCATAGAGATTTATTCGGGCTTGAAAATCTTTAGTTTGTTAGAGAAACCAGTCTGCCACCAATTTATCGGGTAGACTTTGACCTAGCCGATGGTTATAAGCTCAACGCTTGGCGCCAATAATTAAAACCCTTAATTTTCATCACGTCGATCTTGAGAACTATATATGAAGACGCAGATGACGGTACTGGCATTTGTTGTTAGAACGGTGACTTTCATGACGGCGTTTTGGTTGTTTTCACGACGACAACCAACACCCTTGTGGTTTGTCTCGAAGTCGTCCAGCAAGTCCAACAAAAATTTTACGTCTTGCATATTTGCGATTATTCCCTTATTTTAAAGCATAAGCTTAATTTTGTTCATTTTACCGTAAGAAAACTCCAAATTTTATATCATAAAGTTGGCTCGTTTACTTGGCAATGCTTCTATTGGTGCATGTAAGTCAGGAGGTCAAACTTTGAATAAAGAATCTACGAACACTTGAGGATCAATAAACCCATCCCATATTTTGTACTTTTAGAAGTCATATGAAAACGACCCTTCTATGTGCTTTTCACTTGGTAGTATATTTCGTATATTCGTTTGTGTATATATACACCTGCACGGGTGCACCCTTTTTTCCAACTACTTATTCCAAAATTAGTTCTACCTCGCCAATTATAAATAACAAGCAAAGGATCACGACTTCAGGACTATGAAGACGCAGATGACGGTGGCATTTGTTGTTGGCACGGTGGCTTTCATGACGGCGTTCAGCTGGTTGTTTTCACGACGACAACCAACACCCCGGTGGTTTGCCTCGAAGTCGCCCAGCAAGTGCAATAAAAGAACGCTAAAGATTGCAGTAGAGAAAGAATGCAATGTTGTGTTTGATTGCATAGTGTGCCTTTACGAAGTATCTCAGGAAGAGGATTACAGAAAGCTTCCAAACTGCACCCATGGCATCCAATTCCATGCTCACTGTATTGATACATGGTTGAAAAATCACACCACCTGTCCGATGTGCCGAAGCCACATCCCACGGCCACTATCGCAACGTTTAAGTGCATGTGTTTCCCGACACCTTTTTGAAAACGTTATCTCCTACTGTGACACTGCCTTAGATAACGTAGCTAGGTCTATAGTTCAGTGTTGATACTATTGAACATAAAAAAAGGAATAGGTTTAATGTACATTATTAAACTCATCGTGTTTTTCTTCTTTTCTGAAAAGCATGAATGTTTCTGTCAAAAAAAAAAAAAAAAAAACACATAACGTGATTTGAAAATACCCAAAACTCATCGAGTTTTTCTTCATTGTGTTTTTTATTTAAAATTCAATAAAAACTGAAATTGATTATTAAATAAGGAAGAAGGAAAGTATTGTTATGTTTGAGGATAATTTGGTGTGGCCGTGGATATGATCAATTCTTAAATGGTGATCAACATGCCATCTATAACACGAGTCCACCCCTTATTTTCTTTCAAATAAAAAAGAAAAATCGTAATGGCACATGCCAACTAAAATTCCATTCTTCAGACACTTGTATGAAAATTTAAAAATTTTCTACCATCACGACGGCATATGTCAACTATGGTTTTCTCTCAAAATTGAGTGATTTTACAAGCGTTTAGACCATAGAGTACAAACTTCTCCGGTTATAATCACATCGTTAGGTTCACCCAGCACCACCGACTAACATTCTATGATGACCATCTCTAGTCATTGTGGAGACAGTAGCGGATGTACATATTTAAGTGGAGTGCATGGGTCTACTTGGTATTTAATCTAACCCTAAAGATGTAAGAAATTGTGTATATATCTGTTGTTTTACTCTTGGACTCTGCTTGTGAAGAAAAACCAAGACCTTTAGTGGACTGGAAATAATAATAACTAATGGGTTGTTTGATACTTGATTAAGTAAAAACTGACTGAGTTAATGTCTGACTCGTCAGACTTATCCTGAAACTGATCGGGTAAGTCAGACGTAACATTTTACTGGACTCAATAAGAGGCAAATCAAACAGCCCTTAAAATGGTCTGATGACACCAAATTCATCTACTTTTTGTTTATTTCATACATATAATCATGTAAACTTTCATTAAATTGATTATATATTTTTATACAGAAATGTTCCTTCGTCTTGTGACCGGATAATTTGCATCATCATAACTCCTAATTTTGTGCGAGTTATACGTCATGTAAAGAAAATGGTGTGATAGAGCAGTATTATCCCGATGATAATAGCATATCACGGTCTTATCCATTTGTGTGCCATCCACAGGAAAATTTCAATTCGAGGTGAAAACATAAGGTCAAAATGGGCTTTTTGCATGATCTAACAATGAAAATGAGAATGGCCGCTAGCCACTCTAATCTGGCGACATAACGCCTTCAGGTGTGCCCTCTCACCAACTCTTATTTTTTGTCTGCCACCTCAGCATCCAGTCAGCTATTCTCTCTCATTCCCTTACCTCCGGAAACGGTCACCTCTCACTACCTCTCACTTCCTCTCACTTTTTAATTTAAAAACTAATTTAAAATTAAAATAAAACTAATAATTTCAAAATAAGATAATTCATTAAAATACAAAAATTAAAACCGAAAATTACATTAAACATAAAACCTAAAAATTAAAAAAAAAACATTAACGTTAAAATAACAAAAAATACATATTTTAAATAAAAACTAGGATTGTCAGTCCCATTCTTCCTCCTCGATATCGGGCACCGGCGTCGGCTCAACTCTAGCCCGATAGATATGCTCGACCAAATCCGCACGAAGGTTGTTATGCGTTTCTTTGCTTTAGACCTCGTTTCTGTTTTTTAGATATGCTGCTGATCCAAGCGGTAGCGTCTCGTACGTTGGCATAACTTCGTTTGGATGAAACGTACATATCGCTCTCCCCTTGTCTTCCAAATTCATATTATGTAATATGATGCATGCGTACATAAGGTCTCGTATTCTCCTCGGATCCCAAGCCCGTGACAGGTATTTGATCATGTGAAAGCGTTGCCGAAGAATTCCAAACGCTCGCTCCACATCCTTTCTAGCCGCTTCTCGACGTCGCCGCATGGGAGGCGGTGTTCCCCGCAGCGTCGCACGACGTCAGGCAGTGCTCCGCACGGCACACCGGACGGCCTTAACAACCCGCAGGGTTTTCATATGAAACATGCGTCGTCTCATACATCTTTCCGCAAAAATTGCTTTCCCTTTTTCTTTATTATAATAAAAGATTTCTTTTTGATAAAAAAATATCAAGATGGTAGGAATATATAAATTTGGAAATGCGCTTAAAGTTTTTCTTCGGTATAATAAGTTTATGTAACTATTTTTCTTCAGTATAATAAGTTTATGTAACCATATTGATCTTTCATAATTTAGGCAAAATTTCATTTATATTCTTAAAAACTCTTTTAATTATGTCTATATCCTTATAAAATTACAAATTACGTATATATCATTAAAAACCTTTAAAACTCGTGTATATATCCTAAACATTAATTTAATAATTAATAATTTTTTTAAAAATTAATAAAAAACTATTTTTAAATTGTGAATACTCCAAAATAGAGCTTTACGGGTTGTATTTCATCACACCTTCGTTCCTTGATCTTGATTAGATTATTTCTTGCAATTGCAAGTGGGAAATATGGGAAAAAAAAGTATCGATGCTGATGTTGATAAAGATTGGGATAATGTGACGCGATTTCAATTGTTTGCCTCACTTACAGAACTCAAAGCTAAAGGGATTTTCGTGAAACGTATTAAAGATGAGACTACTTAAGAAAACATTAAGTTTCACTCTCGTTATTGGTGTTTAATGGCAGTGGAAGCTCGATTGGGAGGCGTAAGCTGACAGATCATGTACCTTTCACGGTCACAACCGCGCCATCTGCTAAGATTACTTTCCTTAGTTCACCCGCATCAACGCCACTTCCCTTTCGGAAATGCAGGTTTCGATTTGGAAGAATTAAACCGGATTCGTATATGAATATATGGTAAAAAGGTATTTTAGTAACTTAGATTTAATTTAATTTAAAAATAGTTTTTTTAAATTTTAAAAAGATTATTAATTATTAAATTAATGTTTTGGATATATATGAGAGTTTTAAGGATTTTTAAGGATATATACGTAATTTAAAATTTTGAAAGGATATAGACATAATTAGAAGGGTTTTTAAGGATATAAACGAAATTTGGCCATAATTTATTATAATATTTGTGAGACCTATACATTCATTGATGTTTTTTAAATATTTTGAAGAAAAATAGAAGACTTTAAATATATAGAGACATATCATGTATGAGACTTTGCGTCTTAGGTAATCGCCAACCGCCCTGGGTTGCGGGGCTGATTACCCTCAGGTGAAACCATATCTATTCGCTGATTCCAAAAAAAATATCATGTATGGGACTTAATTAACCAATATACTCAACAAATTCAACCTTCATATAGCTAATTAATTATAGCAAAATGTAATTATAATAAAGATAACTCATTACCGTGGCAGTCATTCTATTGTTGCATCTAAGTCAGGGGTCAAACTTTGAATAAAGAATATACGGGTCCTGAATATGCAATTGCTATTTAAACACTACCCATATTTTGTAATTTACTATAGACCCTTACCGTAATCTCTTCTCCAAATAAGCCATTTGAAAACGACCTCTCTGCGTGCTTTTTACTACGTACTTTACACGTATTTCATAACCAAGCTTCATAATACGATGTATGTATATATAAACCTGCACCATGTGTTCCATCTATTTATTCCACAACAGTTCAAATTCACTAATTATCCCTAACTAGCAATGGATCATGTCTTGAGAACCATGAATACAGAAATGACGGTGGCATTTGTTGGTGGCACATCGACTGTTGTGGTGGCTTTTTGGTTGCTTTCCCGACGACAACCACCACCATCATGGTGGCCGGCTGCATTGAGGTTACTCAACCGATCCAACAAAGCCATGCTGATTACAGTAGAGAAAGAAGGTGGCGTTATGTTTGATTGCATAGTGTGTCTTTGTGAAGTAACTTCTGAAGACGAGTACAGAAAGCTTCCAAACTGCAACCATGGCGTCCAATTCCATGCTCATTGTATTGATGCATGGTTAAAAAATCATAGCACCTGTCCAATGTGCAGATGTGACATACCCCGCCCAATTTCGCAACGCCTAAAATCATATATTTTTCAACATCTTCTTGAAGAGGTCATTTCCTATTGTAACTCAGCCTTAGACAACGTAGCTAGCTCTATAGGAGATTGTCGAGACTTTTGAACATATATTTTGTTATTTTAAGATTTTTGTTTGGGTACAAAGGAACACACTGTAATGTTAATGTAACCAAAAGTATCTTGATTATTTTAATTATTTGAAAAGATGGGGATGCATGTTAGTTTCGTTGTTTAATTATTATTTTATACAATTAAACATAAAACTGAAATGGCGGAAAAGGAAAAATAGATGGAAATTGTGTTGGTTGTTGACGTGGTGGTCAAGATTTTTGAATGGTGATCGACGTGCGATGTAGTAGGACCCCACCCTTGTTTTGTCTATTAATGATTTAATTGCAACGTCAGCAAAATGTCGATCATCATTTCTTTCATTGTCTTAGTTTTTCTCAAATTTAGTCGGCTTGTGGTGCTTTCAATATAGGTCTTTCGTTGTACACTATACAAATCATTAGAGGACTATCGAATGATGGCTTGGGATCAAGGCTTTGAAATTTTGGTGTCTTATAAAATATAGAGGCGTGTACAATATGGGTGGTTTGGAATGCAAGATTTAGTTTATTGTGTAATCGTGTGGGGCTTCGAACCGCAATATGTGCCGTCGCATCACCTTTAATACATATCTAGAGAGTCGACCTTGGTTTCTTATTTAATTTCAGGATTATGTTTGATTAATTTTAATTATATTTTATAAGCTATTTAAAGATAACCAATGTAAAGCTTTTATTTAATAAATAAATAAACATAATAAAAACCCATGAAAACCGGAAGAGCATTAAAATAAAATATTCTTCTGGTTATTTAAAAAAATTATATTATAATTTACTTTAAACTATAAACAAATTGTGTCATTAAAAATATATATAAAAGAGTTATATTACACACTAAGGACCATAACTTGATAAATTAAAACAAAATAGTCAACTTATATCCTTATAGACACTAATATCTACTTAGTGTGTGTGGATTTTTTCGTAGTTGTCGACCTTAATTTGCCGTCGAACGTGTAAACAATCCAACAACTCAACGAGTTGATTACACGTAGTGAATATTTTTACACTTTCACGTATCATTGGCAAGAGGTCCAAGATCAAATAATGTGTAAACAAGCCAACTCTACCCCGATTTGCGTTGTTGCTAGGTCCACGCTTTTCCACGATCATGTTCCATGTTTTGTGTTTAGTTATTCTTACTTGTATAAAATAAAAACTCTTTTTAGTTTAATAATTCTTACATTGTTAAAAACCAAAATTAATTTACAATTATATCAAACTCCAATTTTCTTTTAGGATAACCCACCTCAAATTCACTAATATTGAAAAATGTAGTCATCTAGCATTTGAATTTTATCTTAAATTTATATCTCATAGATTGTATATTTGAACACTTAGATCATGCTTGATTTAACATTAAAAAAATGAAACTCCAAGATATTGTTGGATACACTGTCAAACCGGACGGAAATCTAGAAATATAGTAGACGATAGCCCTTTGGTGAATATATAAGCATATTAAGATGAAGATGAGAAATGTAACATACGAACTTGGCCAATGCCACTTCGTCCCCAACAAAATGAATGTTAATCTCGATATACTTCATATGTTGATGCTGGCTGGGTTGGTGTACAAGATATTTTCCTCAACGAATTTCTCAGTCATAATGAAACTGTGTTCATAGGTTAATATGGAAACCTGAATATCTTGCATAAAGAAACTTGTGCCACAAGTAATACAAACGTTAACAAATCTATGTCTAATAGTTCCCCCGCAGTCGAGGCGAGAGGTGATCGGATGCTAACACTATCTCTGAAATCATCAAAAAGAACTCATGGTAGCCTTTTGGTACAGACGTCAACAATTTGATAACAGGATGGAATATGTAAACTCGAATTTCACCACGAACAACCTTTTCTCAAACAAAGTGGATATTCGTTTCAATATGCTTAGTTCGTTGGTGTTGAATTAGGTTTCTTAAAAGAAAATTTGTACTAACCTTATCACAATACCCGATAGTAGCTTTGATCAGGGGACAACGTAGTTCAAGAAGAAAATTAAGTACGCATCATACTTCAAAGATAACATTTGCAATTCCATAGGACCTTACAAATAAACTTAGCCCCTCATGTTTATTTTTCGATCAGGTGACAACTACAACATTTGATTAGGGGAAAACTGTTGCAGTTTCTAATTAATATACATTTACTTTGATATATTAATAAACATAGCCCCTCATGTTTATTTTTCGATCTCTTTTGGCTAAATCATATGTTACGTGTAACCCAAAGGACCCTATTATTTATAATAATATTACCAACTTGTTATGACCATGGGCATATAACCAACAGATTATTCCACAATCCTGAAGATTTGAAGACCAAGTATTGAAGTCATGTACATCATCACCAACACATTGTTTGCATCATCTCCATTCATGAGTAGCTAAAATCATCTCGTGATTGCAATCGTGAGTAGGTTTTGAATTATTTTCTCATATTGTATTCTTGTTTGAACAATTTAGATTCATGAACATAGTATTTGGATCTTTTTCTTTTAAATCATATGACTTGTTTTTCAGTACTTGTTTGTAAATTGTTTGTTTCCTTGTGTGTAAGACAACTCTATTGTGCTCTTCCCCACCGTGCCAAATCATCTACAGTCGTGTGTAGGACAGAGGGTGTAGATTTACATAGTTTGATCCCAGATTTAGTCATCAACAGTACGGTTATGTCTATGTGACCTGAATGAACGCAAACTTAGTAAAACCCAATGCAATATGATATTAGATTGTTAGGAATCAAAACTGAAACCGTGAAGTGGTCAATTTTCCTTCTTATTGAATTAAACCTTTGCAATAGTTGTTTTCTGAATTTGTTATGTTTTAGATTTCATTAGAACTAGTTGTTAACCATAAGCTCCTCGTGGATTCGACCCTTACTTGTCCTAGCTAATTAGTGTTTTTAAGGTTTATTTTTTATTGCATCAACGAATACGATCAATAAAGCATAAGCAAAACCATTTTATTAAAAACAACATAAAAATAACATACATTTGTTTTATATGATATAACCATAAACTATAAAAACAAAGCAATACAACAAAATTTTGAACTTACTCGGCAAAGCCTTCCAAATCTACAAAAACATTAACAAAAAAGGAAAAATGCATATTAAACAAGCTTCTAAAAATGCCTATGTATACCTACATTTGTACATATGCACATGTGAGCGTATGTAGACACACAAAATGCATATATGCACATACATACATGGACATATTTATAAAAATGAATATTGTCATCCATATATGCTTATATGCACATATGCACATATGTAGATGTGAGCATATGCATATACAAATATGCACATATGCACATATGCACATACATATACGCACACATGCATTGTATATTACTTTTATTAAATTTAATGAAACCCAATAATTATATGCACATATATGCATATATGCACATACTTTTATACACATTTGCATATATGACTCATAATAAGAATACAAATAATAAAGAAAAAATATTATCAAATCCAGAAAAAGCATATGCATCACATAACAGAGTTTTGGGTGTGTTATGCATATATTTATATATGACATATACATGTAAATGAATAAATAGACATATATGCACAAGTGTATACACGTATATATGATCGCAGTCGTTGATGCAATCAAAAATAACCTTAAAAGCATTAATAGCTAGGGCAAGTAAGGGTCGAATCCACGAGGAGCTTATGGTTAACAATCTAGTTCTAACAGATTTAAAAGCAAACAAATTCAGACAAACAAATACTGCAAAAGGTTTAATTCAATCAGAGAAAAGGGTGATCACTCCCGGTTTCAGTTTTGATTCCTAACAATGTATTATATCAGATTTTACTAATTTTGCGTTCATTCAGATTACATAGACATAACCGTACTGTTACTGACTAAATCTGGGATCAAACTATGTAAAATCCGCACCCTCCGTCCTACACACCACTGTGGATGATTTGGCATGGTGGGGAAGATCACAATAGAGTTGTCTTACACTCAATCAAGCAACAATTTAAGAACAAGTAATGGAAGTCTAATCATATGATTGAAAAACAAACAAACCAAATACTGTGTTCATGAATCTAAAATGTTCAAATCTAATACAATACTGGAAAAGAAATCAAAACCTACTCCCGGTTGTGATCACGGGATGATTTAGCTACTCATAACTAGAACTGACGCAAACTCTGTGTTGGAGATGTTGAACATGGATGGATCTTCAAAACTTTAGGAATTATGGCTTGATCTTGATGCAAAAGAGGTTTAATTTGAGATTGGGAATTGTTTGGGGATGATTTGGGAGTGTTTTAGACCTTGGAAAACTGTCAAAACCTTGAGAAAATCGTCTGGAGGCTGCCTTGGGTCGATGGGATAAAGTTTCATTAAAAAGAGTGGCTTAAATAAGGAAATTTAGGGCATTCTAGGCGGCAGCGTCCTAGACCAGCGTCCCAGACGCCCCTGGGACGCTGTACGTATTTCTTCAGCAGTTACGACGAGCAGCGTTCCACGACGAGACGTCCCAAAAACGCCCAGCGTCCTAGGCCAGCGTCCCAGACGCCACCTAGGACGCTGACGGGCTTCCTCGCGAACCTGGCTTGCTTTTTCCCTTCAAAATGGCCCAGAGTTCCAGGTCAGCGTCTGGGACGCTTCCTGGGACGCTGCTGGGACGCTGGGGTTTTTCTCCCGCTTCCGGTGTCCGTTTGATACGTGGTTTTCGCCCAAAATTCCCGTTTTTCAATCCCTGCATGTAATTCACTCAATTCCATCAAAAGTAGGGCCATTCTTGGTTAAACAAGGCTTAATTTATCACGTTAATCACATTTTACTTCAAACCAAAATGACCCGATCAAACCTCCCCAACTTATCTCTTTCTCGTCCCGAGAAAGACTCAACGAAATCAGAATTCAGGTCCAGTCCATAAAACAACAAGCAATCAAACAAAAGTAAAACATTACAGTATTGTATACGCTTGTGTCCATTGCCAGCCCGGATGTCCGTTTATTTTAAGTGCAAAGCACTATTTAGTGATCTTTAAAATTTCTTCACCCTGCAAACGGTTAAGTCAAAAATTCATTTTTCAAAAGTCTCTCCAAAGATACCAAGTTTACCTTCCCCCTGCGGTTTTTCCAGTGACGTGGTACAGTCAGTCCTTTTTGGTTACTGCATTCTGTCCAGATTCCTAAGGTTCTTCTTTTTATTTCTATAGGTCCTTTTTTTTACCACATTACAACCATATTAACTTTGTACTTTTAACACTTTGCCCATATTTATTTCTTCATTTGATTTATCTTTGTAGAACTTCATTTGTGATCTATGTCTCAGAATTTTCTCTGAATATAATATTCATATTTAAAGTTGATGGTGGACGTGAAAACCTGAAATGGAGTACACCAGGTCCTAGGTACGCAACAACCCAAACAGCGGAATACAGATCATTAATTTATAATCACTTATATGCAATCTACTTTTCAAGTGAGTCTTGCCTTTTTGCGCGGCTTCTAAGAGGGGTCACATACGGGTTGCCGGTTACTTATCAAGATACTTATCAAAGTCCCGAAGGTATATTCATATTCAAGCGGCTGTGGACGGTGGAAACCTGAAATGGGGTACACCAGGATCCAGGTACACAACAACCCAAACAGCGAAATATAGTTTACAAAAATAGGGACATATAAGGTCGTGCGGTCATAGAATGCAGTAGGGATCTTTACAAGCAAATTCGTGAACTGGGCCATCAAGGTTCTTTAAACAGGGTATCTCTAGAGGAACTTTTGAAACATAAATTTTTAGAAAAAACCAGTTTACAACTTGAAGTTAAAATATTTTTGGTTCATTTGTTACTTGAACCGGACAGGCAACCACAAAAATATACATTAACTAGAATGTCACTTTTATCTCATCACCTGTTATCCCATGTCCAGTCCCTTTTATTCAATCATTTTTCGTATTGCCGAGTCACAACCGGGACAAAAAGGAAGAAAAACTCGGGGACAGTTCATCAAGTTCCAAAATTTCATCATCAGAGTACATCCAAATCCATATTAAAAGTTTTCAACTAACACGACCAAAACAAACACAACCGAGAGAACTAAAAGAAAAAAATAGCAAAGAAAAGCGATTAACCTAGTAATTTGATGGTAGAGGAGGCTTCAATTTTTTGTTTGGATCCGAACAAAAGCAAAAAAAAATTGGATTTTTTCTAAACGTGTCTATTTCTTCAATCTTCCATCTTTCATGGGTTTGTTGTCTTTTGTCATTCAAGTACATCCCTCCCCAACTTTGAGCGTTTGGATCGTCCCCGATGCAACAAAAATTATCCTACAAAAAACAAAAACAAAACTACAAGCAGAGTATTAAATAAAAATAAAAAATAACCCTCAATTTCGCCAGGGATCGCGATTGCACTTGGCACGTGCAACAAGCCTTTTAAACCCCTAGGTTGCCCCTAGTGGACGAGTGAAGTCTCGTGAGGGTTTGTAGTGAACACGCCCACAAACTATGTAAAATCCGCACCCTCCGTCCTACACACCACTGTGGATGATTTGGCACGGTGGGGAAGTGTTGGATTAGGTGTCTAAGCCATGACTTTACAACTATATTTATCTTGTTAATTGAAGCAAAGTCCATTTGGGTTGCCCTCATAGCTGGAGGTCAGGATAGAGTTTAGTAGAGTAAAAGGTTGATTTATTAATTGTGTAATAAATCAATAGAATTAATTAAATGGTTTATTAATATATTTAAGTGTTAATATATTAATTAGAAACTATAATAATTAATTGAGATTTAATCTAGAATTAATTGGATTTAATTTAGTGATTAAATTAATTAATTAAAAGTGCAGGGACTGGTTTTGTAATTATTCAATAGTTGAATAAAAGGCTGGCCAGTGGATAGGGGTTAAAGGTGGCGAGATTTGTGGTGCCACCACAAGGATCTCGAAACCCTAATTAGGGTTAAGGAAAGCCTTGTCCAAATGGTTAACAGGCTTGCCCATTTGGAGGCTCCTTAGGGTTTCAGCTGTAACCCTTGGAGGCTATAAAAGGAGGCACATGGCACCCTCATTCTCTGCGCCATTTACATCAAGATAAACTCTGCTAAACTGTCTTCTCCATTGATGTGGGTATGACTTTCATCTGAGGCAGGATACTTTTGCTGCTAGCTTCAAGAACAAGATTCAAAGGTTGGTTCTTCTGATTTAAACTTTAGAAATTATTGTTGGCCTTTAGATATTAGTTTATTATCTTCATAGAAGAAAACATAGATCTTTATAGGGTTTCATGTGAACCATAGGTATTTTTTGTGTTCATTGTTTGCTAGAAAACCCTTCAGTGGTATCAGAGCATAGGCTGTTTTCTTGTGAATTGATATAAACTGCTTAGATGATTTTTTTCCTTGAGTTTTTGCGAAAAAAGCCTCTTGGAATTGCCTCAATTTCATGGCTTAGGCTAGGGTTTCCTAACCCTAGCCGCCACCCCTTTATTCCCCCCTGATTTGCTTGATTTACTTGCCTTTTATAAGTAGGTTGTTATTTTGGTAATTGATTGGATTAATTAAATAACTAGAACTCTTATTTTTGGCATGTAATTTTCGAAATTGTGGGGCCTTAAATAGATAAAATTAATTTGATTAATTTATAATATCTATCTTAGATTTAATTAGTTTAATTAATTGTTAATTAAAAGATCAATTAAATCAGCTTAAAGAATTAATTTAAATTTTCAAAAATAGATTAAAATTTGCGAAAATTATGAGATAATTAATTCTAAAATATTTTAATAAGATTAAAATATATCTTATATATTTATGATTAAAAGTTAATTATTTATATATAAGAAATTGGTTAGTCTTACCGCAAGTAGGCCTCATTCACAAAACTGTCCTATAAAGAGGGTATAAGGAGACTGACTATAAAATGTTAGTCTAATGGGTATCCACTCTTACCCACCGCTCTCCTGGTCAGTCGAGTGTCGTTAGTCGAACGGGTTTGATAGAACCGCTAAGCTTCTTAAAAGTATAATGCTATAATTGAAAGTACTAGAACCTTGAACAAAACCCAATCTAGTTACTTTAGGTTAAAAATGTGAATTGGTGCTAATCCATGGAATTGCACATTGCACTTTGTGGAACGTTGGTGGAGCGTGTGTGGTTTACCGGCACACCAACTGGGGTCCACAAAGACTTGCAATGGGTTTCTCGATTTTGTCATTATTAACGGAGCGTGTGTGGTTAACCGGCACGTTAATTAGAGATGACAATCGACTTCGAGAGTACCAAGCTATTTTGCATGGTTATTCACACCCGGTTTGTGATCCTCGGCATCCTAGTCACAAACAGTGGGGCACATCCGAGACTAAACATGCCGTTGAATAGTTCAATGTGTCTCAACAGATCTAGGAATTTCATAAGATGAAATTGATAAGTGTATTATCTACCTTAATGACCATTATGTTGTGATTACGGCATCCCTCTTCACACCATAGTTGGGGTATTTTGGGTCCTAGCCTTAATAAATAATATATTGGGTAATTATTTAAAAGGATAAATTAAACTAATAAAATTCTGTTTATTGTAGATGTCTAAATCAAGTGTCTATTCTCCTCCCTCTCCTCCTTCACCCATTTCTGAGAACATCAGAAAGCACCTGCCTAAAATGGTAAGGCTGACTGGCCTGAACTATATGGTATGGCTTCATAAATAGAGAATAGTTCTCTGTTTTGCTAGCAAGCCATATATGACTGAGTGTCCGCCACCCAAAACATGACATCACACAGTAGCCTGTGATGAGCATGACTCCTTGATTGTCATGTCAAGGAAAGTTCGTTACCTAATACTATTGATCATTGACCCCGATTTCCGCAGGAATTTAGAATTCCTGGGGTCAGATAAGTTAACACAACTAGTTATGGAAAGGTTCCATGAACAGGTTGAGAAAGGACGAGCTAAGATCTTGAAAGAGTTTGAAGTGTGCACGAAGTAGCACCAGTTCACATGTTCTCAAGACTGAGAGACACATAGGTGAACTGTATAAATTTGGTCCCCTTTTGATCGGGAGTTAAAGCATTAGCTCGACTCGCTGATCCGTTCATCCTGATGTACAGGAAGGGAAACCAGATAAGACAATCGTGGATATGCATTCAATGTTGACTCTGTATGAGTCGTTCATAGAGAAGCATAGTTCCATTGATTCAGCTACTTTGGGATTGAGTCCAGTAATAGGACACATCAAGAAATGATCCAGATCGTCTGGACCGGTTCCTCGATGGTTCAAACTGGGAATCCACAGGGTGGGACACAGTCACAGAAAGATTGGAAAATGCTCCGAAGCCGAACAGTTTGGCAACTCAGGAATATCTTAAAACTCAGAACACCTGATCCTTTGTTCCTTGATACAGGATGTGTTTTTCACATTTTTTCTTTGTATGCATGGACTCTATAGGATGTGGGACGTTGTTGCATAGGAGCATATTCATATTGGATCTGAAGCTCATGCAGTTTTAGAGTTTAGTTAGATACTGAAATCATGTTATTAGCTTATCAGATGCGTAAGACATTGCCTATCATATAATACATTGTTCAAGGATTTTGTTTTAATAAAAATTGTCAATTTTCTTTTAACACATGTTGTTTGAAATATCCTTGAAATGTTGTATGATTGTGTTGAATGCATGATTAGTAATAACTTGAATATTGATACATCCAAAGTGTTTGGATTTAGGAATTGTGTCCCTTATGATTGTTAATGTTATAAGAATCAATTCAACCAAAGGTCCAGTTGGACAGGACTTTGGAATCGTTTGACTTAGAGTCTCATGATGAACTGAGTTCTTAATGTGTAAAGAAATGAATCAACCAAAGATCCAGTCGGACAGGACTTTGGAATCATTTGACTTAGAGTCAGATGATGATTAAGTTCTTTATAAAGCACATGTGGCAAGAAATGAATCACCCAAAGATCCAAAGGATAGGATTTTGGAATCAGCTGACTTAGAGTCAACTGAAGATTGCAAGTCTTAAACATAATTAACAAAGTCATAATTTTACATAGAGATGTAAAAGACATTGAGATTAGGAGCAACGGACACATCAGTCATTGTGTATTGCTCGAATCTCCGAATAGAACACAATTGTTTGTACTTCACAATATTTGTCAGTCGGTATGACGAATATGTCCTCGCTTATCAGAATAAGCGATTGGATTGAATCTTTGAACAGTTCAAGGACTTCAAAGGAAGTACAAGACCCATAGAACCTGAGTGACAACATAAACTGGGAAAATGTTTCACAGTTATTCTCTTCCAAGAATATTAATAGTTATAATGTGTCTTAGGGAAGATGATAGAGCATTGGTCAAACAATTCGATCCTCAATGTATGAGATACATTGCCAATTAGTTTCCCGTAAATTAAACACTAAACCAGTCAGACCATATTAACCATATTCCAACCACATCTACGACTAAGTAGGTTTGCAGTCAATGTCTGAAATGTAAAGCTGGGATTGTCCAACTTGTACATTAAAGGTCCAGGGTCTTGTAGTGTTCGTCCGAACCTCACGACTGGCCTGAACCTAATCAGAAATGTCATTTCACTGGCTATCCTGCTGTACCTGGAAAAGAAAGAGCTCTTTTAGAAAGAACTCATATTCTAAGGAGACAGTGGGAGTTTGGGACAGTCCTGAATGAGTTCAGGATTAGCCAAGTGAAATAACCTTTAGTCATCGCTAGGCTTAGAGCAGAAATCAGATTTCTGTTTTAATACTGACATAACCTTCTCTTGACCAGTAGTACTGATCACCGTCATAAGTAGTTATGATCGGGGTGACATACCGAATAGTGGTAAAACACTATAGTTGGTATGGATTTTCAATCCGACTACTTGGAAGCATTGGTGAGCCTGGTTGCTGCCAATTAAGAGAACCTTAGGACGAGATACAGTCTATGTGACAGTTTGATTGATTTTACAACTGGTCTTAAAACCAGTGGGAGTAATCATCAAAAGAAACCAACATGGACAGAAACGTACCTTCAGAACATCTGGTTGAGTGAGACGATACTCAAATTCAAGTAATTGACTCCGAGAGAAGCACTGTCAATAGAAGATGAAATCTGAAAAGATAATGCATAATGTAAGTCGTTAGTGGAGCGCGTGTGGATTACCGGCACACTAATGGGGACTCACAAAGAATATGTCAGTATAAAGGTACATGGGCCCGGGATATCCCCGCGGGCATCTCGTAAGAAAGAATATTCAGATTCTCGAAATATGCCAAAGGATTGGGTTTTGAGAATGGGCTGAAAGATTTCCATTAAGATGTCAGAAAGGTTTGGATTCTCAAAATGTGCCATAAGCTTTGGATTTTGTGAATAGTCCATAACCGTGTCAAAGCCAGTGGGAGTATTGCTGTTATCTATGTCAATATGTGTGTTACATACTGTTTCTAGGAAACGTCTCTTTTCATTACAAAGTGTAATGACTTGGTGTTAAGAGACGGATCGCTATGAAAGACTTAATAAAGATACGGCATGCTCGGGTGGTTACAAACGACTATGAGATAGATCGAAACTCTGCCAAGATGATCTTGATGAGACTCAAGATGCATAGCTCAGGAAAAGAGTTTCCTGTCATTGCAAAGTGTGATGATTTGGCATGAGAGGTATGAAAGGTGCAACGTACTCACATAATCCATTGACATATATCAGATAGATGTTGTCATTAGTATCGAACCGGCCATAGTAAGCATGATCTTGATAAGATTCAAGATGCATGAGAAAGAGTCTCCGAAAGGAAATAGTTTTTTTTTGAAAATCATGACACAAGGATTATAAGTAATCCTAAGATTCCAAAAGGGTTTGGAATAGGATTAGATCGAATTCAAAAGGTTTCTTGGATCAATCAGAGGTGTCATAAACATGTCTTGATGACTTAATGCTTAGAGCATACTGAGTCAGATTCAGGATATGACCTGGCTGGAAATACTTAATGGATTTTGTACATACGTGAGAAATCATTGGAAAATGATTGGGGTGAATGTTGATAACGATTTGAAAAGAGTTTTTTTTTTTAAATAAGGACTTAATGGTTAAAGAATTTCGTTGGCATTCCGATGGAGCGCGTGTGGCTCATCGGCACATCGTAACACCTCGAAATAGTCTTAGGGTGCAGTCATGTGGACTAAAGATCCCGAGAACCATGGAAAGTCACAGTACAAAGAATGGAGTTGTTAGTGAGAATGACGGTATGACCAAAATTGAAATATCATCGGATGAAGTGTATAAATGTATAACATTTGAATACATAGAAAGAGTAAAAGGTCAAGTAGACATAGATACATAACAAGAATTAAATAGTTTAAAAGGAATCTAGAAACCGATAATAGTTTATGTAGAATCCTACTTGGTGATTACCTCGTGGAGACTTGGTAATTAGGCAATAGTAGCCACCAGTCAGATTTTAAGTTTCAATTTTGCATGTTTCACTTCCCGAATAATTTGATTATTCAAAAGGTCCACAGTCGCTCATACTTTTCGGGAGTAAGTATGAACGAAGACTGTCGTGAATTGGTTTGTAGATTGTCTAAGGAGTTAGACATTGCAGTAAGACTGCTACAACGTTCACGAGTACTTAGAAATAGAGATTTGAGTATTGGATAAACCCGCACTCAATAGATTGCTTCATGGATTACATCACGAGCAATGTTGAGACGATAATATCGTATGATCTTGAAGCGGAGACATATGAGTTGAAATTTACGAGTCGGTTGTGCATTGATAATGCGAAACGCATCGGTAACTCGATGTTATAAAACGCATTGTTGTGTACGATTTGCTAAGTAAAAGACACAACCATATGAGTCAAAGCTTATTCGTTCCTTGAACCTGATGGGAAACAGATATCTGTAGGCCGCTCGATGATTTTGAAGTTGACTAAAGTGCTGGCCAGCCGGGACTAAATTGATGTGTTCAATTAGAAGTCTGAAAGTCATAAGCAGAATCGGAAATCGGGAAACAGAGTATCGGACAGAGATTGATCTCAATCCATGTCTCGTGTCTGGAAATATCTTGTTGGACGAAGGATCATATGATCACTTATCTTTGGACGGAACTGACTGGGTCAGAGTTCGGCAGCAGTTTCTAGGAAGCTGCAGGTTGTTTATTAATCAGAAGATAAATTAAAGTCATAGACTTATCCAAGTGGGAGACTGTTGGATTAGGTGTCTAAGCCATGACTTTACAACTATATTTATCTTGTTAATTGAAGCAAAGTCCATTTGGGTTGCCGTCATAGCTGGAGGTCAGGATAGAGTTCAGTAGAGTAAAATGTTGATTTATTAATTGTGTAGTAAATCAATAGAATTAATTAAATGGTTTATTAATATATTTAAGTGTTAATATATTAATTAGAAACTATAATAATTAATTGAGATTTAATCTAGAATTAATTGGATTTAATTTAGTGATTAAATTAATTAATTAAAAGTGCAGGGACTGGTTTTGTAATTATTCAATAGTTGAATAAAAGGCTGGCCAGTGGATAGGGGTTAAAGGTGGCGAGATTTGTGGTGCCACCACAAGGATCTCGAAACCCTAATTAGGGTTAAGGAAAGCCTTGTCCAAATGGTTAACAGGCTTGCCCATTTGGAGGCTCCTTAGGGTTTCAGCTGTAACCCTTGGAGGCTATAAAAGGAGGCACATGGCACCCTCATTCTCTGCGCCATTTACATCAAGATAAACTCTGCTAAACTGTCTTCTCCATTACTGTGGGTATGACTTTCATCTGAGGCAGGATACTTTTGCTGCTAGCTTCAAGAACAAGATTCAAAGGTTGGTTCTTCTGATTTAAACTTTAGAAATTATTGTTGGCCTTTAGATATTAGTTTATTATCTTCATAGAAGAAAACATAGATCTTTCTAGGGTTGCATGTGAACCATATGTATTTTTTGTGTTCATTGTTTGCTAGAAAACCCTTCAGGAAGATCACAATAGAGTTGTCTTACACTCAATCAAGCAACAATTTAAGAACAAGTAATGGAATCTAGTCATATGATTTAAAAGCAAACAATCCAAACACTGTGTTCATGAATCTAAAAGGTTCAAATCAAAATACAATACTTGAAAGGAAATCAAAACCTACTCCCGGTTGTGATCACGGGATGATTTAGCTACTCATGACTTGAATTGATGCAAACTCTGTGTTGGAGATGATGAATATGTCTGGATCTTCAAAACTTCAGAGATTCTGGCTTGATCTTGATGCAAAAGAGGTTGATTTTGAGATTGGGAATTGTTTGGGGATGATTTAGGAGTGTTTTAGACCTTGGAAAACTGTCAAAACCTTGAGAAAATCGTCTGGAGGCTGCCTTGGGTCGATGGGATAAAGTTTCATTAAAAAGAGTGGCTTAAATAAGGAAATTTAGGGCATTCTAGGCGGCAGCGTCCTAGACCAGCGTCCCAGACGCCCCTGGGACGCTGTACGTATTTCTTCAGCAGTTACGACGAGCAGCGTTCCACGACGAGACATCCCAAAAACGCCCGGCGTCCTAGGCCAGCGTCCCAGACGCCACCTAGGACGCTGACGGGCTTCCTCGCGAACCTGGCTTGCTTTTTCCCTTCAAAATGGCCCAGAGTTCCAGGTTAGCGTCTGGGACGCTTCCTGGGACGCTGCTGGGACGCTGGGGTTTTTCTCCCGCTTCCGGTGTCCGTTTGATACGTGGTTTTCGCCCAAAATTCCTGTTTTTCAATCCCTGTATGTAATTCGCTCAATTCCATCAAAAGTATGGTCATTCTTGGTTAAACAAGGCTTAATTTATCACGTTAATCACATTTTACTTCAAACCAAAATGACCCGATCAATATACATAAGTGTACATACATATATACACAAGTACACATACGTATATGCACAAGTTCACATACGTATATGCGTAATTGCACATAACTATATGCACAAGTGCACATACCTATATGCAAAAGTGTACAACGCATATAGTCAAATTGAGTTTAAATCAATCATAATTGTAAATGAAAAAATTGATGAAGTGTATTTCTTTAAAGTATTATAATATTTTCTCCTAAAATGATATATTTATACAGAAACAATAATAATAACTTTGAAGAACATGCACATGAATTTGTCAACAAGAATAGCTAGTTCAAATGTAAACAAAGGAAGGAAGGAAGAACAATTCGGGTCTTTCGAATGACTTATTTTATTGCACCATAGTCTAGTCATTCGATGATCTACAACGACTTGAGAGAGCAATTTCAAATCATAGCATTGATGACAAACCATTTTCAATCTCTCGTAATGGTTTGAAGATTTCAATCAGATTGGTGAGATCTCCCCCGGTGGATGATGAGGCGACGATCATAGAGGAGGCGAGGATTACAACGATTTGAGAAAGAGAGAGAAAGACAATGAGAGAGACGTCAGAGATAGAGAGAGATAGAGAAAGTGTGTAGATTAAAAATTAATCAGGATAATTTTTAGGAGAAACGTTAGAATTGGTTTGTAGTTAATAAGATGGAATGGATGATGAATGTAAAATACCAAGTATACCCTTACCGACTCTATAAAGTTTAACTTATTTATAGTTTTTCCATTGAAATCTCTGCCATCATGTAACACCTGATTTCTCACCTTCAAATTACACCTTAATATACTAAAAATAACCACATGGTTTAAAGGTGTAACCAAAGGATAAGTATCAAGTTATACAAGAGGTTACCAAAACAAGTATAACATACAAGGCAATCCCATAACATAGTTACAAAACAAACAAGTTCAAAAGAAAACTTCCAAAAGATCATATAGTCCCAAAAGACAAGTCCAAGTCCAAAATTCCTCTATCCCTCAGCAACTTTCTTTCTCCTGTCACCAGTAGCACCTACAAATTACAATACAATCAAAGTTTATGAGCTACAAAATCTTAGTGAGAAAAATACTCAAGATTTGGTGGTTATGCAACAATTTCTCAAAATAGTGTAGTACTCAGCAACTACAAGTATATAAACTCTTTCATCTCATGCTCTTTGACTATCTCAGTCAATTAGTGTGCTTAATCACACTATTTTCTCAATTAACAAGAAAGGATTCTCAATCTCGTGTAACTCGTGCTAATTGGTTATCTCAGCCAATTTGAATCAAGTGTAACATATTTACATCATAATTCAAACATAAGTAATGGAATAGAGTTACTCACCTGAGGCCTGGTCAGCTCGTGGTCCACATATGCCTCTGGTCCCTCTTCATATATGTATTAGCTGTAAAACAACATCATACATCATGTCTCAAACATTCCCACAAAGTTTGGCTGAAAAGATCAAGCCAAACAAAAGATACAATAGTCTGTTAAGGGGCAGTTAGTAGTGCTAAATCTATGGTTAGCGTTGCTAACCTATTAGCGTCGTTTTCCCCAGATTAGCATTGCTAACCTTGCTGTCAAAACCCAAAATCGTGAGTTTATTGATTCAGCCGCTAAAACTTAGAAATTTTCCATAGAAATGATCAAGGAAACATACTAGGGATAGTTACTAACATCATAACTCATAAAACAACTCAATTCTATGAATTTGTACACCTAGGGTTTCAAAATCCCAAAAAACTCATAAAAATGGTTTACCTCTTTGATTTGGAGTTCAATAACTCGTTTGTGATATTAGACTCGACTCCTTAAGCTCCCACACAATCCCCTGGTTCAATTTGGCATGAAATCGCCTAAATTTCACTGACCCTCGTTTTGCTAGACATATAACTTGAAAATACACTTTAACAGACTAAAAGGGTCCGAATCACTGCAGTTAGCATCGCTAACTGTATATGTTACCATCCCTAACATGGTCTGTTCCATTTTTGTCCACATTTTTCCCGTTAAATCACTACCAAAAGGCTAATACTCAATCATAACAGGTAAAACTCATAACATAACACACAAGAATGACTCATACCACATCTCATGACTCACCAATCTACCAATCACTCAACCTAGATGTGAATACTCAAAAAGATTCACTAAAGCCCTAAGTTAGAAACTCACTAAACACACTTAGCAAATAAATACTACAACTTACTTGCATACATGACTCGGTTAGGAATGGGTCTCACACATCCAAAAAAATGATCAAACGACCTGCAATTGGTTCCCGGGTAAAAATGGTTCTCAAAATATCCAAACCATATATATATATATATATATATATATATATATATATATATATATATATATATATATATATATATATATATATATATATATATATATATATATATATATATATATATATATATATATATAGTCGAGATCATAAGAGAGCCTAAAAAAGCCTACGAACTTTTTCTACACAATATTTTTCAAAAACAAATTGCACCCAATTTTTTTTATATGCGTCTAAGAGGTTTTAAAAAAATTCAAAAAAAATCAATTTTTTTATATTTATATGCATATCTACATATATAAACTTTATTTTCGATTTTTTTTTCAAAGTAACGTATATAAAACATGTAAGAGCTTTTAAAAAAAATCATTTTTTTCATATGCATATTTATGCATATGCAGATGTATATATAAACTTTTTTTTAAATTTTTTTTTGAAAGTAACGTATATAAAACGTCTAAGAGGTTTACAAAAAATTCAAAAAAATCATTTTTTTATATGCATATTCATATGCATATGCATATGAAAAACATTTAAAAATGAATTTTTTTTTAAATCTTCTAATCGCATGATATAAATTTGGGTATTTTTTTTTTGAAAAATGTTGTCTAGAAAAAAAGTTTATAAAATGGGTTCTTAGGTTTCTAGGCTTTTGTAGATTCTCAATTGAAATTTACTCTATATATATATATATATATATATATATATATATATATATATATATATATATATATATATATATATATATATATATATATATATATATATATATATATATATATATATGTATATATATATATATATGTATATATATATATATATATATATATATATATATATATATATATATATATATGTATATGTATATGTATATATATATATATATATATATATATATATATATATATACACACACACACACTAGGCGAATGCTCGCGCATTGCTCAAGTAAAAGTCATGTAGTTAAATTTTTAACAAATACATTGTTGAAAATGATTATGTTATTGACATTAACTATGCGATAATAATCCTAACACTAAGTTGATATATAAACTTTTAACTATTGTGATTAATATTACTCAAATGAGCTTTATTTGTGGCTTGTGTATTAGTTAAATTAAGCATAATTCTTGATTTAATGTGTACATTGAACTATTGTTATGATTAATTAATTTAAAAATTAGTTATTTGGCAATATTTTAATTTTGATCATGATGATTACTTAAAGTATCAACGATTGTTATTGTTTGTTAACAACCACTTATTATAATTAGAAAAGTTAAAAAAGACATTTGAAAACTACTAGTTATTAATAAAAACTTATTGATACTAAAGTATTTGAAAAATAGTAGGATATTCAGATAAAATAAGGGATAATGTTACAGTAACATATCGAATTTTTCATTTTGCATATATTTGGCCCTTTAAGTTTTTTCCTTGCTCCTTAGGGGCTTAAGGTTTCGAAAAACGGGCAATATGAAAAAAATCTGAATAAATCTGAAAAAGTTTAGGGCCCATTTAGATGCATTTTTAAAACATTGTGGGGGTATTGTAGGAAATTATTTTGCTACGAAAACTCTCAGGTGACCAATTAAACTTGGTTGTATAAATATTAAGCCCCTAGACAGCAAAGAAAAAACTTAATGGACTAAATAGATGCAAAATGAAAAGTTCAATGGGTTACTGTAGCATTATCCCATAAAATAACTACGTAATAATTATAATGATTTAAAGGTTGTAAATATTTGAATACAAATTTTAAATTTTCTTAATCCTTTTGTGTATTTAACTATGTCAGTTATAATTTTTAATTTTACTCTTTTAACTTGTGATAAAAAAATAACATAATTTAACATATCATTGAATAAATAAGTAAAAAATAGAGCCTCTAAAATTGAGTTGTTTGAGTAGCAAAAATCATTTATCTCGATTCTAGATAACATTTAATTAACATGATAAATTATATATATATAATATGATATTTTTAAGTTTACCAACAATATAAACATATATGTGAATTTATTTAATAAAAATATTATACTTATAATTGAACAATAAAAGTCATTAATTAAAGTAAGTGTATTAGAATAATAAACATAAAGTGGGAGATTCAAGTGAACTAGATTATTGAAACTAGAATAATAAAAGATTTAATGTATTAATTAAAAAAGAAGTTGAAAAGTTGGAGGTTTCAAATGAATGTGGTTAGAGTAAAATGCTTTCTTTATAATATACTAGGCGTATTCCTGCGCGTTGCGCAGGAGTAAAATAATATAGTAAAAATATATCCACCGATCAAATATAAATATAAACATTTTGGATTTAATCAAAACATGCAAAACTAAAAATAAATCAATCATTTGACATATATCAATATTAATTTTTCATTCAAACATCAAACAAAAAAATCTAATCACATTTTTGTAGTCAATTATCATGGTTGGTCCTACATTAAAAATATATGGAAATTATATTTACATAAATTATCTCAAAATTTAAAGTAAATTTAAAATAAAAATACTAATAACACCATACATTAACTAAGATATTAAGTATATTATATTAATAATTCAAAAAGTCTATCTTAATGATAATATTTTTATATCTAATAAATTAGTTAATGTTGGAAGTTGAATAGTTAGGAGTTTCATATCAATATAGTGAAAGTAAAAATGCTTCAATGAATATAAGAAAGAATTATAAATCGTTAATCGCAACCGATATTTTCCATCAATAATATTGTTTTTAACCAAAAGTCAAACAAAATAATGTAATAATCTATTGATCGGGCCATTTTGGTTTAACGTAATACGTGATTAATATGATAAATTAAGCTTTGTTTAACCAAGAATGGCCCTACTTTTGATGGAATTGAGTGAATTACATGCAGGGATTGAAAAACAGGAATTTTGGGCGAAAACCACGCATTAAACGGACACCGGAAGTAGGAGAAAAAGCCCAGCGTCCCAGCAGCGTCCTAGGAAGCGTCCCAGACGCTGGCCTGGAACTCTGGGCCAATTTTCAAGGAAAAAGCTAGCCAAAAATGCCAAGAAGCCCCGTCAACTTCCTAGGTGGCATCTGGGACGCTGGCCTAGGACGCGCAGCGTTTTTGGAGCGTCTCGTTCAGGGACGTTGCTCGTCGTAACTGCTAAAGAAATACACACAGCGTCCCAGGGGCGTCTGGGACGCTGGTCTAGGACGCCGCCGCTTAGAATGCCATAAATTGCCTTATTTAAGCCACTCTATTAATGGAACTTTTTCCCATCGACCCAAGGCAGCCTCCAGACGATTTTCACAGGGTTTTGACAGTTTTTCAAGGCCTAAAACATCCCCAAATCACATTCCAATAATCCCAAACTCAAATCAAACCTTTTTTGCATCAAGATCAAGCCACAGTTCCTGAAGTTTTGAAGATCCAGTCATGTTCAACATCTCCAGCACAATGTTTGCATCAATCCCAGTCATGAGTAGCTAAATCATCCCGTGATCACAATTGAGAGTAGGTTTTGATTTCTTTTCCAGTATTGTATTAGATTTGAACCTTCTAGATTCATGAACACAGTATTTGGTTTGTTTGTTTTTCAATCATATGACTAGATTTCCAATACTTGTTCTTAAATTGTTGCTTGATTGAGTGTAAGACAATTCTATTGTGATCTTCCCCACCGTGCCAAACCATCCACAGTGGTGTGTAGGACGGAGGGTGCATATTTTACATAGTTTGATCCCAGATTTAGTTAGTAGCAGTACGGTTATGTCTATGTAATCTGAAAGAACGCAAAACTAGTAAAATCTGATATAATACATTGTTTAGGAATCAAAACTGAAACCGGGAGTGATCACCTTTTTCTCTGATTGAATTAAACCTTTTGTAGTAATTGTTTTCCTGAATTTGTTTACCTTTAAGTCTGTTAGAACTAGATTGTTAACCATAAGCTCCTCGTGGATTCGACCCTTACTTGCCCTAGTTATTAGTGCGTTTAAGGTTTATTTTTTATTGCATCAACGACTGCGATCATCTATTTTAAGTCAATTGTATATGGACAATCCAATATTAAAAATACAGCAAAACACATTGACATGAATTATAATACATACATTATGTTATGTGAATGTATTATGTAAATCATACTTTAGTTAAATTAACATATATAATATTTCAATTTCTTTTTCTAAAATAAAAAAGAATGAAATGTAAATAGAAAAAAATAAAACTAATATAAATATAATATAAATTACAACTTATAACCAAAACTTAAAATAAATATGCTTTAATAAAATAAATTTTAATATAATTTATAGTTGCATAAGAAATGTATAAATATGCTTTAATAAAATTTTATTTCTGCCAGTTTCCTTCCCTTAATTATTTTTTCTTAAAAATGATTTCTAGTTGATTTTCATTTTTGTTAAATCTAAGTAACTAAAAGTTTTATGATGATTTATTACTCAAGTTTTATTCTTGCATTTATGTAAAGTTATTTTTAACGTTTCGAATGTTTAACTTCTTACATGACAATAATGTCAAAACTTTATATAATTTTCTTTGTAAAATAATGTTAATCCTAAATATGATTCTACAAATCAAATGACCATTAAATACTTTATCAAACAACATAAGTCCACTTATTCAAACAATATAAAACCATTTATTGGTGAATATGGATTAGAGAATATCAAAATACTATATATATATATATATATATATATATATATATATATATATATTCTTATACCAAATTAAAAAAAATGTATAGAACAATCAAATTATATAGACAACGAATTTTAACAATTTTAATAAATAAATACAATGCATCAAATAAAAATCAAATTAATATGGTTTTAGATAAATAATTATCTCAAATCACATGATTTTAATAGTCTACCAACCTGATGTCCTTGGATAAAAAATTTGTATAATTTTAAATTTAATTTTACTTTTATCTAAGTTAAAATATAATTAATATATTATAATACATACTTGAGGATCAACTATAGACTCTCAAATCATAAAAAATTACTAATTACAATGAATAATCAATATATTATACATCTTTCTATCCTTATGTTGCGATAGAACTAATATGCACTTTGTTTCTTATCTTGCAACTTGTAATTTGCTTTGACATCTTCACGTTTCTCCTTCCTAATACAATATAAACATATGTACCTTCAAAATATGTTCTCTCAACCATGCCGTTTTTCGCTTTCCATGTGACTTGTAATTTGTTATACGTTCTTCATGTTTCTCCTTCGTAATACAATATAAAATATGCAACTTCAAAGTGTGTGTGTTCTCAAATCATCTTTTCTTCCATCTTATTCTCCGAGCTAGAATCAAATTTATATGTGAATTATATGTAACTCTTATATTAATTAGGTGTGTTAAGTACCAATAAGTATCATAGGTTAAAAAACTCTTGAGTTGTATGTGTTTAATTACTTGAAAGTTGTAAAGCCTTGTAAGTTTCAAATGAATATAATTCAACATGTTGGCCTATCTTGAACCACATTCATTTGGATGACATCTATTATAAGATTTATATAGAATATAGATATAGATATAGATATACTAGGTGTATACCCGCGCGTTACGCAGGAGTAAACTTATAAGAACAATATATATTGACAGATCAAATATGAATATAAACACATGAAATCTGAAGAAAAAAATATGCAAAACCAGATATAAATCAACCATGTCATATGTATAAATAATAATTTATCATCCAAAATTCGTACAAAAAATATAATCAAGTTTTCTAAGTCAATTACTATAGACAGGTCAACATTAAAAATATAAGAAAATATATTTAAATGATTATCTCAAAAATAAAAATAAAAATAAAAATAAAATATGGTAATAATAACATATATGTAGTCTACGATAAGCATATTGTTGTTGATTATTTTCAGTGAGATTCGTAAGTGTAATAGTATCATTTAATAATTTTGTGAGTTATGCTTCAAATTGATAAATAATTACAACGTAGGAGTTGAAATGTTGTATTATCAAATTAATACTTTAATCTATAATATTTCAATATTTTTTAATAAAAAGCATTAAATTTACAAATATTAAATAAAAAATATATGAATACATTTATATTACACTTATTATTAGAAAAAAAATTCGACTTTTTGTTTTAGTATAAATAAACAGGAACATTCAAAGTATATTTGCATGTTCTCAACACATCTTTTTCCTACATATTAATTTTCAAACTGTAACGACTTAATCTAGTTATGTAAATTATATGTATACCTTTATATTAACCAAGAAGTTATAAGTAACAATTAAATATCATAAATGAAAAAATTTGGGTTGTAGTGGTTAATTAGTTAAAAGATGAAGAGGTTTAGCATTTAAATAAATTGATGTAGTAGTTAAATAGCAGAAAATTGAATAGTAGAGAATTTTAATTGAATATGGTTGAAGATAGAGAACATATCTTGCACCATATTGATTTGGATGACTTATACCAACATTGAAATAATGTTTTTTATTTTAAGTCGATATAAAACATAGTAACTATTTTGAATTATATTCAATTTAGTGTTATTTTTAGTTGTATGTATGATTAATAATTAAGATAGACATATTTTAGAACGACATTATTCCAATGACGTTTACCCGCGGGTTGCATGTGAACCAATTTAAATATAATATATCATTAGTATTATTTTTAACTATTGTTATGGTTAATTAGTTTGAAAATAACTTATTTGCCCACTTTTTAAAATTTGATCACGATTATTTCCAATATCAAACATTGTTTTTTGTTGTAAGGAAACAATGTAATTTTAATTAAATGTTAAATTTAACTATTATTATTGTTAGTTATATTTAAAACTACATTTTTTTATAAAAATTTGCATGATTATAAAAAATAGATTTTGGAAAATATTTTAATTAATTTGACATTTCAATTTAGGTTTTACTTTAGCTATTTAAAAAACAGTTTTTGGATTTTCATTTATGTTTAATTGAAAATTTGATTTATGTTTTCTCCTTAACGTTATATTTAAATTAACGAATTAAGTATAATATATCAATTATTTAAACGTTGTGATATTAAAAGGATGATGTTTTACATACATCGGTATATTTAAACTAATAAAGAAGTATATTGTGTTAAAAATTAAAGTGTTAGTATTAGAAGTTGAATAATAAAGAAGTTTTATATATCAAAAAATCAACTTAATATATTATAAGGTAAATTATTTTTTATCTTTGTAACAAATAAAAAACACATTCAACTTCTATTTCGTATTTATCAAGAAACAACACATATAGGAAATAAAAAATGATCAAGCTCATATTTACCTATATTTAACATCTTCATATTTCATACATATGTATTTTTATATAAATACATTCATTGAATTCGGAATCTCCATTGTACCTCTTAAGAACACTATACTAACAATACAAAACCTATTAATAAATAGGTTGACTTATACAAAATGACATCTTCTAAAGTCGTGTACTTCTTTTTCGTTCCATACAAATACACACACCCCTCCCAATGTAGAGATTTATATGTTATCAAGTCATAACCTCCTCCATGCTATTCTCTAAACTCCAACAACATCATCTAGCTATGTCAACTATTTATATATGTACTAGACAATAGGTGTCATAAGTACCAATTCAATATCATAAGTTATAAAACTCTTGAGATGTAGTGATTAATTAAGATATAAGTTAGAGAAACTCTTGAGTAGTAGATGTTAATTAGTGAAAGTTGAAGTGTTGATGGAGTTTCAAATGAATATGGTGCAAGTATTTAGTTTATCTTGAACCACAATGATTTGAATGACCTCTATTATAAGAGTTATATATATATATATATATATATATATATATATATATATATATATATATATATATATATATATATATATATATATATATGTGTGTGTGTGTGTGTGTGTGTGTGTGTGTGTGTATGTATGTATGTATTGAAAGGGTTTGATCAAAAATAACAAAAACAATTTGTAGTGAAAGTCTTAACAAGATCAAAACATGTGTTCATATAAAAATCTGAGAAGGATCTTAATGTCATAGCAATTGTATCAACTAAAGATGAATTATAAAACTTACCTCTTGTTGGATGCAAGGATCTAAACTAGAATGTCTCTTTTGGTTCACACCCAAGAACACCAGAAAAACAAACTGACAAAGCTTCCACAATGGAGGAGGCAGGAGGCACATAAACCCTAATTAGGGTTTGGCAAAGTCGCCAAATAGAGGGAGATGGGAGGTTGGCGGAACCAAGGAGCAAGGAATTAGAAACTAGGCTTTCATCCCTAATTCTCTATTTATAAGGAAGGTCCAACTTGTTCCCAAAAGCTACCTTCCTTTTGACAGTTAGCCCTTGGAGTGTTTCCATTAATTAAACCTCTTTAATTAATTAACATTCAGTCCCTCTAATTAATCACTTCAAATTAATTTCTAATTAATTCCAAATTAGTTTATCATAACTTAACAAATTAATAAAATAATTTCTCTTAATTTATTTCTATCACTAATTTGTTTTTCTGGGTCTTAAGGGCAACCCAAAAGGACCCTGTTATTATTAGAAATATCACCAATAGTTAATGACCTTTGACACTATCTATAACAGTCTCTCACTTGGACAAGTCATCAACTCTATATGGTCTAATACTTTCAAATAATCAACAGAGAGTATGTCATCAAATGCAACTACTGAGCTCTGATAAAATCAAGAGACAACCCTTAGATAAGATTATTCCTCTGGTGTACAATATATCTTTATGAACATGAGACATGGATAAGGTCAGTATCAAGGTTCAAACTTTTGTTTCCCGATAGAGATTTATGATGACCATATCAGACTACTCAATTGAACACATTAATTTAGTCAAGGCTCGACTAAGCACTTTAATGCCAATCATCAAATCATCGAGGGCCCTACAGATATCGCTTCTCCTTGTTAGGACAGAAGGAACAGATAAACTTTGCATGGTTTATGTCTATTCATCATGTCATACATGGACATACAATTTTATTACTGCCAATTATGGATAGCGTTGAAGTAAACCAATGCATAACAGATTTGCAGAACAAAAATCTCATGTATCTCTGTTTGAAGAATAAGAGATATTATCATTCTCAGAATTACTTGTGACTTAATATGAAGTAATCTCTAAGTGCGGATTATTCCAATATCTAAATCTCTATTCTGTCTACTCATCATGTCACACATGGACATATCATTTATTTCTGTCAATTATGGAGGGTGTTGGAGTAAACAATATTTTAGTGTTTTTCCAATATTTTTGCTTATTTCCATATATAATTTCCAAAAATCACATGATTCACATGATTTCCAAAAATCACGTGACTGATTAGCATTTTAATTTCAGTAATTTTTGGTCAATTCTATATTTTAAAATTTTGGCAATACGTGCCAAATTTAAATCCTTCCTATAAAAGAGGTCGAATTTATCTATTGGTATTTTTATTGAATAATTCTTACTTTTACTTTTGTTGTGCGTCTGATTTTTGAATTATGAAGGAACTTATTTGGTTTGGTAAGGAGGGGATGTAAAAATGATTCTCAGAATTGACGGTATCAAAGCAAGCTTTTGATCGAAATGGGATGTTAATTCCCAATGATATCCCTACTTGTTATATAAAATAACTTCCAAGTTCGACGGTAACAAAATCTAAAAGGTGATTTTAATAATGTACTCTCATCAATTCATTTACGAATATTTGGTACAAGATTGTGGCCAAATTTTCTATATTACACAAATAATTTCAACACTAAATAAAACCGTCTAGTTTTCGGAAAGCAATATAATAAGGGTATTGATGAGCTTAAACTCCCTAACCAAGGACAATCAAATAAATAAACTTGAAAAAAACAAAAGATTAGTTATCGTATGAATAATTTAAAAGCAACTTAGGTGTTTGATGCCGACGTAATCCAATAAAAGAAATTAACTGAATTAATTCATGTACAAACGGTATCGCCAAAGTAGTAATCAAATCATGATAGGTAATCTACCAAGCAACCATAATATAACAAACACCACTACCATAATTATAATAACACTTACACCAAGAGATGTAGCAACACTTCACTTCTCACTACCACTTAATTTGGTCACTTAACTTTCTCATTTGTGCTCATTTGATCACTTAACTTTGTTTAAGTTTTAAAATGTCACCTAACTTTTTATTTATTTCTGAAATGGTCACTATGACCGGTTATAACAGGTCACAGTGACCATTTCGGAAATAAATAAAAAGTTAGATGACCTCTTAGAACTTAAACAAAGTTAAGTGACCAAATGAGTATAAATCCGAAAGTTAAGTGACCAAATTTGACATTAACCATATATATATATATATATATATATATATATATATATATATATATATATATATATATATATACATACATACATACATACATACATACATACATACATACATACATACATACATACATACATACCCACATGTTGTTGGAACACCGCATAAAGGAAAACATCGCAGTAAAAACCCCAACCGGGGAGGTGTTCCCTTGGGGGCTTTTTGGTCGATGTAGGAACCCACACTCCAAACCGCTCCCACACCTCTTGGTCTTATAAGTACATATTTTCGTCTACTAAAAGAATTCCTCTAAGATTAAACACACACACACACACACCAAGTTTTTTATTTACTTGGTTTTTGACGAACCACAAAAATGAATCATTAGATGAATCAAAAATAACATGGTTCATAGAAAAATTTCCTCAAAAAACATATTTATAAATCATTTTTTTAGTAAATCAAGTTTTTATTCACGTTACGGACAATTTTAGTGAATAACAACAAAATCATCGTAAAAATGAATCATCAAGTTGTTTTTTTCGAGAATTTTGTTTTGTGAATCATGTTATTTATGCATCATCTATTGATTCATTTTGTTGGTTTACCGAAAAAACATGTAATAAAAACATTGTTATCTTCCTACCAAAAATTTTCTTCTTAGCGGATCCGGATTATATATATATATATATATATATATATATATATATATATATATATATATATATATATATATATATATATATATATATATATATATATATATATATATATATATATATATATATATATATATATATATATATATATATATATATATATATATATATATATATATAGAGAGAGAGAGAGAGAGAGGGGAAGGTTCAATGCAGAACCAAAAATATATTGTCTAACGGACCATCCTTAAAACCCTTGGATCATTACATCAACGTCTTAGATTAAAAAGGATGCACCATACAATTATACACCTTGTACATGAGATTATTCCTAGGTAAGGGTATATTGGGTTTTTAACCCAATGGATCACCAATCGATCATCATCATCACCATCGATTTCACCCTTTGTTCCCATCCATCTCTTCTTCTTCGTTCCAACTTTACACCATCAAACTGTTTGAACGACGTCACTGAATTAATTGATGAAGGAATTAAATAGAATAGGATAATGATGAAGGCCACATCTGATTTCAATATTTGATAATGACGAAGGATAATGATAAATCGAAAACGACGATGTCGGATCTATGAGAACGAAAATTTGGTGATTCCGAAGGGAAGTCGTCGATGTGGAGAATCGGTGAATGGCTGTTACCTTCTGTGGATGCCTTCGCTCAGTTTGGATGTCTCGATCCAAGAAGAAACTAAATCGGAGAAGATGGATGGAATTGGGTTACAATCGGATAAACCAAATCGAAGGTATGAAACTGAACAGAAAAATATGAACAAATGGATAATGGCCATACGATGCGTTGATTGCCTCCGATGGGTGCAAATTAGAAAAGTGGTGGTGATGAATTGAAATCAGATGAGTGTGAATCGGAAAAAGTAAAACAGACGCCATCTTCTCCGTTGAAGGTGTTGTGATGTGTTCATTGATGAACATTGTTCATTGATGAACATATGTTCATCCATGAACATATGTTCATCGATGAACATATGTTCATCGATGAACATGTGTTTTCAATTTCTCCAGTGTATCGATTCTAGCTTGCTCGTATGTCTTCTTGTTTAATCCCAACAAATACGATCCAAATCCACCTATATAAATCGTTAATTAAACCAACAATTTAACAAAATCAAAACATAATGAAATCAAAATTGAAACGAATCGAATCTTCGATTTTCCGAATCAGATAACATGTTTATGTTCATTGATGAACATATGTTCATTGATGAACATATGTTTTCAATTTCTCCAGTGTATCGAGAACCAACAATAGATGCCTTCCAATCGATCATGATAGGTTGTTTTTTTTTTGATTCCGTGAATTGTATGTACGTATAATCGATTTTCGAAATGGTTCTCTCGGATTCAAAGTCGGGATCGTCTCTCACAATCGTACGTATTCTGATGTGTTCATTGATGAACATTGTTTATTGATGAACATTGTTCATTGATGAACATTGTTCATTGATGAACATATGTTCATTGCTGAACATAACAGTTTACGTTTGTTGACGATCATACCCTTTTACTTATATTTTAATCTTACGGTTAGGAGCATGGTTCTGCAGTTAGGTGATTTAATTTGGTTCTGCATTGAACCCATCCATATATATATATATATATATATATATATATATATATATATATATATATATATATATATATATATATATATATATATATATATATATATATATATATATATATATATATATATATATATATATATATATATATATATATATATATATATATATATATAGAATCAGGATCGGGTGAGGACTCTTCTTAAAGTGAGGACTTGCGAGGACACCTTAAAAAAATTGAAAAAAAATATAAAAAAATATAAATAATAAAATGGATCATATTACTATATCGGAGAAAAAAAAGATTCAAAAAAAAACTTTTCGATCATTATTTTTTTTATAATGAAATAATGATCCAAAATAAAAACAGAAAAATTGCATCATTACGTTTTGCAATGATGCAAATTTTTTTTTTCAAATATTTTTTTGATAATGACATAGTACTATTCTCGATTTTATGATTTGTATTTTTTTTATATTTTTTTTCAATTTTTTTAAGGTGTCCTCGCGAGTCCTCACCGAAAAAAGAGTCCTCACCGGAACCGGACCCTATATATATATATATATATATATATATATATATATATATATATATATATATATATATATATATATATATATATATATATATATATATATATATATATATATATATAATGTAAAAAAACGTTTTCTAACCAATAATGAGATTATTAAGGCATTTTTTGCGATGTTAGGCGGTGTTGGGATGATGAAAAAGAAGCACGGTTTCTGGAAATATGATTTGGGAGACATCATTTTGCCCCTAATCTCTACCTTCTTTTCGGTGCCCCATGATACTTTTGCTCACATAATCTTTAATTTATAATTACAACACTTTATAAAGTATATAAATACTTGTGCATTTTACTTCTCTAGAGGTGTCAAAAAAATGTTATCTAGAATTTAAATTATTTAAACATATTGGAGTTTGGAAGTGATTTAACATAGGTTAATCACGATTCAATGACAATTTTGTTTAAATAAGGCATAAATCATTTTAAATAAGTTTAGTAGCTACTAATTTATGAAAAACTACTTATTAAAATAAGAACTTTTAATTTTAAAGCATCTGAACAATAAAAACAACTTGTTAGTGGTGACAAACCGCAATAAGCAAATAAGCAAACTAAATAAGCAATCCTTAACACCTCAGTAATTAAATTAAATTACAATTGGTGTTTGTGGTTTATATAGAATTATAATTTTAGTCTTAGTTTTAAAAATTTTATAATAATGTATCTGGTTTTCAAAAAATTTAGTTTTTATCCTTGTAATTTTCAAATATCTTTCAGTTTTAGTCTCCTGATCCATATAAAAGGAGTATATTGCCCTTTATAATTTTTTTTCTTTTTAGTGATTACATATTTTAATATTAAAGAAAAATTAACCCCCCCCCCCCCCCCGAATAAAAAATACTCTCTCTCTCTCTATATTTCTCTATCTCTCTCTCTCCTTCTCTTTAACCCCATCAGGAAACGGATTCCTCACAGCTTCATCTCTCTCACAGCAGTAAGCTCCATGAACAAGTCATTATCACTGCCATCCCTTTCCTCTATCATCATCACTTTCCACCACCGTTATGCCTACTGCTGATGTCTATCTACCTATCACACACACACACACAAGGGCACACATCCTTCCAGTGATTACAACAAATCAAAAGGAACCCAATGGTCCTTGGCCTTCCTGATGTTGGTGTCGATAGAGACGAAAGAAGAAGGTAAGATGGTGATCGTTTGTGTGGTGGTTATGCAATGAACCAGGGGTGATGCTAGTAGCGTATAGCTTAGATGATGGAAACAATGACAATGGTTGGTTGATTATCGGTTAATGATAGCGGCAGTGCTGAGATGACATGTGACCTGTAATGGGAGTGATGGTGTGGTTATGTGATATTGGCGGTGTTGATACCAAGGTTGGTTTAGCGGCTGCCAAAAGGAATATGTTGGTGGTTGTTGATGCTGTCAAGATGGTGATGACGGGGTATTGTTCTTGCTGTTAGGTTTGTTGTTGACGATGGTGATGAATCGACCTAGTAGTGTGTTTTTAGTTTATAGGTCCTTGGTGTTGGATTAGGTGTCTAAGCCATGACTAATAATTAGTATTTACCTAATTAACAGTAGCATAGTCCATTTGGGTTGCCCTCATGGCTGGAGGTTTGTTGGAAAGTTAAGTAGAGAGAAAGGGTTGATTTATTATGTGACTAATAAATCAAGATATTGTTTGTTAATATATTATGAAGATGATATATTAATTAGAAATAATATTATTTGATTAATAATTATTCAGAAATTAATTGGATTAATTTCTGTGGCATTAATTAGATTAATCAGGAGGTCAGTGATTAAAGTCGTACAAATTCAATAGTTGAATTGCGGCGCTCGGCGCGCAAATGACTTGGCCGCGGCGCGTACAGATAATCCGGAAAATGGGCTGCGGCTAGGGTTTCTAGCTTTGCCACTTGGTTCCCTATAAATAGGGAACCCTAGGCCTCATTATCAGTTGCTCATTCTATTATTTCTCTCTGGAATTTTCGATCCACTCTCCTCCTAGCTTGGGTGTGACTTTCATTTGAGGCAGGATATTTTTGCTGCTCAGCTTCCAGAAAATTCAAAAGGTTGGTTTTTCTAATCTTATTCTTTTAGTTAATTTTCTTATGGCCTTTAGGTTTTGTTATATGTTCAATTAGAAGAAAACATAGATCCTTATAGGTTGCATGTGAACTTAAGTTATTTAGTTCATGGTTGCAGAAAACCTTTCAGTGGTATCAGAGCCTGTTTTGTTTTCTTGTTGAATTGTTATAACTGTTTAGGGTTTAAAGCCTATAAACCCTAATTTTTTTATGTGGATCGATTTCTAGGATTAGGGTTTTGGAAACCCTAATCCCCCATTGCTATTTTTTCGAAAATTTCAATTAGAGTTTTAGGAGGTTTTCTATTTTTGGTAACTTTATTTGTTAATTAAATGGATAACCTTAAACCCCATTATTTGAATTCGAAATCTAGGGGGTTTAGGATAGGTTTTAATTAATTTGATTAATTTGGATAAACCTACCTACATTTGAATTAATTTAATTAATTGTTAATTAAAAGATAATTCAAAAGGGATTTAATTAATTTTAAAATTGCGAAATTAATGGAATAAATCCAGAAAAATATTTTAAAATGTTTAAAATATTTAGATTTAATTAATTGAAAATTAAAATTGATTAAATCGAATTTAAGGTTTAATTTAATTCAAAATTTAATTGTTAAATTTGGTAAAATTAAAAGATAAACCTTGAATATTTTAAAGAGTTTTAAAATACATCTTATATATGTTATTAATTGTTAATACTATATGTATAAGATAAAATTGGTCAGTCAATTCAATAGTAGGCCTCATTCACGAAGCTGGTCTATAAAGTGGGTATAAGGAGGCTGCCTATAAAATGGCAGTCTAATGGGTGAACACTCTCGCCCACCGCTCGCCTGATCAGTGGAGGGTCGTTAGCCGAACAGTTTTGATGGGACCACTTAATCATTAAAAGTATAATGATCAAAGTACTAGAACCTTTACACAAAATCCCAATCTAGTTACTTTAGGAAAAATGTGAATTTGATGCTACCCCATGAAATTGCACATTGCACCTTATGAAACGTTGGTGGAGCGTGTGTGGTTTACCGGCACACCAATGGGGGTTCATAAAGAGTGGCAATGGGTGTCTCGGGTGTTATCATTGTTGATGGAGCGTGAGTGGTTAACCGATACATCAATTTGAGATGATAATGGACCCCGAGAGTACCAAGCTAATTTGCATGGTTATTCACACCCGGTTTGTGATCCTCGGCATCCCAGTCACAAACGGTGGGGCATATCCGAGATTAAACATGCTATTGAACAGTTCAATAAATCTCAAAAGAAACTAGGAATTCCATTTATAATAAGATTATTTTTCCGCGGTGGAATTGGCTGAATCGTCATTCGCCTACCTTTATAAAATTTGCTTATAGATTACAGCATCCCCCTTCTATGTTGCAAATTGTTATAGTTGGATCCTAGCCTTATTTTATATTGGGTTATTATAAGGACCAACAAGTATCTAATTAAACTTACCTTCTTTTAAAAGATGTCTTCTGCTGATCAATCCGCTCCCCACTCAAACTCCAGTGTTCCCTCTATCCTCTCACTGTGTTCCAAGGTTCAATTGAACGGGACAAACTACAATGACTGGATTAGAAATATCAAGATGGCTCTGAGGTACGAGAACAAAGAGTATGTCCTCGAGACCGAGCTTGTCGATATTGACCCTAAAATTGCTACTCCCGAGGAGATTGCCTTGTACCAAAAACATTCTGATGATGCGACCAAAGTGGCCTGCATCATGATCGCCACAATGAACCCCGAATTGCAAAGGATATACGAAGACTACTGGCTCTTTGAGATGCACAAGGAGCTTGCGGAAAAGTTCCGCAAGCAAGAGCGTATCGAGAGGTGCGAGGTGGTCAAGGACTTCACGAACAGCAAACCTAAAGATGGAGAGTCCATCTGCACTCATGTGCAAAGAATGCAAGGTTACGTGGAGCGGCTTAGAAAGCTTGCGATGCCTGTACCGGAGCAGTTGGCCGTTGACATAGTGCTTAACTCCTTACCGAGTTCTTATGACCAGTTCAGGCTGGCTTATCATTTGAACAACAATCAGGCTAATATGACTAAGTTGCATCGTATGCTTCGAGTAGCTGAGGACGGGATGAAGGGTAAAAGTGTACCCTCGGTTAATCAGCCCGTCCTAGCCATTGGAAGTGGCAAAGGAAAGAAAAGGAAGGGCCCTCCTAAGCAAAATTGGAGGGAAAAGGTTCAGGTCGGGTCATCCAGTAATGTCTCGAGAACCAAGACTTCCCACATTCCTTGTGTGGCCAACCCCGATGAAGCCAACTGTTTCTACTGCAAAGAGAAGGGCCATTGGAAAAGAAGCTGCCCCAAATACTTGCAGGATGTCAAGGATGGGAAAATAAAGCCATCGACAGCAGGTATATACACTATCTCTAAAAACTCACCATCTTCTAATTCTTGGGTCCTTGATACAGGATGTGGTTTTCACATTTGTTCTGATCTGCAGGGCCTAAAGGAAAGCAGGGAGGTGGAGCACGGTAGACTAAACTTGATCATGGGCAATAGGAGATCGTCCCCTGTTACCAAGACCGGCGTTTACAGTTTAGTGCTTAGTAGTGATGTTAGTATAGAGTTATTTAATTGTTGCTATTCGCCAGAAATGGCAAGAAACATTATTTCATTTCACGCATTGTTCAGACAAGGATTTCAATTTTCTTTTGATAATAAAATTGGCTCGATTTCTGTTTTCAAAAATGGTATTTTGATTTTTACTGCTTATCCTTGTGATGGTGTGTATGAAACTGTTGAATGTGTTGACAATTTAAGACATAGTGTAAATTATATTGATTCTACTAGTGGTGTAGAAAAGGCATGTCTGTGGCATACTTGGCTCGGGCACATCAGCAAGAAACGCATCGCCCAACTCCAAAAGGATGGAGTGTTGGAATCATTCGACCTCAGGTCGGATGATGTATGCGAATCTTGTCTGTTGGGCAAGATGACTAAATCACCTTTCAAATGATCTTTTGAAAGAGGTGAGGGTCTGCTGGACATCATTCACACGGATGTGTGTGGTCCATTCAGATCAACCACAAAGGATGGCACGCGGTTCTACGTGACCTTTACCGACGATTTTAGTAGATACGGTTATATCTACTTGATCAAGCACAAGTCGGACACCTTTGAAAAGTTCAAAGAGTTTAAGAACGAGGTAGAGAATCAATTAGGCAGGAAGATAATGATGCTCAGGTCTGACAGAGGCGGAGAGTATCTAAGTATCGAGTTCCTAGACTATCTAAAGGAATGCGGAATAGTTTCGCAGTTGACACCTCCCAGGACACCACAGTTGAACGGTGTTGCAGAGAGGCGCAACCGGACCCTGTTGGACATGGTGCGTTCCATGATGAGTCGAGCTTCACTTCCCATTCACTTCTGGGGGTATGCCTTAGAGACTACCGCCCATATCCTCAATCTTGTCCCAACTAAGAAGGTTGCTAAAACACCTCATGAGATGTGGACGGGGAAAGTCCCCTCGTTAGCACACATCAAGGTCTGGGGTTGTGAGGCTTTCGTTAGACGAGAGACTCAAGACAAACTCGCAGAAAGAAGCGAAAGGTGTTTCTTCCTTGGTTATCCTAAACAGTCCTTTGGATATCTATTCTACAGACCGAGCGAGGACGTGGTCTTTGTAGCTAGACGAGCGGTCTTTCGAGAGAGAGAGCTCATATATTCAAAGAGGACAGTAGGAGTACCATTGATCTGGAAGAAATTCAAGAGTCATCAGATGACACAACCTTAAGAGAAACTAGCAACCAACATGAGGAAGAAGTTCATGTTGGTCCGACAGATGTATCCTTACCTCTTAGGCGTTCTGGTAGGGTTAGCATGCCACCCGAGTTTTATGGGTTCCATATAACTTCGGATGGGGACACGTTTGTCAGTGATAGGACACTGATAAATTTGGATGAACCAGCTAACTACCAAGAAGCAGTGGCAGGCCCTGAGTCTGCCAAGTGGAAAGAGGCCATGGATAGCGAGATCAAGTCCATGTATGACAATCAAGTTTGGAACTTGGTTGAAAACGTACCGGGTCGAAAGACAGTCGGGTGCAAATGGATCTTCAAGAAAAAGACCGATATGGACGGAAAAGTACACGCTTTCAAGGCAAGACTGGTTGCGAAGGGCTTTACTCAAACCCCAGGGGTTGACTATGACGAGACCTTCTCACCAGTAGCCAAGATAAAGTCTATTAGGATTATGCTGGCCATAGCTGCATTTCATGACTATGAAATTTGGCAGATGGATGTCAAAACCGCCTTCCTTAATGGAAAGTTGACTGAGGATGTCTACATGATTCAGCCAGAGGGTTTTGTCGATGCAAAGTATCCTAATAAGGTGTGTAAGCTTGAGAGATCAATCTACGGATTGAAGCAAGCTTCTCGCAGCTGGAATCTTTGTTTCCATGAGAAAGTCAAGGAGTTTGGTTTCTCTAGGAGCGAGGATGAGTCCTGCGTATATGTCAAGGCTAGTGGGAGTATAGTCACCTTTCTGGTGCTGTATGTCGATGACATACTGCTCATGGGAAACGATATTCCAACCTTGCAAGGTGTCAAGGCTTGGCTTGGGAAATGTTTCGCCATGAAGGACCTAGGAGAGGCTGCCTATATTCTCGGGATAAGAATATTGAGAGATAGGAAGAAGAAACTAATTGGACTTAGTCAGGGTACATACTTGGAAAAGGTACTGAAAAGGTTTAGTATGGAAAATTCCAAGAAGGGAGAGCTGCCTATCCAAAATAATGCAAAATTGAGTAAGACTCAAAGTCCGAGTACAAACGAAGAAATAGCTGAAATGAGTCGGGTACCTTACGCTTCGGCTGTAGGATCGATCATGTACGCTATGACGTGTACTCGCCCTGACGTGGCCTTTGCTTTAAGCATGGTCAGTCAGTACCAGGGTAACCCTGGAAGGGCGCATTGGATAGCTGTAAAAAATATACTCAAGTATCTGCGAAGAACAAAGGACATGGTGTTAGTCCTTTGAGGTAGTGATACATTGAGAGTTGAAGGTTATACGGATGCCAGTTTTCAGACGGATAGAGACAGTGGTCGGTCTTAGTCTGGCTGGGTATTCCTTCTGAACGGAGGAGCGGTAACTTGGAAAAGTTCCAAGCAAGATACGGTGGCTGATTCTACATGTGAATCAGAGTATATAGCAGCAAGTGAAGCGTCAAAGGAAGCGGCTTGGCTGAAGAACTTCATCGGTGACCTTGGAGTAGTCCCGAGTATTCAGGAGCCCATGGAACTGTTCTGCGATAACGAAGGTGCGGTCGCCTTGACAAAGGAACCGCGAGACCATGGAAAGTCCAGACATATCGACAGAAAGTTCCACTACATAAGGCATAAGGTAGAAGAAGGTCACCTCGTGGTAAAGAGGGTATCATCAAAAGATAATCCTGCAGATCCCTTGACAAAGGCTCTGAGTAGGATTAAGCATAATCAGCATGCCAGGAGCATTGGATTAAGAGATGATATAAGTTTTTGTAATTAGATAGGTTTTGAAACTTGTAACAATGTTATTGTATTTGACTTTTGTGATTTAATAATGAAGATTTATTAATGAGTAATGGTTTACTAATTTTGTCAATACTTTATCATTGTGTTTCATTTTGCATGTTTTACTTCCTGAATAATTGGATTATTCAAATATCCACAGTCGATTACACTTTTGGGAGTAAGTGTGAAGTAAGACTGTCATGAATTGGTAATAGATTGTCTAAGGAGTTAGACATGGCAATTGGATTGCTGCACCATTCGTGAGTACTTGGAAATGGAGATTTGAGTATTGGATAAACCCGCGCTCAATGGATTGCTTCATGGATTTCATCACGAGCAATGTTGAGACGATAATATCTTTTGATCTTTAAGCTAAGACATTTGAGTTATGATTTGCTAGACGGTTGTTCATTGATAATACGAAAACGCATCGGTAACTCGGTGTTATAAAACGTATTGTTGTGAGTGATTTGTCTGGTAAAAGACATAAGTATATGAGTCGAAGATTATTCGTCCCTTGACCCTAACGGGGAACAGATATCTGTAGGCCTCTCGATGAATTTGAAGTTGACTAAGATGGTTGGCCAACCGGGACTAAATTGGTAGTCTAAGAGTCATATGCAAATCGGATATCGAGGAACAGTGAGTCAGACCGGGATTGATTTTATCCATGTCTTGAGTCTGAAAATATCTTGTTGGACGGAGGATCATCTGATCACTTATCTATGGACAGAACTGATTAGATCAGAGTTTGGCAGTGGTTTCTAGGAAGCTAAAAGTGCTGGTTAATTAGAGGTTAAATTGGTAATTATAGTCATAGACTTATCCAAGTGGGAGACTGTTGGATTAGGTGTCTAAGCCATGACTAATAATTAGTATTTACCTAATTAACAGTAGCATAGTCTATTTGGGTTGCCCTCATGGCTGGAGGTTTGTTGGAAAGTTAAGTAGAGAGAAAGGGTTGATTTATTATGTGACTAATAAATCAAGATATTGTTTGTTAATATATTATGAAGATGATATATTAATTAGAAATAATATTATTTGATTAATAATTATTCAGAAATTAACTGGATTAATTTCTGTGGCATTAATTAGATTAATCAGGAGGTCAGGGATTAAAGTCGTACAAATTCAATAGTTGAATTGCGGCGCGCAGCGCGCAAATGACTTGGCCGCGGCGCGCGTACAGATAATCCGGAAAATGGGCTGCGGCTAGGGTTTTCAGCTTTGCCACTTGGTTCCCTATAAATAGGGAACCCTAGGCCTCATTATCAGTTGCTCATTCTATTATTTCTCTCTGGAATTTTCGATCCACTCTCCTCCTAGCTTGGGTGTGACTTTCATTTGAGGCAGGATATTTTTGCTGCTCAGCTTCCAGAAAATTCTAAAAGGTTGGTTTTTCTAATCTTATTCTTTTAGTTAATTTTCTTATGGCCTTTAGGTTTTGTTATATGTTCAATTAGAAGAAAACATAGATCCTTATAGGTTGCATGTGAACTTAAGTTATTTAGTTCATGGTTGCAGAAAACCTTTCACTTGGTTGGTGTTAATGGTGATTTATGTGTGGTTAAGCAGTGGCGGATCCAGCCTCCAAATCAAGGGGGTCTAATACATATAGTTTTTCAAAAAAATCTCAAATGAAGAGCAAATTCAAAATTTTCCAATGCAAAATTGAGTGAAAATGGAGTCAAGGGGGGTCCCTGCACCCCACTCAAACCCTCTGGCTCCGCCCCTGGTTAAGGGTGACGGATGAAGGAGGTAGAGATAAAGTTAGGGTAGGTGGTTACTTCTAGAAAGAAAATGTGTGTGTGAGGGTAGTATGGGTGGGGGTGGGGTTGCGATGGGGTTTTTCTTTTCTTTTTTTAAGTATTAGAATAAATAATAGGTTAAAAGAAAAATAAAAAATAAATTATAAGGATTATATGGTCTTTTATATGTTGGATTAGGTGTCTAAGCCATGACTAATAATTAGTATTTACCTAATTAATAGTAGTATAGTCCATTTGGGTTGCCCTCATAGCTGGAGGTTTGTTGGAAAGTTAAGTAGAGAGAAAGGGTTGATTTATTATATGACTAATAAATCAAGATATTGTTTGTTAATATATTATGGAGATAATATATTAAAAATAATATTATTTGATTAATAATTAATCAGAAATTAATTGGATTAATTTCTGTGGCATTGATTAGATTAATCAGGAGGTCAGGGATTAAAGTCGTACAAATTCAATAGTTGAATTGCGGCGCGCGGCGCGCAAACGTTTTGGCCGCGGCGCGCGTACAGATAATCCAGAAAAATGGGCTGCGGCTAGGGTTTAGCTTTGCCACTTGGTTCCCTATAAATAGGGACCCCTAGACCTCATTATCAGTTGCTCATTCTATTATTTTCTCTCTGGAATTTTCGATCCCCTCTCCTCCTAGCTTGGGTGTGACTTTCATTTGAGGCAGGATAATTTTGCTGCTCAGCTTCCAAGAAATTAAGGTTGGTTTTTTTGTTTTGATCTTTAGTTTCTTTTATTGGCCTCTAAGTTTTGTTATATGTTCAATTAGAAGAAAACATAGATCCTCATAGGTTGCATGTGAACTTAGGTTATTTAGTTCATGGTTTGCAGAAAACCTTTCAGTGGTATCAGAGCTTTTTGTTTGTTTTATTGTTGAATGGTTATAACTGTTTTTCCTAAAATTGAGGTTTAAAGCTTATAAACTCTAATTTCATGTGGATCGACTTTTTGGATTAGGGGTTTGGAAACCCTAATTCCTCCCTTAGTGATTTTCGATTTGGCCTATTAGGGTTTTAGGAGGTTTTCTATTTTTGGTAACTTTAATTGGTTAATTAAATGGATAACCATAAACCCATTTCTTGAAATCGAAATCTAGGGGGTTTAGGATAGGTTTTAATTAATTTGATTAATTTGGATAAACCTATCTACATTTGAATTAATTTAATTAATTGTTAATTAAAAGATAATTCAAAGGATTTAATTAATTTTAGAATTTGCGAAAATTAAGGATTAAATCCAGAAAAAATATTTTAAATGTTTAAAATATTAAGATTTAATTATTTTAATTAATTGTTAATTAAAGGATAATTAAATCGAATTTTAAAGGTTTAATTTAATTTTAAATTTAATAGTTAAATTGGTAAAATTAAAATATAAACCTGGAATATTTTAAAGAGTTTTAAAATACATCTTATATATGTTATTAATTGTTAATACTATATGTATAAGATAAAATTGGTTAGTCAATTCAATAGTAGGCCTCATTCACGAAGCTGATTTATAAAGTGAGTATAAGGAGGCTGCCTATAAAATGGCGGTCTAATGGGTGAACACTCTCGCCCACCGCTTGCCTGATCAGTGGAGGGTCGTTAGCCGAAAAGTTTTGATAGGACCATTTAATCATTAAAAGTATAATGATCAAAGTACTAGAACCTTTACACAAAATCCCAATCTAGTTACTTTAGGAAAAATGTGAATTTGATGCTACCCTATGAAATTGCACATTGCACCTTATGAAACGTTGGTGGAGCGTGTGTGGTTTACCGGCACACCAATGGGGGTTCATAAAGAGTGGCAATGGGTGTCTCGGGTGTTATCATTGTTGATGGAGCGTGAGTGGTTAACCGATACATCAATTTGAGATGATAATGGACCCCGAGAGTACCAAGCTAATTTGCATGGTTATTCACACCCGGTTTGTGATCCTCGGCATCCCAGTCACAAACGATGGGGCATATCCGAGATTAAACATGCTATTGAACAGTTCAATAAATCTCAAAAGAAACTAGGAATTCCATTTATAATAAGATTATTTTTCCGCACCCGGTTTGTCGATGCAAAGTATCCCAATAAGGTGTGTAAGCTTGAGAGATCAATCTACGGATTGAAGCAAGCTTCTCGCAGCTGGAATCTTTGTTTCCATGAGAAAGTCAAAGAGTTTGGCTTCTCTAGGAGCGAGGATGAGTCCTGCGTATATGTCAAGGCTAGTGGGAGTATAGTCACCTTTCTAGTGCTGTATGTCGATGACATACTGCTCATGGGAAACGACATTCCAACCTTGCAAAATGTCAAGGCTTGGCTTGGGAAATGTTTCGCCATGAAGGACCTAGGAGAGGCTGCCTATATTCTCGGGATAAGAATATTGAGAGATAGGAAGAAGAGACTAATTGGACTTAGTCAGGGTACATACTTGGAAAAGGTACTAAAGAGGTTTAGTATGGAAAATTCCAAGAAGGGAGAGCTACCTATCCAAAGTAATGCAAAATTGAGTAAGACTCAAAGTCCGAGTACAGACGAAGAAATAGCTGAAATGAGTCGGGTACCTTACGCTTCGGCTGTAGGATCGATCATGTATGCTATGACGTGTACTCGCCCTGACGTGGCCTTTGCTTTAAGCATGGTCAGTCGGTACCAGGGTAACCCTGGAAGGGCGCATTGGATAGCTGTGAAAAATATACTCAAGTATCTGCGAAGGACCAAGAACATGGTGTTAGTCGTCGGTGGCAGTGATACCTTGAGAGTTGAAGGATATACAGATGCCAGTTTTCAGACGGATAGAGATAGTGGTCGGTCTCAGTCGGGCTGGGTATTCCTTTTGAACGGTGGAGCAGTTACTTGGAAAAGTTCCAAGCAAGAAACAGTGGCTGATTCTACGTGCGAATCAGAGTATATAGCAGCAAGTGAAGCGTCAAAGGAAGTGGCTTGGCTGAAGAACTTTATCGGTGACCTTGGACTAGTCCCGAGTATTCAGGAGCCCGTGGAACTGTTCTGCGATAACGAAGGTGCGGTCGCCTTGACAAAGGAACCGCGAGACCATGGAAAGTCCAGACATATCGACAGAAAGTACCACTACATAAGGCATAAGGTAGAAGAAGGTCACCTCGTGGTAAAGAGGGTATCATGGGAAGATAATCCGGCAGATCCCTTGACAAAGGCTCTGAGTAGGATTAAGCATAATCAGCATGCTAGGAGCATTGGATTAAGAGATGATATAAGTTTTTGTAATTAGATAGGTTTTGAAACTTGTAACAATGTTATTGTATTTGACTTTTGTGATTTAATAATGGAGATTTATTAATGTGTAATGGTTTACAAATTTTTTCAATAATATATCATTGTGTTTCATTTTGCATGTTTTACTTCCTGAATAATTGGATTATTCAAATATCCACAGTCGCTCATGCTTTTAGGGAGTAAGTATGAAGCAAGACTGTCATGAATTAGTTGTAGATTGTCTAAGGAGTTAGACATTGCAATAAGATTGCTGCAACATTCATGAGTACTTGGAAATGGAGTTTTGAGTATTGGATAAACCCGCGCTCAATGGATTGCTTCATGGATTTCATCACGAGCAATGTTGAGACGATAATATCTTTTGATCTTTAAGCTAAGACATATGAGTTATGATTTACTAAGCGATTGTTCATTAATAATACGAAAACGCATCGGTAACTCAGTGTTATAAAACGTATTGTTGTGAGTGAGTTGTCTGGTAAAAGACATAAGTATATGAGTCGAAGCTTATTCGTCCCTTGACCCTAACGGGGAACAGATATCTGTAGGCCTCTCGATGAATTTGAAGTTGACTAAAATGGTTGGCCAACCGGGACTAAATTGGTAGTCTAAGAGTCATATGCAAATCGGATATCGAGGAACAGTGAGTCAGACCGGGATTGATTTTATCCATGTCTTGAGTTTGAAAATATCTTGTTGGACGGAGGATCATCTGATCACTTATCTATGGACAGAACTGATTAGGTTAGAATTTGGCAGCGGTTTCTAGGAAGCTAAAAGTGCTGGTTAATTAGAGGTTAAATTGGTAATTATAGTCATAGACTTATCCAAGTGGGAGACTGTTGGATTAGGTGTCTAAGCCATGACTAATAATTAGTATTTACCTAATTAATAGTAGTATAGTCCATTTGGGTTGCCCTCATAGCTGGAGGTTTGTTGGAAAGTTAAGTAGAGAGAAAGGGTTGATTTATTATATGACTAATAAATCAAGATATTGTTTGTTAATATATTATGGAGATAATATATTAAAAATAATATTATTTGATTAATAATTAATCAGAAATTAATTGGATTAATTTCTGTGGCATTGATTAGATTAATAAGGAGTTCAGGGATTAAAGTCGTACAAATTCAATAGTTGAATTGCGGCGCGCGGCGCGCAAACGTTTTGGCCACGACGCGCCTACAGATAATCCGGAAAAATGGGCTGCGGCTAGGGTTTAGCTTTGCCACTTGGTTCCCTATAAATAGGGACCCCTAGACCTCATTATCAGTTGCTCGTTCTATTATTTTCTCTCTGGAATTTTCGATCCCCTCTCCTCCTAGCTTGGGTGTGACTTTCATTTGAGGCAGGATAATTTTGCTGCTCAGCTTCCAAGAAATTAAGGTTGGTTTTTTTGTTTTGATCTTTAGTTTCTTTTATTGGCCTCTAAGTTTTGTTATATGTTCAATTAGAAGAAAACATAGATCCTCATAGGTTGCATGTGAACTTAGGTTATTTAGTTCATGGTTTGCAGAAAACCTTTCATTATATAGATCAGAGACCAAAACTGCAAGAGTTGAAAACCAGAAAGACAACATGTATAAGTCACGGATATGGAAACTATAATTTATATAAGGGACGTGCTAAAAAACCCTCTAGACATATGTACGAGAAAGTCAATTTACGTACACATACACACGGACACACATACAAAGTTTTTGACCAAAGTGATGTTTTTGAAAAATAAAATATTTACCAAAATGGGGTTGTTTTCAAAATATTTACTAATTAGGGTGGTTTAACGTTAACATTAAACATTTACTGTAAAATTGCCCTAACCTCTCCGAAATCAAGCTCGACCACGACTATCGTTTCTTCCCTTCCCGACAACCCGTCGATTAATCGTCTCCTGTCAAACTGGCGCCGACAACTCCAATGTTTCTGATTTTAGATTACGACTCAACAATTTCAGATTATGACTCAACAATTTCAGATTACAACTCAATGATTTTAGATTACGACTTCAGTTTTTTTTTTTAACTTTTATTCTTCAGCTATTGTTTCCGATTTCAGAATATGATTTCCAAATTGGGTTTCCGATTTCAGAATACGTGGCAAGTATGATTTAGATTACTTGAACTTTTGATTTTTAGATTACTTAACTTTTGATTTCAGATTTCAATGATTTCAGACTCTTCGGTTCCTGTTTCTGAATTCATATTACGATTTCAGTTTTTGATTCTTGAACTTTCTGATTTTATATTAGGATTTCCCGTTTCTGATTCTTCAGTTCCTGTTTCTGATTTCCCATAAAGTATACAACTGTACAGGATGTAGCTCGATCATGATCCTTCTTTTAATATGTTTTAATCGCATTAAGAAATTTAACATATGAATGCGTTTGTCATGACATCTTTGTTGCAGTTGAACCTGAATGGTTCCGGTGGAAGAATTTTGCCTCCAAAATCAACTTTCTTTGGTGGAGATATAAAAAATCTTGTCTACAAACCAAAATCAAAGATTTTCGAGTAGCAAATTCAAGGTGGTTGTAGGCGAAGTTGATGAGGATAAAAAAAAGTTTAAAAATTGTGGTTATTTTGTGTAAGATTTGGAAAGCATTCCTAAAAAAATTTAGAAAAAAAAAGTCAAAATAAATATAAAAAACCAAAATAATATAACTAGCAAAATATAAATTGTCAAAATACTATTTTGGTTAGAAACAATACATTTTGGTAAATATTTTAAAAACAACACCTATTTAGAAAATTCTTTTTTTCAAAAACACCATTTTAATCAAAAAAAACTCCACACATACGGACATACGGTTTATTTACGATTACCCTTTATACAAGGAAATATGACAATAATTATTTAGCCATCATGAATATATATCCCAGGAAAAGTTATCGGGTATGATGCCCTTTTGTATGCCCTTTTGTATACCCTAATCTCATTGTTTCATAACCTTTTCTTTTTATTTTTGCTCGTGCTAGAAGAGTAATGATCATGAGTTATTTGCTCATTTGCCTTTATTTAACAAATCAAGCTTCAGTAACAATCGACCAATAGAAAACCAAGATAAAAAAACAAGTTTCTTCTACAATATAGAAAGTAAAGTGAAAACAAAGAAAGGGATTCTGTACGACAAATCTTCGAATTAAAATTATCATATCGAAACATTGAAGCAGACCACACACATGTCATATCGATAGTACCAGTCAAAGGGTAAAAGGTCGATACACAAAGAACACAATAAAGATAAGGATTTGAATCCTCCTTCGTCTTTGGTCACCTACAACGGCTCCACTGTTTGAGTCGACCTATTTTTGTTCTAAAATAGAGTTTTTATTTAATTTCTTAATGTCACTTTCTTCATTTCAAGACTCAATTCAATTTCATTTCGGAAACCCTTAAATCCCCGTTGGTTTCTTCCGTCTTGGCAAATTTCCAAGCTTTTACACAACTTCAATTCGAAAACCCACAGAAAGATCGGAGCTCTCTGCGATTTATGTGAACCTTTGGGGATTGCCAACCTTTTAGCTGAATTCCCCTTGTGCGTTTCGTTGTGAATCCGAAATCCTCCGGAAAAGCTTTGAGCTTTAGTGATTATCTCCGAATCTTCGATCCAACATGAGCAGTTACCATGATTCGAATGTGATAGAGCTCGCCGCAAAAATCTTGATAGTGGCAATCGTGGTGTTGTCCGTGGTTTTGATCTTTGTCTTCTTTATTCACCTCTACGCCAAGTGGTTCTGGCACCGCCGGGAAGAAAACCAGAACGGCTCTAACACCCTCCGTCGCCGCCGTCGTGGAGATTTTACAGCGGGATTCCAGGAACAGCAGTCCGGCGTCACCGTCCTCCGCCGTGGGCTTAACCCCTCATTCTTGAAAACGATACCGGTTATACCGTTCGATCCCAAAGACTTCAAAGACGGTTTAGAATGCGCCGTTTGTTTATCAGATCTCGATGAAGGAGAAAAAACTCGAATTCTACCTAAATGTAGCCATGGATTTCATGTTGAATGCATTGATATGTGGTTTCATTCACATTCGACTTGTCCCATCTGTAGAGACCCTGTTTCCGATCAAACTGAAATTTCAGTTGAGAATTTACTGGAAAATCGTCAAACACAAGAAGAATCAACAGAAAGTGGGGATTCACATACTTTCCCAACGAATATCTTATTCTGGGGAGATGAAACCGAAGTCAGCACGTTGACTTCTCAATTGGAAGAAGCCAATAATCATCATCAGTCACCTGTTTCAACATCTGAAACATCTTCATCTTCACCATCACCATCACACACAAATTTAGTGATTGAAATACCAATACAGATTGACGATGCTGAAGATCAAAAATCACCAGTTTCATATCGAATGAGATCATTAAGAAGAATTTTGAGCGGGAGTAGAAGGTTTATTAACCCCTTTAGCCCTGCAACTTCTAATGTCGAACAAGGAAGCAGAAGCCATCTATGATTTTTTTTCTTTTTTTCTTTTTTTTTTCTTTTGAATGTTTTGTGCCAAGTCAGCCGGTGAAGAGGATGCCGACTCAGCTAACCTCTCCTGCTATGTTTAATTTTTTTCGTGTACCAATTATGTATATGAACACATTGGGGGAAATATGTTCTCTTAAAGTATTGAATATATTTTAGCATAGAAATTATAGTTGAAATCATTCTAGCTTCTCTTTGAGCATTTGGTGAATAGATCGCCATTGATTTATTTAAAGTGTTGTATTCTTGAATATGATGTGGATTAGTTTATTGCGGTTTGATATAGCTGATAATAAATATTTTTGGATAAGCGGTTGATTCAAACATTTTTTTGAATATGCATATTCAAACATTTTTCGTGCGGTTTGACATATCTGATAATAAATATTTTTGGATAGACCGTTTATTCAAACATTTTTTTTCCAAACATAAGATAATAAACACTTCTGAAATAACATAAACTCTTTTAAATAAGCAAATCCCAAACGCCATATCATGTCCTAAAATTTGTTTGAAGTGTTGCATTCTAAATCCAAAATTACCTCTTTTAGCATATAAGATTGAGTAAATGAATTGCTTGCAAGCAACGGTTACAATGTTACGTGTGGAATCTACGGAGTTGACTCATGATAACGAGATAATCTCCAAAAAACCAACCTTTCACTATCTCAACTACATTAGTTCAACAATAAAGATAAAAGACAACAAATTACATGATGTCACTATGTTACCAAATAAACGGGACCATAATTCGAAATATTCGAAGGACTAGTAAGCTGCCCAAGTGATATATACGGCATCTGAAACTCTTCCATTTTCTTTCTGTGATTAAATAGACCCGATAGGGGCCCTGACCTTGGTCTGTTACTGTTAGGTCGTTCACTGTTGCAGCCTTTGACCCCATTAATTGGGCCTGAAACATAACCTTGTCTTGTTGTGGATTTTCTGTATGCGGTTTTTACCGTTGGTTGTTGTTGTTCTTCTTCTTTCTTGTTGGATTTCATCCATGAGAAAATAGAAGTTTTCCATGATCTTTTGGCTTTTGTTCTTTCCTTTCGAGCCTCTTCAGATACATGTGTTTTTGCTTCCTTCAAAAACTGGTCAAAACCAACATCAGATTTTTGAAACTTTTATATTAGATTTAATAACAGATGGAAATACAAATACCTGTGCAAAATCCAACTCGGGATCAAACTCAAACTCAGATTTCGATTTGTCCATTTTTGGCCTGGAGAGAAGAAAAAATTGAGAACAGTTAGGCCAGATGGATCGAGGAAATGATATTGACAACTCAACAGATGTTAAATAGATATTGAATAGTAAGAATTAAGAAGCGACCATCAGTCTACGGAATTCAATGACATGTAATCAATGAGACGAAATAGCTTCCAGGAAAATACGATATTGATAAGTAATTAATGGAGAAAAAGGTAGTTACTTGTTGTGTATGCCTTTCTCTGGTACCACCAATTATGGGCAGGCTTGTGCAGTAACTATGGCAGAAATGGGAAGACGAAGACGGAAGAGAAGTGTACTGGTTTAGGTAATTGCGTAAATTATGATGGAAGTCAAATGAGGAAGAAGTTTATAATGGAGTATTATGCGCCGCAGGTTCCGGAGCTTTTTTCACCTTTTTGGGGGGAAGATAGCTAATAGGCCACACATTTCACTTGCATGTTATATTATACAAGTTGTGCCATTTTAATATTTTGTACTAACAAAGGCTAAGGCTGTTTTTGATAGCCTCTTAATCTGAATGATTAAAAGGCTCTGAATGAATAAGAGCGTTTGATTCGTAAATTTATCACATCTGAATGAGTAAGAGCCTCTTAATGGCCTCTGAACCATTAAGGGTTAGGGACAAGTCTGAATGAGTAAAAGCCTCTAAATAGATTCAGACCTCTGAATGGTTCAGATGCTATCAAACATAGCCTAAATCGTTAACCATTAGGATTACAAGGGTTAATGACCTTATAATGGTATATTTGACAACCACCTTTGAGGAGTTTTAATATTTATTTCTTGAGAAAAAAGGTTCAAATTAAAAAAAAAAATCGTTTAAGAGTTCGAGGTTAAAACTTTTATTTTAAACAAAAGTCTCTATATGGTTGGTAGCTGAAAGTTAGAAACTGGAAACTATTGTAGCCGATAGCTATAGCGTTTATTCGTATAAAAGTGTTTCGACAAAAGTAGTTGTTAATTTTTAAAAATCTAAAATAATATGACCGAAGTTAAACAAAATTTAACTCATTTTCAAATCAATATCAAACCCATAATTATTCCATTTTGAAACAAATACATCAAACCCGGAATAAACCCTACAATTAAAATTTATATATTTTAGTTTAAAAAAAAAAAGGAATAAAAAACCAAACACACTCCTCATAAATCTACAATCTTTATCCGCCTTTAACCATTTTAATTGAATACACCTTTTTGATACAACTAATACCGCTAGGTCACAGCCCGTTGGTAGCTTATATAATTAAGTATTGAGATAATGTTACAGTAACTTATTGAACTTTTCATTTTGCATTTATTTGGTCTCTTAAGTTTTTTTCTTGCTGTCTAGAGGTTTAATGTTTACACAACTGAGTTTAACTGGTCACCTGGAGGGTTATTGTAGCAAAAGAATTTGCTTTGCTATAGTATCCCAACAACGTTTTAATTAAGTGCACCTTTCTGATACAACTGATATCGTCAGGTCACAACCCTTTGGTAAGAATTTGCTACATCTAAATAGTCCTTGAACTTTTTCAGATTTTTTTTTTCTGTTGCCCGGTTTTCGAAACCTTAAACCCCTATTGGAGCAAAGGAAAAAAACTGAAGGGACCAAATAGATGTAAAATGAAAATTTTAATGGGTTACTGTAGCATTATACCTTAAGTATTCACCCATTTTAAGCATATTAGGATCCTATTATAGCAATATTCACGAATTCACTCCTTAAAATCCCAAACACTGCAGGAAATATGCATAATATACACAAGCAAAATCCCAAAAAGGATTAAAGATCCAATTCTTCCAACATTATGCAACCGCACTCAAGTATTATACTAAGATCGGTAGCATTTAAAACATACCCACTTAAGTTTTTATAATATCATCAGGACTACACATCCTGAAGAAACTACCAACTCAAAACATCAAAGTTGAAGCAGAGGCAAAGCCATTACAAGACCAACAAATGAAACTAGCAACAGCAGCATCCAAGTCGGGAATGACTGTTTCCGGGGCTGTTTCCCTTCCTCCTTTGCCAATTCCACTCTCTTCACCTCCTTTTTGTCCACCAATGGTTGTAAATTCTCTTCCTGCCTCGCAACCGCACCTGATCCCTGCACCTCTTCCACAACAGGGTGTTCTGATTGCCACTGTTCTTCATATTTCTCCACATATTCCGGAAACAATTTCCTAAATGTCGCGCTGCAATAAATAATCATAAATTAATTTGAGTAAATTAAATTTTTTGGTCCCTGAATATAGCTGAATTTTGCAATTATTTGAGGTTCTAGTAAAGTTTTTGGTCCCTGTTCCAAGTGAATGACTATATTTGTGGGATCAAATTTGCAAAAATCAGCTATACTCAGGGACCAAAAATGTAATATAATCAATAATTTATATAAAAGGAAACTCACTTTTTGCAATTGAAGGTCATAGATGCTTTTGCAAGACGTTGCTTTTCTGCAACGGTGGTATTCACGCTACCAGTGGTAGGACTGTTGTCCATCTGCAAAAATAAATTAGAAAATTACTGGAAATATAAATAAATAATTAATTACCGCAAAAAATGTAGAGACTTTAAACCACACTAAACTCACCATGAAGGACAAGAGTCCTGTAAGGATACTGCATGAGAAATGAAAAATGAAATAAAATGTGATAATGGGAAGATTGATAATAATATCAATAAAAAGTAAATTATTTAAGTTAATGCTACCTTGAAACCGACCACATTGGGTTCCAACTTTCTGGATGGACTGGAAAAGGAAAAGAGAATAGTAATTAGTGGAAATAAAGATATTAAAAGTATGATTATAGTTTTTTTTAAATTTATTTTAAGGACTTACAATCACTCATTGACAAGCAGATTTTCTTTTGTGTCATGAACCGGCCATTTGGAGTGGTCATGCTACAAAAATTTAAATCAAAATCCGGAGTTAATTAAGAGACATTTAACATTTAATAATGAAGTCTGAGGTCCTGTTTTGTAAATACCTGATTCCTGGAGGTTTAAATGGGTAATCTGCAGGAAATTTGATTTTTCCATAGTAATATCCACCTGCAAAAGGTGTTCCTTGGCTTCCCTCCAGTACATAATCTGAAATAGAAATACAAGTGAAATCAAAATAATATACAGAAAAATGATGATGATGATGATGATGATGATGATTATGATGATGAAACTTACGCCACTCAAGAATGTCATTTGGAGAAGGGCGAGCAACAATATGGGAAACAGGTTCCTGTAATTGAATAAGGGAAGAAGATCAGTAAGCTTTTAAAAACTGTTTTAAGATTTTTTTTAAATATAAATGGATACAAAAAATACATAATGAAATAAAAAGAAGGTATACTTTACAAAGTGCTCGATACTCCTTTTGAAGACGCTTTACACATGCTCTCTCAGCCATCTCACGGATTTATATGATGGTGATAAAAAGAAGATGTGAATTGTCCTTTACTATGAGATTCACCACAAGAAAATGTTATTTCCTGTAAGCATCAAAGATAATTGAAATAATTTATGTAAACAATAAGGTTACATAGATCTTTATAAGAATTCATACATATGACATACTTTTTTTAAAGTAAACTAGAGTCTATTCACATAGTTTACTAATGATCGACTGCTATTTTAAGCATGGCCACAGGCATCGGTTAACCTAATTTCACAAGGGTCAAAAGGGCCGGTTGTAACACCCTTAAATGCGTGGTCAATTTGCATTGTTTTAGCGTCTGTATGCAATTAAGTACTTGTTTTTATCATTGAAAGACAAATTAGGCGATGATTGAACGGCGAAAAGGGGATTCCCAATTAAGCAGCACGCAAACCCTAACGAAATTCCATTCGATATATCATTTAATTCCGTCACACCTTAACCCTAGTTAAACCCGTGCATGATGGTGTTACAAAATTTCTCCAATGGTTTTACCTAAATAACTAGGATCGAAACCGAAACACCAGAAAGTCTAATAGCAAGTATAGATGGTTGGAATTCAAAGAAATTAAACTAGAAAGTCATAAAGTGCGAATAACACCGACGCGATCACCGGAAAACGATGATTATCAAAACCCTTGAGCCGAAACGGGAGACATAGATCGAAGAAGAGAAAAAAGATGGAACATAACAGCAAGATCTACTGTAACTTGGAAACAAGTAAAAGAAGGGATGGATATGGACTTACCTGACATGAATTAATGTAAAATCTATCCAAATTATGAAATTCCCGAACCTCAATTGGAACGACGGTAGGAAACTCCAAGTCGGGCACTCCTATGGGTCTTGAATTCCGAAATTGCCAAAAGGAGAGACGCCTTTCTTTGGTTGTGGTGGGTTATAACACTTGTGACAACAAGAATGTGATATTCCATGAATGGGATATGAACGAAAAGACGATATTGCCCCTTAAGAAATTCTTGGTCTTCACAGTCAAAGTTGCTTTGTTGAGAAAACAATACAGCGAATTCATATGTAAACCAACTGTTTTTGTTTAGGTTATACTCCTCTAGTCCTCTTTCATCTTCTTTGCAAATGGGAAGGCCCAAATGATCAATTCTTTTGATGTCGGCAACTCGGCATTGACATATAAAAAGTTCAAGGCCCAAGGGTATTTTAGTTATATAACGAAGAAACACACGTCCCAATCAAATTTTTAAATTTCATTTAAAGTTAAATGCATTTTTGGTTTCCGGGGTTTTCCAAAAGAGAAATCTTATATCCTTCTAATTTCTCCTCTTATTCATCATTCTAACCATTTGAAATGATGACAAATGTCATATTCAAATTAATAATATTTTAATCCACTTGTCATTATTTCACATGGTTAGAAGGAAAAATTAGGAGGATATAAGATTTCTCTTTCCAAAAATTGTTACTTTTATCCCAAAAGGTTTGGACTAACACCACAAGTTCAAAATAAGAATTTTGTTGTGGTTTTGGTCCAAAAATTTTTAAAAATACTTAAAATACCGAATTTTCCCTTTCTATTTTATTTTTTAATTTTCCTTTCATATATTTTACTAATTTCTAATTTAATAAAAAACAAAAAAGAAAATAAAAGTCTCTCTCTCTCTTCAGACCCCTCCGTCTTCGACCTTTGATTATCCTCCACCACCGATGTCGTTCAAGCAAAAAGTGAAATCCCCGACCACCATCAGTTAGGTTGCTAATGTGCGCTGCCGAAGATCATCACCATATCTCCCAGATTCAATAAACACAAGAGATATCATCGTTGCAGCATATTTGCAGAATCTGAAAAGCGGACATTCAAAAAGCCGAATTTGAAAATCGGACATTCAAAAAACCGAACCTGAAGGTGCAGTTTAGACATATATTGACAACCTTTTCCTTGTTGCAGCATATCAGGTAATTTATTAAAAAAAGAACCTTCAGAAGAGATATTATTGAAAGGACAAGATCATTACGTTTAAGGACTACTATATCTTAAGTTCAAATTTCTTGAAACCGGTAGGAATCCAAACATAGTAAAAAATATAGAGGAATATCAAAATCAGTAATGGGGGTGAATAAAATTTCCAAGGTTCACGAGTTTTTTTTCTATTGATCACGTTTGTTGGGATGCTCAGCCTTACAATCATATTTGTGGTTGAAATGGTATTTCGGAACAACGATTCAACAATTAATGGCATATGTAATTTAGGGATTGGTGGATCGATTTTTAGCCCTTATTCGACCCTAGGGTTATCAACAATTGAGAGAGGGAGAAAGGAGACCATATGGTTTTTAGATCGGAGCCAGTGGTTGTCTCCTTGGACTGAGAGAGACTAGAGAGAGTAGATCGAGAGAGAGGGGAGAGAAAGAGAGTGGGTGTAGGGACCAATGTGGCAATTTGCGTCTTGTTTTTGTGTAATACCGTGTTTTTAAATTATAGAGATTTTGAGTTAATCTTGGTGTGATTAAGATTAGTTAGGTTGTTGTATGAGTTTGGGTGATTAGAAACCCATTTGGGAGAAGTTTTGACTTGAAAAATGCCAAAACAGAGCTACATGGGTCGTGTATGGTCACACGGGTCGTGTAGAAAACCTTAAGAAACCAAACAGTTAGCTTTTCAGACCCGCACGGGTCGTGTAGGAATTGTTCGAGAAGCAGTCCGTGGGTCAAAACAGACCTACACAGGTTGTGTAGGCCTGACAGCACTATATAATGTTCAGAAAATGCACATTTCGGGAAAAAATAGACCCATTTCGATATCCAGAGCTTCCTAAGGCGATTTTCCGCCAAATTGAGCCAGGGGATGCGTGGGGAAACGTATGGAGACTTCAATCTAACCCCGTAAACACGCTCACGATTCCTAAATCATCAAGGTGAGTGATTTCTTGATTTTGGGGTTTTGAAACCCTAACTTTCATTTCCGTGTTTTAGCTATATATTGCTATATATGTTGTTAGTAGATTGTTAGTGGATGCCTTTAGAGTTATTTGTGAGATTATTGTCGAGTTTCTACGGTTGAATTACTTGAACCGCGAATTTGGAGGTTTCAGTAAATATTGAGTTGATATTTACCGTTTATACTATTTTGTTTCCTCTTTTGATTTATATATCTTTGAAATAGATGTAATTGGGTTGATTGTGGATATTGGAGAATTGATTTAGACTATGGTGAAATAACCAAGTCTAGCGAACAGGAGCCCGATACGCGTAATTCGGGGGTTCCAAATACTAAGTCGTTATCAGGTGAGTACTCTTATGTACTTGAGTAGAATTTTACCTTATGGTAAACTGAGTATATATATATATATATATATATATATATATATATATATATATATATATATATATATATATATATATATATATATATATATATATATATATATATATATATATATATATATGTTAGGTTGTTATTGTCGTAATCAAATTGTGGAGTAAATTGTTATCTGTGAATAACAACAACCGAGTTGAACATACATATTGATTGTATAAACTGAGTAGATGTTAGTGTAGTCACATTAAAGAGTTTTGAGTCAAATGGTATAGACATGAGGGCTATTGAGCTGGAATAGAGTTAGAGTGATTATGTTATCTGTGGATAACAAGAGATGAGTTGCAATCTATATTGAGTATAACAGTAGAGTATGTGATAAATTGGTTGAGTTAAAGAGTCTTTGAGTTTAAATTGTTACAGACATGAGAATTGTTATGATTGAGTATAAGTTGGTTGTTAAAAATGAATATATGTGAGAATGTGGTCGAGTTACGAGTAGTACTATGTGTGGTATTTTTATTGAATTGATGTTATTAAATATTAGCTGGTATTTGTAAAGCTAATATGTTTGCAGATTTCAGAGTTAAGAGAAAGTGGATATTTGCTATTGAGATTAGTAAAAGAGAATGATAAAGATATTTACTGAGAGGGGTTACTGGAGTGTAATTGAGATTACTCACTAAGCTTTATAATCTTACACTTGAGTTGTATGTTGTTTTGCAGGTATCTGTAGCTGTGATAGGGGAAGGCATGTGATAAAGACAGACGGACGACTTAGAGCCTGTCCTTTTGTTTGTGTTAGGTTTATTTGTAATGCCTGGTCAAATTGTAAGGACCTTTTTGTGTAATTAAATATATTGATAACATCTTGCTTACGTGGTTTGAGTACAAGTATGCCCATTTTGATGTATTATTGTTTGAAAATTTTTGGGTGTACTTTGTATGAGAAACCGGGCGTTACATTTTGTATCAAGTCAGAGGTGGAAGGTGGGAGGTGATCGGAGGAATGAAAGAGAGATGAATAAGAAGATAAAGAATGGTGGGTGGAAAAGTTTTTGGGAACCACTGAACCTTTGATGGTTTGAAGAGAGAGAGAGAGAGAGAGAGAGAGAGAGAGAGAGAGAGAGAGAGAGAGAGAGAGAGAGAGAGAGAGAGAGAGAAATATGGGAGTGTGAGTGGGGTCGGAGTAAGTTTTTTATGTTCTTCTTTGTTGTTTTATAAATCGGAAAATATAAAATAAACTTAAAAATGGAAAAAGCAAATAAAAGGGAAAATCCGTCTTTCTAAGAAGTTTAAAAAAATTGGACCAAACTCACAAAAACAAAATCAATCTTTTAGACTTGTGGTGCTAGTCCAAAATTTTTTAGACCAAAGTAGCAATTTTTGGGAAACCATAAGGACCAAAAATGCAATTAACTCTTTCATTTATATCATATAACTCTATAAAAACTGTAACCGTTGGTCTCATAGAAAACGAGAATCTCATTATACCGTTAAGGTATTTAACTATTTATTAGATGTGCACAAAATCTGTTTAGGACTTGTTTTGAATCAGTCTGATATTTTCAGTCTTTGATTAGACGAGTCTTTTTTCGGTCTCGATCTAGAATAATATACAAAGAACAAAAAATTAAAGGCATTATTTTTTGGTATGCAAATTTATGGTTTCACACACTAAATAGCATTAAAAGTTAGATAAATAATAATTTCCATAATGTATAAAACGAGCGGAAGGGAGCCGCGCGTTGCTGCGGTTAAGGAAGTCAACAAATTAAAACTACAGGGGTCGAAACTGTAATAATGTTAAACTGGCAAACAAAACTATGGGGACCAAAATTGTAATTAATAAAAATTAAAACTATAGGGACTAAAACTATAACTATACAAATTAAAACTACAGGGGTAAAAATTGTAATAAACTAAAGTAGTAAAACTACAGGGGTAAAAATTATAATAAACTAAAATGGTACTGTTCATTGGAAGCAACAATTGTATATATATATATATATATATATATATATATATATATATATATATATATATATATATATATATATATATATATATATATATATATATATATATATATATATATATATATATATATATATATATAATTATTATTTACCAAATCAAATAATTAAACACTTATATATTCGACAAAAGTAGAATAAATAAATCAATAGTTTATTGATTATAAAATTATATAAAAGAATTTTATTTAATTGAAAGTCCAAAGATTGATTAATTATGAAACTTATCAATCATAAGTTTGGACTTGATACTTACATGATAAACTGAGATGCTCATAATATAAGGGTCTGTTTGACAAGATCTTAACATTTAAGATCTTAATTTTTAAGTGGTCTTAATTTTTCAAGTGGGTCTGAACTTTTAAGAGCCGATTTTATCAGGGTGTTTGGTTAGAATCTCTTAATTGTTGTGCCAAATGATAAATATTACCATTTTGCCCTTGTGAACAACACTATTCAATAACATCAGAATTCCACACAAAGTTTTAAATTTTGATTTCATAAATGTTTCTTTCAGAAATTGACACAAATTTTACAAAATCAAAAGGGTTACCAATTTCTGATTTCAACAATAACAACAAACTGATTTCAGGAACAACAAACTGAATTGATTTCAGCAAAAGAATAACAAATCGAATTGATTTTAGCTACAAATTGTCAAACAACAATCAAATGAACAATAAACCAAACTGATTTCAGCAAGAACAACAAACAGATTTCAGGACGAACAACAAAAAATTTGATTTCACATAAGGAATAATAAACTGATTTCAAGAAGAACAACAATCAGAGAACGAGTAAGAAATACCTCAGAGAAATAGAAGTCGGGGTTGGGTTGAGAGTCGACGTCGGGTTGAGAGGACGGAGGAATAGAAGCCTACGATGTTCAGATGGGTGTTTATCTTGCTATTGTGTTCTCGATGAGGCAAGGAGAAGGAGAAGCCGACGATGTTGGGGACATGTGAGGAGCCGACGTTGTTTCAAGTTAAGAGAGAAGGTGGGAGGAGCGAATATAAGAGAAGAAGGAGGGAGAGGCGGGTTTCTCCCGTGAGAATGACAGAGAGGTGAGATAAGTAGGGCAAAAAAGAGAGCATGGGCTTTTTTTGTTTAGATGTATCCTCAAATCTGTGATTAAGAGGCTTCTTTTTAATTAACTGGCAAAAATTAAGAGGGAAACAAATGCTCTGAATCTGACCGATTCAGAGCTTACCTCTTAATAATCCAATTAAGTAGTAAACAAACACAGCCTAAGACTGTTTGGTAGACTAGTTGAAAAGATAGTTGTTAGCAAAAAAGGTAGTTGATACCTGATAAGCTAGCTGCTAACTGATAAGTCAGTTGATAAAAAATAGCGTTTGGTAAAAATGACACAAAAAGGTATGTAAAAAATGAGTTTTTTTATAATTAATTAAGGGTATATTTTGAAAATTCCTAAAAATGCTTCATAAGCTCGTTAATCTAAGTAGTTTTTCAAAAAGCTATTTTTTTGGCTTGTTAAGCATGGTAGCCTAAAATGCTCAAAATATAAGCTTATCAGAGTTGGCACATGTCAAACATAACCTAAGTATTTAAGGGAGTATTTTAGGTGATAAATGCATCATAAGCCATAACACGTTTAGATAGTCAAAATCCTAAGAAGCTCCCATCTCCCCTTACATGTCGGCACCACACCAAAAGACCTTTCATCACTAAGTTAGTATTTTCTAACAGTTTATGGTTGATGTTTAGTGTGACACCCGTAATTTTTTTTTACAAGTAACAAAATACGGGTAATCACAAACTGAATACCAATACAACCATAACAGTGAATCGGAACTTACACATAATATAATGATTGAATACAATTACATTTAATTCCCTAATTACATCATTTTACTTCATCTTCTTTAATGCTTGTATACCTGAAATACACAACATAAAATACACGTTCGTAAGACTATAAAGTCTTGTGAGTTACATGAATTTGGATTTGTATTATTTTTATACAAATGCTCATTTGAATGTTGTTTACTTATGAAATCTCATTAATACATTCACCTTTACTTATTCTCAATTTCTTCCTCATTTACTTACCGCTTTGTGGAATATAACTCCACAACATTACTTTTACTAATAATCTATTTTACTTAGAATATATATTATACATCATACTCTTGTTGTCACAAAACTCACACATTATTAACTTCTTACTTACTGGTTGAATACACAACCGTTACGACATATGCTACACAAACAACCTCTCCCTATTGAGTCTTTATAACCACTCGTTAATTACTAACGCTCATACTTTCCACATATATATAAGATATATATATACCGATAAATCATACATTAACTATTAAGTCATATAGATGACTTCTTTAAACATGCACATATCTTTAATATATATGAATATACCTAGTATCAACTTTTACTTTCTTCTTTAGCTAACAGGCTCAACTTTCGTAACTCATAACATTTCAATTGCATAAGATAGTCTATACTTGCTATTTACACAATTCACCTTTATTACATTAATCTCATAACTATTGTATTCCATGTCAATACATTTCACCCAACTTTCATTAATTCTTTGCATGCGTACATTAATTTCATATCTTTCATTATATACCAATTACTTAACATGTATATGCACAACCAAGATAATCACTTTATTTCACTATACTATTACTACGAGGAGTTAAGTCCCCGATTACAACAATTCATCGTATCTCATTTCGTGATTGGAGTTATGTCCCCAGTGTTTTACTCCTTCATCTATGTCATTCATACTACTTTTAAGGCTATATGACAACACATATACTTTACCACATTACTCATTATTTATGGGGAGTTATGTCCCCCAATGCTTTATTTCTTCATTTATATCACTTTATATACCTTTTTAAGGTTATGTACGAACACATATACCTTAACTACATTATTCATTACTCATGGAGAGTTATATCCCCATATAACTTATTATCTTTCATAACATTCTTGTACTTTTACATATACTCTTTCTACCATTTCATCATTACTTCTATGTATTTTAAGGTTATAAGCCAAATACTAACTCTTATATCATTACTTATCTCTTACTTATCATTCATACACTTTTCATAATATGATATTCTCATTAGAACACCAATATCATTATCTCACATAATGCTTATCGACATAACATAAGCATTAACAAATATTCATCTATTCATATAGAAAACATAATAAATATTTCATAATATTTGCCATGTATCTCAAAATGGGTAAAAGCTACATGTACTCACCTTGGCTAGTTAGAGAAGTCTAACTAGGGTTACTCCGTTTCCTTGTCCCTTTCATTCCATGAATTTTACTCCTTAATTACCCAAGGAGTTCATTAACATTCTTATTAATACATGATAGGTCTTAACAATACATATAAAGACCACTTAACCCATGTCCTAATATACTTATTTTCATGTTCTCACACATTATTATGCTTATACTAGAAGTTCGGGGATCAAACTACACAAATAGGGCAATAACGGGAGTGAATTTCAAGAATTCAGGTCACACTGGTCGTGTGGGACTCACACGGGTCGTGTAGGACCTTCAGACCCTCGGATTGCAGACCCAGGTTCCCCACACGGGTCGTGTAACCTAACACGGGTCGTGTCAGGCTACAGACCCATTTTTCCAGCCCCTGAATTTTTGTTATTTCTTTGCAGTTTTAGTTCATTTCTTGGTTCCATTTGTTCCCAAACTCAACCAAACTTTACCAATAGGTTCTATTGACCTTCTAACATGTTAATAACATATTTTTATTCTCATTAAGACTTATTTAGTTCCTGACTTAATGGTTAAGACCATAGGATGTTACAAGAGCTCTAAGGAAGCTCATGTGTACATCAATTCTAATACAAGGGTCCATTTCTTTCTAACTTTTATATATACCTTTATATGATCAAGGGAAGATAAATTAGGGGTTTTACAACCCAAAACATACTTCATTAATTACCAGTTCATGACTCTCATTAGCCATTTCTATAGGTTTCATTCATGGAATCATCAATTCCATTCCACCCTTCCTATTACCATATAGTCCTAACTTATTGTTGATTGCTTGGAATCATTAGGAAACCACTTGTAAGGGTTTTTTTCATCCATAAACATAATTAGAACTACTTAATTACATCAATTTAACACCATGATCTAAAACCCCCAATATCTAGGGTTCATATGAATCAATTTCATCAAACCATGATTCTAAACCATCCATATGTTGGATAGTGATCATAAGGTGACTAGAAACATAATCTAATTACTTGGAATCACAGGAATTACTCCTCCTCCAACATATGAAATTTGACCATGAAACCCTAAACGAAATTTCTAGCTAGAGATGATGAAATCTTACCTTATGTAAGCTAGGAATTCAAGGAATTTGATCATATAACGTTGCTAGCTTCAAAACCTTCATGAATTCTTCAAGAACCGACATCTCCCTCTCCTTTTTCTCTGAAATTTGCGTGACTTATGGCTGAAAAGGGAGAGATCCCATTTTTATACCTCACATCTTTCATGAAATGGCCATTTGGTCCCTCAACTTTCCTACTTTTCACTATAGGCACAAAACTCTCTTTATTTCTTGGAATTTTTTAAGTCTTAGAGTTTTGTCCCACTTCTAAACTTATTTTACTCATTAACAACATTCTAACACGTAAAAATCTCATCATGAGGTTAGATATTTCAAAATGACAAAAATGCCCTTTTTGGTCATTTTACACTCCTCACTCACTTTTGTCTTTTCATTCTTCATACTTAATACTTATAACTATAATTTAGTTCATATATTTCATCCTTAATAAAAATATAATTCTTTTCATTCATGATAGTAATTGGAAATTACCAAAATACCCTTTATGCTCAAACTATGAATTATTACTTATTAATTATTCATTTACTTCTTACTTTCCATTTGAACATATTTTTAGGTCGTTACATTTAGTTAATCAATGTTTGTTCTAATTAGATCAATAGCTCTAGGGATTTAAAATTGTAATTGTTATTTTCTTTCTTTGTGCATGATTACAAAACTATTTTACTATCATCATTCCCCATGACTATGATGGTAGGAAGACAATCCTTTGAGCTTGTAAAGTGCCTTTTGGTTGTTCTCGGGTATTCATTTTCTGTCAGCCCTGACTATTGGTTGTGGAATGGAGATCCTTCATGTTTATACATAGTTTTTTCATTGAGAAATATTATGGAGGCCAAGATATACTACTTAATTAAAATAGCTTTTGTTGGAACAATTTGCTTCCCCATAAAGTTATAAGTTTACTATGAAGGGTGAGTTTAATTATATCCCCACCTTAAATGGTCTTTCTTGTAAGGGTGTGGTGGTTAGATCGTCTTTATACCCCATATATAACTTTTTATTTAAAGGAGGTTGATAATTTATTCACAACATGCCCTCTTGCAACTGAAATCTGAATGCTTCGGATGCGGTCCTAATATGGCTAATCCGACCTCCCTTTCTTGCATCTTGGAATATTTGTTTTCGTCTGGTTTATCGTCTTTGAGTTGAAATTTAGCTAATTCTCATATTTTATATTATATTGTTATTTAGAAATTAAGGAATGAGAGTGGTTTTTAACAATAAGGTATTGTCCCCATCTATAATCATCGAGGAAAAAGGTTGTCGTCTTTCATTTGGATTAAACATATGGCGAATATTCCAATATTAGTTGGTCTATTTAGTGAACCTTGCCTTTCTTTGTGAGTCCTTGTAATGTTTACTTGTTATTATTTATGTTTCATGTACCTTGTGCCATTTTCCCCAGAAAATTTCTAAAATTGAAGTGAAATTTATTTGTTTCAAAAGAAAATATCCTTGAGTATAAGAAGTTTTCTAAGTTTCCTTTGTAATTATAATGTGCACCACAAATAACTTTACCATGTTCCCTCCTTATCCTCCTTCTTTCACCCCTCTATTAAAAATCCATGTTAAACATTGTTCTCTTCCGATCCACTCCACCACCATCGCCCTATGCTTCCCGCCTTTCTCTACTGCCTAACTGCCACAAAAACAACCAGATACCAACATTATTAACTAAATCTTTATGGACTTTAATATTTGCCCTATCTGCTTCCAATAGATGTTTGAGAGATTTGATATGAAGCTTCTTTTGGGTGAATACGAAGTAGTAGGATTTCATCCATCCTCAAGTTGAATTCGTGTATAACTAGTATAGTTTGAGTTTATTATAGTTTGGTGGTTGATGAAAGAGGATTTGAATGGGCTTTTATTGCTGAGGTTTGCGTAGTTTCCTTGAGCCCCCTTTCAAAATCAAGCAATTTTTCAAACAATTATGGATACGAGAGGGCAGTCTCACGTACTTTGATGGTTGCAACAATATTGTCGTATTCATATCCTAGTTGAGATAGAATGTGGACTGTGAGATCTTCTTCGGAGATTGGACTTTGAGCAAGCGCTAGGTCATCGATGACTGATCACATATCTTGAAGATAATTAGTGATGTATCGATTACCTTTAGGGTTTTCACCAGTTTGGATTTCAGAGAGATGATACGAGATCTTGAGGTACTGGCATAACTTGAGTTTTGTCGTTGCCAGGCTTTTCGGGCGGTATTGGCAGACGAGATGAGGGGCTAAATGGATTCCGAGCAGCTTCCAAGGATCGCACGAATGAGGATTTGATATTGTCGATACCAAGGTAGGTATTTTGAATTTGCTTTCTTTCCATCTTTGTCATCAAGAAGCTTGTTTTTCTTTGGCTGTTCTTGGCTGCCATCTATGAATGTTTCAAGTTGTAATCCTATTAGGGTGGATTCCACTTGTTTGCGCCAAATAGGAAAATTAACAGAGGTGAGTTTAATGGGGAAGTGAGTAGCAGCAGTTAATTAGATGGTTTGATTTACCATTGATAGGAGTTTGAGAGGTTAGGGTTTCTGTAAGAGGAATCAAGAGTTGCTCAGAAAAGATTTTGTGGCTCTGATAGCATATAAAGGTATTTAACTAAATTGCACAGCGAGATTTACAGTGGCTTTATAGCCATGGTACATACTAGGAAAGGCTGTAATTAAAGGCTAATACAGGAAGGTATTAATACTAATTGACTATAAAAATATTCTATATATGAACTTTATTTGTGTACTTTAGTAGTATCCATAATAACTAGTTCATTAATTGATTTATCGGTAAAGTCTATTTCAATTCATACATAAGTGCGACCCAACAGATCCATGAGATTTGGCTCTGATACCTATATTGATAAAATAAACGAAGAAGACAATGGCTAAGTGAAGCAAATTACTGAAATACATTATTAGGTTTGCAAAAAAATTTACTCTTAACAACAACCATAAGCAAACCTACATCGTCAGCAAGCCACATTGAATAAGGTGGCTTCATGTGGATTCACCTACATAAAGAAAGATTTTCAATTTAAGGTTTTCTTAAACTTAAATCGAGGACAGATGGTTCTTTTCATGTCGGAAAGAATTAAGGTTTAATGAATACAAGATTTAGCTCCGTGGGCATCACAACGTACTTACAACAACCTAGCAAACTTTATTTCATAGGAAGGAGATTGAGAGAAAGAAACACGCCCGAATAATACTCTTTACAAAAGGAGGGTGATGCTAGGAATCTTGACATCAACAATCAAAAAAATTCGACGGACACTACAACTAGCACATCAACAATTGGCTTAGGCATATGGATAGGCTCAAGGCAGCATACTATACCAATAAGGCAACATCGACAAACTACCTCATAAAACCCACCAGTTGGCTTGTCCATCTTTGCATGACGGTGTTATGAATCTTGCCAAGCACTGCCCCGTTTACCGGATGTAGCACTTTGGCTCGGACACTCGAGTGGTCCGTCCTTCCTTGTCAAGTAGGCCAGTTTTGGCCCAAGTTACGCGCTACACTTTTGGGAGGAAGAAACTGCGTTTTTTTTTTATTTTGAGGGGTTTTATTGCTTTTTTAATAGTTTGATTGTTTCCTAATTGCATTATAAATAGGTTGCTAGGTCTATTACTTTTAACATGTTGAGCACCGAGTAAAATACTTCTATATAAATTAGAGATTGGTTTTCCTTTTAGGGTGGGGGGATTCCGTCTTCCCCAATCCACTTGCCACATATGAGTCATGTCAATTTTTCGATCTCCTCTCACTTTCATATTTCCCAACCCAATACATAATAAACTCATCTTTTCCAACCCACTCGCAATGAACATGTAGTGAAGCATAATGTACAAGTTGAGAGAGTGGGTTGAGGGATTTCATGAACCCGCATCAAGTCCATCTTTCGCGAGCTATCGTGCTGGGGAGCCACGTTACTGCGCCCATAATTCACCATGTATTGTCGACTCCGCCCGTCCTTAAAGGCTTTAAGAGATGTTTTAGTCCGTTTTAAGTGTTCCAATATTGTTTCCAACCGTTTCCGTCATGTACATTCCACGTCAAATAATGCTTATTTCATTCAACTTTTTCTTAGCCTCTAAAATTTATTAAGGTAAAAATTATTTATATTTGTAATATCTCATTACAGAATCCAGTTGTTATACCTACAAATTGTTGTTGTATATGATATTAAATCGAAAGAAACGACATTTTCAAGTAAATAATACAAAAACATTACACTTTAGAAAATGGAAATGATTTCAAATAAACACTTCCAAGTATAACGATTCATTTTTTACTTATTCAACAATGTTCATTATATATAATATACAATATTTTATTATATATGACATACGAATAACAAGATAAAACCCTATATTAGTGTGAGATACGAATCAATTAGTTAATCTGTTACAGGCTTACAGCAACATGGTTATATAGTTTGTTTTTTCGATTTTAGAAAACTAGGTAACTTTACCTTGGATCCTACGCTGACACGGATGTTCAAAATAAGGAGGAATCCACACTTACCAATGCACTTTCCTTATGTTTTCTTTAACAATTTCACCACCACCTGCCAGCTAAGCAATTACAGGTTGCAAGTGCAATGTTAAGCAACTATAACTCTATAATATTCACACAAAGTCAGATACACTCCAACAAAGGTGTTGCTATTATATAATATTATCACGTGCTATATCATGTGACCACACCCCTTTTCTGAAACTCTTAAAAACAAGTAATCTTGAATCATATCAGACTCATAACATTGTATACTACGGTCAAAGATCCATCACATGATCTCTCTGCAGATCTTACAAGTTACAACCTCTCTACATATGCTTTCGAAATCTCATCACTTGTTCAAAAATGGATTCTCACTCTAAAACCATGGCTGCTTTCTTTCTGGTTCTTCTCTTTCTTCTTGGTTCATGCTCTACTGGCGTTCAAGCATCACGTCTTCTATCAAGAGGTGTGGATTTTGGTACTTCATCTTCAGAGAGCACTCTCAAAGGTCTGCATGCAAACCGAAAGGATCCTTTCAAGAAGGTGAAATCAAGCTTTAGGAGGATACCTCCAAGCAGATCAAATCCGACACAGAACAGGTAACTTCAAAAGACATGAGAAATCTTTTAAAGATAAAGTTGCTAAAGGAAGAAGGTTTGGATGTCAAAGATATAGATGCAGTTTTGATAGGTGTAGCTGCATAGGAATAGGCTGTTATTTTTGTGTGTTTAGATGAAGGCTAGTATGTATTGTGGTGCTAGAAGATATTTTAGTGTCTCTTTTTAGAAAGTCTTTATTTTTTCCTTGTTAAATGTAAGCTATAGCTAGAGATGTGAATACAAACTTTCAATTATATTTTCATGGGTTTTTAACAGGATCCAATTCCTTTCGTTGTAAATTGATACGCACAAAAGAACATATTTCAAAAATCAAACATCAGCATAGGGCAAACCGAGTACGATGATAAAATACGACGAACATATACAACTTTTATCACTTAGAAGTTAAAATTTCCACCATTAAGCGATATATTTATTTCATGGAAGTGAATATAACAGCAGACAGACTTGATCACCACTTTATGGATTTGTTTTCATATTTCAGAGACATGATCTCCTTCCAATGGTGATGTAGTAGAAATGAAGCCATATATAGAATTTATGTAGTTAAATACGGATAATACACCAAATTAATTTAGGAAACATTCAGTGTTTGCTTGCAATAAAGGCACTTTATTTGTACTCACTAATCTCAACGAAAATTCATATACAGAGTGGATTTTGCTGTGCTTTTCTCTTGTTTTCGCAGGTAATCTATAGAACGGTTGTATTCCTACAAACCAGTAATCACATATGAACTGGGGTTGTAACCAACTTGCAAGAAATAGGAGGGTAAATGGGAAGCTTAAAATAAATAAATAAATAAATAAATAAATGGGAAGCTTAAAGTAGCAGTTGCACAGGGCCTTCACCTGCAAACTGTTTCCTTCTTAATTTGCGGCGTTTCTGTAACGGGTCAAAGACTCAAAGGGGATCAAGATTAATGACACGAGCGCCCATGTCAACTGCTATTGGGCCCAAAACCTATGACAAGCGGCCCATTTGTTATGGTAAGATAATGAACGATCAATAATCCATGACGAGTGGCCGAGTTTTTATCGTAAGACCATAAAATGATTTCGTCCTTTTAAGGTGCCCATCATCCGGTATTTAATTGATAGTTTACAATTTGACTCTATAGTCGTACGTTAAAGAACCTGAGGGGTGTTTGTTTTTTTTTCTTAAGATATTTTTTTGACACTAATGTTGTAGATGAACAAACAATTTTTTTTATACACTATTTGTTTTTTAAAAGATCACATACTTTAAAATGTTTGCATGCCCTCTATTGAGAAAAATGGAAGTCTCTTTAGATCTTCTTAGATATGCAGACTTTAAAAAAACCACAAAAATTTATTATTATTATTATTATTATTATTATTATTATTATTATTATTATTATTATTATTAACTTAATTTTTAATTAATAAAAGATACTTGAATAATATTAATAAGAGTAAATTACAGTTTTCGTCCCTGTGGTTTGGTTGATTTTTCGCATTGGTCCCTGAACTCTAAATCTCACATTCTTGCCCCTGTGGTTTCCATTTGTTTTCACTGTTGGTCCTTCACCTGTTAAAGTTAACTTTGTTGTTAAATGAGAGAGGTAAAATGACTAAAATACCCATCTTTTTATTTTTTATTTAATTTTGTTTTAGAATCTCGGTTTCTCTCTTTCTCACAAAAGTCGGTTGACCCATGTCCGTGCCCGACCCGACTCACAACCCAGACCAAACCAACACGTCACTATGAAGGTTTCACATAAACATGGCAAAGAACAAAAAATGACGTACCCTGAAGAATTGGCTACGGTCCTAGAGATCTTTATCTTCTTCTTAGCGCCTTTATAAAGATCTTCCAAGCTACAAGGCAACAAATTCTCCATGGCAGGATCCTTCCTGGACGATGAACTCTCCCCGCCGTTCGGAGCCCTAAAAGCCCCATCTTTGAACGTCCTCCTCGTATTCCTCCCAGCACCACCGCCGCCTACGGCATCAGATCCTCTAAATAATTCCGTATAAATATCCTCATCCATCCGTAGGGTTAAATCGAAATGAAGGATCAGGATGGTGATTATTTGTATGGTAGTGGTGAGCGGTGTAACCTCGACTAGAAGAAAATGGATGGGGCGGAGGGATTTGGCCGGACTTCAAAGCTTCCTCCCCATAAAGATCGTAGATCTGACGCTTTTTAGGGTCTCTTAAGACATCATATGCTTCAGAAATCTGCTTGAATTTCGCTTCCGCTCCCATTTGTTACTGCTAGGGTTTCTATCGGGGTGCCAAATCATGGCAAGACGACGGTAGGCTTTTTTTAGGTCTTTGTCACTAGCATTTTTGTTCACTTTGAGGATGTTGTAGTAATCGATTCCTATTTTGTTCTTAACCGATGCTCAATTGGTTAGTTAACCATGAATCAACGAAACCAGACGACGCTAATCACCACCACGACGGCGTCGACTGGTGAATTTTTACAGTTGATGACCGCTTTTGCTCTAGAAAATTAAAAATGTTGACCCGAAGACGGTGATGTGATTCGATGGGGAATAAGGACTTCAATGGAAAAGACGTGTTGGTTTGGTCTGGGTCATGAATCGGGTCGGGCACCGATATGGGTCAACCGACTTTTGTGAGAAAAAGAGAAATCGAGATTTTAAAACAAAAATAAATAAAAATAAAAAGAGGGGTATCTTAGTCATTTTACATCTCTCATTTAACAGACAAAGTTAACTTTAACGGGTGAAGGACCAATAGTGAAAACAAACGGAAACCACAGGGGCAAGGATGTGAGATTTCGAGTTCAGGGACCAATGCGAAAAATCAGCCAAACCACATAGACCAAAACTGTAATTTACTCTATTAATAATTCAAAATTAAACATACGATAAAATAATAGCCTAGACATTTAATTTTTCTTTTTATAATATAGTATTTTGTTTTTATTACTTTGTTTTATTTTTTTATTAAAACAAAAAACCAAGTCTTATATATATATATATATATATATATATATATATATATATATATATATATATATATATATATATATATATATATATATATATATATATATATATATATATATATATATATATATATATATATATATATATATATATATATATATATAATTTTATTTTAGTAGATTGCAGACTTTAACAAACAAACAGTCTTTTTTGTTGCTCTCTATAAACATTTGGTCCATCTCTTTTTCTATAGATATGGTCCGCAAACTGTAGACATTTTACCTATTCTAAAACAAAGACCACCTAATAGCTTTTAAGGTCTTGAATTTTTATTCGACGTAGAAGCAAATAAATATAGGAGGATTTCGCAATCAAAACAAAAAGATAATTTTAAGAGAAATTGTATTTCTTCCTACTTTTTATTCCTACTCATGTTCCTACCCATATGAAATTGTGACATGTGTCTTAAAATATTATTTATTTTATTAAATATGACACTTGTCATAATTTCATATGGGTAGGAATATGAGTAGGAATAAAAAGTAGGAACAAATACAATTTCTCTAATTTTAATTCTAGCTTAAAATAACAAAATATAAGATAAGGGTTATTGGATAAATGAGGATTATTGGACAGATAAGGTTTATTTATTCGCCCACAAATTGGAGCATGTAAGCCTCAAATGCCTAATTTTTTAAGTATGTGTAGTCTAATCCGAACCAAAGAAGTCATTGCGGCCGAAGAAGATCAGTTGACCAGAGCTACTAGGAATCGAGATAAGCCTACCAGTACGGTTGATAGTTGCACTTCAGTCGGATCCTTGTCATTATCCAAAGAAGGTTCGTCGTCTCGGTTGGGCGAATCGATAAATTTAATGTTGTATAACGAGTCTAGGGCATTCAACTAATTTTGTCAGACTACTTAGTGGATCAACAATTCGGTTGAAATCGATGTCCCTTCGGTCAGTAGTACCGCATCAAGCCTCGATCCAATTTGGATCAACAATATTAACTTTTGGTTGGGCAATACGTAGTGAATGCGTGTAGATCAGCAGGAGAAGTTACTTCAGCAGAAGTGTCTATAAACACAAGTTCCCAGGTCTGTTACTGTCAGAAAGTTGTTCTGTCTAGTATGGTCCATGAACTATCACTTCAGCAGACCTGTTGTAGAAAGCATGGTGCGAGAAGATTTGTCATCGTCTCTGAAGATCTCATTTGCCCGATATATATATATATATATATATATATATATATATATATATATATATATATATATATATATATATATATATATATATATATATATATATATATATATATATATATATATATATATATATATATATATATATATATATATATATATATATATATATATATATATATATATATATATATATATATATATATATATATATATATATATATATATGATCTCGATTTGTAACAATGAGAACATCAAGAACGTCATCTTATTTAGAAAAGAGGGTGTAGTAAATGTTGTATATATTATTTAACATTCATCTCAATTATATACTCTTTAGTTCCTACAATTGATGTAGCTTGATCAGTCTAGATCGAGTGAACCACTTAAATCATTGTGTTCTTTGTTTGGTTGTTCGTTTTTCTTGTTGTTCTTGTTATATTTGATTAAAATCTTGTAAAAGGTGTATCTGTCGAAGTCCTTAATCCTTATACACCGGTATTAGAGCTATGGTTGAAGATAGGAAAATTAAGATTGATAGGTTTGAAGGTCACGATTTTGGTTTCTGGAGAATGCAGATAGAAGATTAACTATACCAAAAGAAGCTACATTTGTCCCTGATCGATGAGAAATCTAAAAGTATAAAGCGTGAGGAATAGGATCCATTAGATCAATGGGCCTTTGGAGTTGTTCTGTCATTGGCGAAGAATGTTGCTTATAATATTGTCAATGATAATACAACATATGGCTTGATCAACACGTTATCTAACATGTACAAGAAACCCTCGGCCGCTAATAATGTATTCTTGATCAGGCAGTTGGTCAACACGAAGATGAAGGATGGTGGGTCTGTGACAGATCACGTCAATATGAGACTATATATGTTGATATCAGATTTGAAGACGAAGTCTAGGTGTTACTGTTGTTATTTTTGCTTCCATAGAGTTGGTGTGACAACTGTTAAATTAGTCAACGAAAGTCAACTTAAGTCAACCAAAGCGTACGTTAAAGTCAATATGTGAAATATAAATTTCAAAATCTCTACGTTGTATTATTTGATATTATAATATTACGTATGCTAATTTAAGTCAATTATACGAACAAACCATGCTGAGCTAGATGTTTTAATAAAAAAAAAAATTACGGCATGAATAGTAACCGGCGTGAATAGTGAACGGTAAAAGTTTAAAACTCTTCGGAATATTACAAATTTTATATCAAAACGTAGATAAAAATACGACGGTTCCGAATATATATTTATATTTTTACCAAACATTATATATAAAAAGTTATGATAGAAAAACGTATAATTTAACTTGAAAGCGACGTTTAATTATTATAATATATATATATATATATATATATATATATATATATATATATATATATATATATATATATATATATATATATGTATATATATATATATATATATATATATATATATATATATATACATATATATATATATATATATATATATATATATATATATATATATATATATATATATATATATATATATATATATATGACTATGAATTGGTCTCCATAGGTGGAGATTTGAAAAACATGTTTTTTTATTTAATTTATTATTTTTTTTATATTAAAGTGGGACCCACTTCATTATTTAATCAATTTTACACATTTTACCCTCAAAGAATTTGTATTTTCATTTCGAACACTACGTATTCAATACGTATTTTTAAATTTATCAATAATATTATGACGTTTTATAAAACGGAAAAATTACCGTCAAAACGGTATCGTCGATACGAACAATCTGACGTCAAAATTTAATATTATTGATATTAGTTTTATATTTAATATTTTCTTTTTCTTTAAAATGGAAGTGTATTTACATTTAAACCCTATATTTTTATTAAACTTACAATTAATACCCTTTCGTTAATTCATTAAAGACATTTAGTTAAAAAGATGATATTATTAAACTACGGTTTTCGTAGATTATATTTTTATAAACAAAAATCATTTATTTTATATAAAAACTATTAAATCTATTTAAAGAGTATTTTATGGGTATGTTTTGTCATAAACAAATTCTAAAAGCCATAAAAGTCATATATCTGTATCTTGAGGGCCGCAATACGAAAATAAATTTACTATAAATAGAGGCTTCAATCCTCTCATTTCCTCACACCTCAGATCTCGATCTCTATATCACTAGATAGTATTGTTAGAAGGTTCTTCGATATATATAGAAATATACGAAGAATGAGCGTTAGAAGTAGCTATTTTAGTTATAAATATAGTGAGTTCGAGTTAGAAGCACGAAGAGTCGGGCGATCTAACAACAGTTGGCGATAAGATCATCATCGACATTAAGGTGAGTTCATACCCCTTCTTTTTATCTTTATTCAAGTTTTTAAGGGGGAGAATACAAGTTATATTATAAAAATAGTTATTTATACTCATTTGTAACAATAGTAAACAAAATGCGAATTTTGTAAACATCATTATTACAACAATTCTATTATAATTCCAAAAATAATATCGAATGATCTACTTACGAGGGCGGTGTCTAGGCCGATCATTTGGGCTAGGTTGTTGGATTTTCGAAAGGCTTATACGCTGAAAGGGTCCTGCCTCCCCATTTGATCTTCTACCTGGCCGTTCTTTATTTGATAGTCATGAAATATTATATTGGAATTAATAAAGGGTATAACCAATTTATTACACCACTATTGTGGATAATATATCTTAAAAGAAGTTCTTTATAACCATCTAAATAAGTTATTTCACATATATTTGTAAATATATGTTTTTCACAACGGAATACTAAAAATAAACTATTATAGGAATAGTTTGTTGATACAAATGTTACTATGACATTTTAAAGAAGACAAATAATTATATAAAATATATAATTATTATACATTACTATATTATCATGGGAAAAATGATAATGGACAAATACAAAGGTTTTTCATATACAAAATTTAACAAGTTGATTGATACATACATTTTTGTGAGACGGGTCTTCACAGTGCTTATTTAAGTACATACTATAAGTCCTGAAATTTATAACCAGAGTCTCGGTAAGAGAGCGTGATATTTGTGTATAGATCTATACGGGATTGGCAACCCCGCACCTGAGCTACTAGCTACAGCTAGACCGACGGGTCTGAGGTGACAAATGTCATAACAGTCCGACGCCTGAAGAACGTCGAAGCAGGCCTACATGGCCTACAGGCCTACACTATACATTTTAGTCTTTGAGTTTTTAAGACTTGGATACATTCATAAGAAAATATTGAATTTTTCTTAGATTACAATACTACATTTTACAAGAAAAGAGATTCCTCATACAAGTTTTATGGTATTAAAACTACATTTTAACAGATTACAAATATAAGTATGGTTTTACTTATACACACTGGTTCTATGGAAATTAAAACTACGTTTTATCAAAGATATAAATATAAGTATGGTTTACTTATACATATGAGTTTTACAGAATTAAATCTACGATTGGTCTACGAGTAAACATCTATTTACACTGTTTCATACAAGAATAAAACTATGTAATACTATTTTCAAGTATAGAAATACTTATACATTCTCGGTCTTTGGGTTATAAGACTACGACTCATTTATTAGAAAATATTGGATTTTCTGGTTTCAAACACTATCATTTTACAAGGAAAAATGATTATGGATTTTCTCATACAAAAATCTTATAAACTCACCAACATAATGTTGACACTCTTTCAAACTACTTGTATTCTCAGGAAATTGATAAGGTAACTACAACCTTTGACGATGGGTCGCTATGGCGTCATATTATGTATTTTGATATCATATTGTAATTGTATTTAAAACATACAATCTTTTGAACTCTTGTAACATTTACAATTACGTATATGATGGATGTGTTTGCTTTGATCACTATTGTACAAACGTTGTTGTGATACTGTTTATGAAGTCATCCACCCTCAGATGTTTCCGCCATCGTGGTTTGGGGGTGTGACAGATTGGTATCAGAGCATTGTTTATAGTGAACTAAGTATATCAATCCATTTAAGATATACAACTATAAATACAATGGGACTAAAACTCTCTAAAACAATCTGTACAAAGTATACTTTAAAATACAATGATATTTTTATAAAGTATAAGTACAAGTACATACATACTAGAACAGTGTCATAACCCGAACAATACAAGAGTAATAAGATGAGTTGAACACTACAAATAGGCCTAGGTAGTTATGTAATCGTACCTAGGACAAATAGAGCCTGATCAACTGTATTTGTCCAAGGTATGACTAACATGTACTTAGAAATAGTTGTAGTGAACAACAAGTCTAAAAACTTACCAAGAACCATATACAAAGAAACTCTAAAACAAAATATAAAGCTAAAATACTATAGGGGTATTTTATAATACTATATAACCATACATCTAGACACTTTATGTACCTCTTATACCCCTATCCTTACATAGTAGACATGACAATTCGATAATACCTGACCAATAACTATTATCGAAAACCTTCCACCATCCCTACCAACAGTTCCATTAAACTAATATTGGTAGAAATTCAATCTGAAAGCCGAAGGCAGGCTAAGTCACCTGCCAAGTCTTCTGGGTTCTCTTCACTTACGATCTTGAGAAAATCATGGTTAAAACCACTCATCGCAGAAACAGAAGGCAGAGATTGCTGCTGTGTATGGGTCCCTGATGAAGCTTCCTCCCTCTTTTGAACCTTTCTTTTCTTGTAAACAGCCTTAAAGGCAGCTTGCCTCAATCTCTTTGTGGTATCAGTTATCTCCGAATTGGAACCCTCGATTATTGCTCTTTTTTCGTTCTCTAGACCAAGTATTACATCTGCTTTACTAGGATTATTATTCAATTCCTGTTGCATAAATACTTTCAGTCATTGCAACCGCATGGTATTAAAATTGGGGAAAAGAAATACAATTCTTAACCTGAGTATGGTTAATAAGAGTTTGTAGACTCTTAATCTTTCGTCGAGGCCAACTTTTGATGCCTAACTTCCTACAGTGTTGCTTCAACTGTGTTGATCCAACGTTGAGTTCCCTTGCAGCTTGCATAAGTGGCTTGTTAAAGTGCTGAGCTATTGCTTCCTTACTTAATGGCTGTTTAGAACCACTTCCACTGCCAATTACTGTGGTTCTTGGATTCAAAGAATCAAATCCAGTTATACTATTGCCATTCTGGATCATTGGAGCATGGTCCTGATTTGTTAAACCAAAGATAAAATTTGGTGCAATAACATTAGAATCTACCGTTGGCAGTAACTGTTGATTTTCAGCTATGAACCCAGGGTTTTGAAATCCCTCCAGATTCCTTTGAATCATCTGAAGGTGATCCTGGTATTGAAAACCTCCCTCAAACTCGGGATTCATTCCAACACTGTCGTTAGGAATCACCTGTAGTTGATCATCGTTCTGCATGCCAGCCATGAATCCTTGATTCATGGGGATAATCTCACTGTTCGTTATGTACTCGTCCATAATTGAATCTAAAAAAATGTTAGAAGATAAAAACCAAACTGACATAAAAGTACTAAAATTCAACCTAGAAGTAAGTTTTGAGATTGCTCATAAGCAAAGCCCAAAGATGAAGGTCCCGGATCTTCTGAGATAATACTCATCGGAGGAAGAACTTCAGGATCATTTTGAAGCTGATCCAGCGGTAATATATCTGGAAAATCTATACCTCACATAGTTTAAAATAAAATCAAAACGCTAGAGAAATGAGTAAGAAATAAAAGGAGTTAAGGATATTATAATTACCAGACTCCAGTAGAGGTATCTGATTAAACGATAGGGAGGTACCCTCTTCTCTTAGGAAATTCCGCTCAGCGTCTGACAAGTTTTCCATATGAGATCTGTTTTCCATGCCTCGATTGGAAATCTGAGATTATATAAGAATAAACTGATAGTAGGAAAGAATGAGACTGAAAAGATGTAGATATGGATGATACTACATACCCGTTTATATAGTATCTTACAGCTGGAACTGAAAGGACAACCCACGTTCTTATTACTGAAATTCAAAATATCTACAGTAGGTGCAATCTTTTCACTACCCTAATTGATTTCCTTTTTCCAAATTCGCGGCTTGACTCCGATGAGGACGGGATAACGAAAAGACATTTTTTTAAATATATATATCTTCTGATAACGGTAATAGTTCAAAGAATACTTAATTCAATTATATAATAATCTAGTCATAAATAATGAATTAGAAACTACTCATCTAGCATCTGTAGAGCTCGTGGTTCACATGTATCTTATATGTTTCCTTCCATCCTACTAGTATCAACTGTAAAATGGCATCACATATCATATCTTAAACGTGCTTAGGCATTTCCATAATACTTAACTCAAATGATTAAGAAATCAATAGCTAATACAAATCACAATTAGAAAATATCATATGCTATCAAACCGAAACTCCTAATTTCGCGATTTTACCAAATCAAACGTTAAAAACATCACAATATTTGGACTCAATACAACAAATATTAGCAACCTACATATGAGGTGAACCAATGCATACTTTTTAGATTTGGACATCTAAGGTTTGAAACCCTGACACTCAAAATTTCTAACCTTGTGAATTAAGAACTCGAGAACGCGTTTCGGGCGTTAAACCCAACCTTCCCAAAACTTCTCCTACACAAAACTCTTGATCAAAATAACCAAATTTGGCATCTTTTACTTTGAAAATAACCTAAGAGGATTTTTGATTTGTAAATGGGGTAAATAAGGAAAGCTGCCCAAATAATCTCGCTAACACAGGTTAGCGACGCTAACCAGTAAAGTTAGCATGGTTAACTTCTAAAAATCCGACCTGTATTCCGAAACCCAACCCGTGTAATTCTACTGGATGCTACCGTAACTAGAACACGCCCCGTGTAACTTCTATAAAGCTAAACAGTTTCGAAAATGTGTACTACACGAGCCGAGTGACTCCTACACGACCCATGTAACTCCTTTATACTATTTTTAAGGTTTAAACTCCTTCTAAATGGGTTTCTAATCCTCCTATTCACATAACAATCTAGTAACTATTATTTCTACTAAGATTAACTCAAGTTTAGTTACCAAAAATATTATGACATTAAACTCCAAAATCAAAGCGTTGGAAAACTGAAAAGTACCAAGCGTGGACTTGAATTTATCTAGGAACATGAGGACCAAATGAAACAGAAATACTCACAACTCTTCCCAAACCCTTGAGGATCTATTCAAAGTGCTAAATTTCGGGACGAAATTCCTTCTAACGGGTATATAATGTGACAACTGTCAAATTAGTCAACGAAAGTCAACTTAAGTCAACCAAAGCGTACGTTAAAGTCAATATGTGAAATGTAAATTTCAAAATCTCTACGTTGTATTATTTGATATTATAATATTACGTATGCTAATTTAAGTCAATTATATGAACAAACCATGCTGAGCTAGATGTTTTAATATAAAAAAAAATTACGGCATGAATAGTAACCGGCGTGAATAGTGAACGGTAAAAGTTTAAAACTTTTCGGAATATTACAAATTTTATATCAAAACGTAGATAAAAATACGACGGTTCCGAATATATATTTATATTTTTACCAAACATTATATATAAAAAGTTATGATAGAAAAACGTATAATTTAACTTGAAAACGACGTTTAATTATTATAATATATATATATATATATATATATATATATATATATATATATATATATATATATATATATATATATATATATATATATGACTATGAATTGGTCTCCATAGGTGGAGATTTGAAAAACATGTTTTTTTATTTAATTTATTATTTTTTTTATATTAAAGTGGGACCCACTTCATTATTTAATCAATTTTACACATTTTACCCTCAAAGAATTTGTATTTTCATTTCGAACACTACGTATTCAATACGTATTTTTAAATTTATCAATAATATTATGACGTTTTATAAAACGGAAAAATTACCGTCAAAACGGTATCGTCGATACGAACAATCTGACGTCAAAATTTAATATTATTGATATTAGTTTTATATTTAATATTTTATTTTTCTTTAAAATGGAAGTGTATTTACATTTAAACCCTATATTTTTATTAAACTTACAATTAATACCCTTTCGTTAATTTATTAAAGACATTTAGTTAAAAAAGATGATATTATTAAACTACGGTTTTCGTAGATTATATTTTTATAAACAAAAATCATTTATTTTATATAAAAACTATTAAATCTATTTAAAGAGTATTTTAAGGGTATGTTTTGTCATAAACAAATTCTAAAAGCCATAAAAGTCATATATCTGTATCTTGAGGGCCGCAATACGAAAATAAATTTACTATAAATAGAGGCTTCAATCCTCTCATTTCCTCACACCTCAGATCTCGATCTCTATATCACTAGATAGTATTGTTAGAAGGTTCTTCGATATATATAGAAATATACGAAGAATGAGCGTTAGAAGTAGCTATTTTAGTTATAAATATAGTGAGTTCGAGTTAGAAGCACGAAGAGTCGGGCGATCTAACAACAGTTGGCGATAAGATCATCATCGACATTAAGGTGAGTTCATACCCATTCTTTTTATCTTTATTCAAGTTTTTAAGGGGGAGAATACAAGTTATACTATAAAAATAGTTATTTATACTCATTTGTAACAATAGTAAACGAAATGCGAATTTTGTAAACATCATTATTACAAAAATTCTATTATAATTCCAAAAATAATATCGAATGATCTACTTACGAGGGCGGTGTCTAGGCCGATCATTTGGGCTAGGTTGTTGGATTTCCGAAAGGCTTATACGCTGAAAGGGTCCTGCCTCCCCATTTGATCTTCTACCTGGCCGTTCTTTATTTGATAGTCATGAAATATTATATTGGAATTAATAAATGGTATAACCAATTTATTACACCACTATTGTGGAGAATATATCTTAAAAGAAGTTCTTTATAACCATCTAAATAAGTTATTTCACATATATTTGTAAATATATGTTTTTCACAACGGAATACTAAAAATAAACTATTATAGGAATAGTTTGTTGATACAAATGTTACTATGACATTTTAAAGAAGACAAATAATTATATAAAATATATAATTATTATACATTACTATATTATCATGGGAAAAATGATAATGGACAAATACAACGGTTTTTCATATACAAAATTTAACAAGTTGATTGATACATACATTTTTGTGAGACGGGTCTTCACAGTGCTTATTTAAATACATACTATAAGTCCTGAAATTTATAACCAGAGTCTCGGTAAGAGAGCGTGATATTTGTGTATAGATCTATACAGGATTGACAACCCCGCACCTGAGCTACTAGCTACAGCTAGACCGACGGGTCTGAGGTGACAAATGTCATAACAGTCCGACGCCTGAAGAACGTCGAAGCAGGCCTACATGGTCACAGTATGGTTATAGGGCGTCTCGCATGGGAAATCAACTTTATAAATTGTTTACGTAGAAATATACATTTTCAATGCCTTTATACTACAAACTACACTATACATTTTAGTATTTGGGTTTTTAAGACTTGGATACATTTATAAGAAAATATTGGATTTTTCTTGGATTACAATACTACATTTTACAAGGAAAGAGATTCCTCATACAAGTTTTATGGTATTAAAACTACATTTTAACAAATTATAAATATAAGTATGGTAATCACCGGTGGAAGGTGACAAAAGGGAACTTGGTTGTTTCCAAAGGCCAAAAACGAGGGACCTTGTATATGACTGAGACCTCCATGGGGGAGGCAAACGCTACAGTCGAAGAAATGGAGACATCCACTCTATGACACCAAAGGCTTGGTCACATGAGTGAGAAGGGGCTGAAGATACTGACATCTAAGGGGAAAAATCCTGAAGTGAAGAACGTCATCTCAAAATTTTGTGAACCTTTAGTCCTAGAAAAACAAAACAAGGTCACATTTGCTAAGGTTGGACAAGTTCCAAAGCAGCAGAAGCTGGAACTTGTTCATTCAAACGTGTTTGGCCCTACTTCAGTTTAATCAATATGATGTTCCAAATATTACGTTACATTCATTGACGATTCCACCAGGAAGGTGTGAGTTTATTTCTGAAAAATAAATACGAAGTCTTCACCAACTTCAAGAAGTGGAAAGTTGCTGCAAAGGTTGAGACTATGATAACCTAAAAATCTTTAGTGTATTATAAGTCAAAACTATGTGAAACTTAGATTTCAATATGTATGCTAATGAGGTATTATGTGAAAAGGGTAAATTGGTTATTTTGAATGAATTTGACCTTTATGTAAGATTTTTATGTTTTGGAATGTTATAATATGTGTTTATATGTGTTTTGAGCATTGAAACAAAAATTTAGACTAAGATGCAAAAGTTAGGAAAATAGAGCAAAGTATGTCTTAACAAGAGGTTTTGGTATTTTTTTTGCCAATTATGTCGCAGCGCCTAGGTATATGGCTCACGATGCGACCATGAAAAAGAATGTTAAGTTACGTATGATTTTTGAAAGTATGTTGTTATAACTATGCAAGGCATTATTGATCCCGACATGTAAAAAGGCTCACGACTCGATGTATGAACAACGTTTCGACGATGATTTTTGACATAGAACCCTTGCGACATGACAGGATAGGCATTGCGACGCCAAGACGCGACAGATGGAAAATGATCAGTTTTTATAGGTCAATCTTAGCTTAAATAGGTTTGACCCATTAGGTCACCGATTGACCGATGAAAATATGATATATCATAGTGTTATTGCTATAGAAATAATTTCCAACTCTCTCTAAAACTTTTCTCAAAGCTTAAGTGTGTGTGTGTTCTTGGTAAGGGAGTGTGTGTGGTGATTTCTTGAAGGATCCAAGTGTTTTTCATATGCAATCCTAGGAAAGCTTGTTGACTTAAGGTAATATTTCAATTTCTATCTTTGTTTGAGTTATAATCATCATATGAGAAATTTGCATAAATCCTAGTTTTTATGTTGAGTTAATAAGATGATTTATGGCTAGATGACTACTCATAGAGGTTGTTTAACCTCTTTGCTAGTAAAGGTGATGATTTATGTGTATGAAAGCAGAAGTTGTATTGGTTCGAGTAGTTGATAATTACAACATGTAAATGGATGGATGATGATGGTATATGTTGTTTTGATAAGATGTTTGACAAAAGGTTATTACATCCTCATGAAAACACCGGCAAAAATAAGAAAGTCCAAATGTGGGACAAAATTAACATATATGAAAATTATGATGAGTTATCAAAGTCTAAGATCAAGGAACCTTTATGTGTTATTAGTATTATCAAGTTGTTAATATGAATGAATTTTATTGAACTCCTTAAGTATTGAAGGAGTAAGGTTCAAAGGAAGAAAAGGGTAAGAGTTTAGTGAAGGACTAGTTAGACTTCTCTAACTATCTAAGGTAAGTACATGTAGCTATTCCCATTTTGGGGGTATATGATGGAATACTTATGTAATGTCGTATGCTTTATGAATTGACATTTATATACACATGTAGAAATATAACTATGCTTATTAGAATATCCATGGTTATAACTGAACCTTTCCTATTTAGGAAAGTAATGTATTGGCTTCTATGTATAGAATGTTGAAATGATTGGCATATTATGAAAGTATGAGAAGAGAATGAAAGAAAGATATGTATGCAACGAAAGAATGAATGTATGAATAAATAAGCTTGCCCAAGCATACGTAGTCTCCATAATGAGACTTAACAGATTCTATCGGGATAGCATATATTTCCCATCATGAGATAGATGTCTTAAGATCATGGTACTAATATGGACTGATCAAGTTATTTCTATTTTGGTGCAAGACTTGAGGGGAGTACCATCGTGTAGTGAGTTAAGCCCTAAGAATGGAAATATGATGATAAGAATAAGACCAATCAATACTAAGCTTATGTAAAAGAATAGATCCATTTATGATATGATGACAATTATGAGACCTAAATGGATAAAGAATATGAAAGTATGATGAATGTATTTACATAACTTAAAGGCCTTTAATTAATGATGAAAATGGGTTATGCATGTTATATGTCTAGACCCATGTATGTATTTTTCTATGTCATGTATTTCAGGTACTATGTCTAAGGCATAAATGCTTAAATGAAAAGACTTGAAGTAACAGAAAAGTCTTTGATGTAGTGTGATATAATATATTGTGATGTAATTCTATCTTGCTAATTATGAATTATGGTATAATGGGGCCGGGAGATCGCTTATGCATCTAGACAGTTAACAAATGCAGAGAAGAAATACCCACTGCACGACCTCAAACTAGCTGTTGTGATTCTAGCATTGAATCTTTGGAGGCATTACTTATACGGAGTGAAATTCTAGATATACACAAATCATAAAAGCTTACAATACATGTTTTATTAGAAAGAACTCAATATGAGGTAATAGAGATGGATGAATTTATTGAAAGATTATGATTGTAAGATCCTATATATTCTAGGGAAGGAGAATGTTGTTGTGGATGCTTTAATTCGAAAAGTACGGCATCTCCAGATTGCTTCAGCTCGTATGGTTGTAGCATGTCGATTGCCCAAACTAATACGGGAAGAACAGGTGGAAGCAAGCAAAGCAAAAAAATGTAAAAAGTGAACGCATGACGGCCTACATAAATTATTTGGAAGAAAACTCTCAGCAAATGAAGACATTTTATGGGTCGTGTATGGTTACCTAAGTGTGGTGAGGGACGGAGATTGCTGTTGGAAATGCGTATTGTACTTGGTGGCCCAGGATAAAGTGCGTTGTAGGGAGATTTGTGGAAAAATGCCTAACATGTCTACAAGTAAAAGCCAATCATTAGAAGCCGTATGGAAAGATCAATCTTTTTCTTTTCCCAGTTAAGAAGTAGGACGACATTACTATGGATTTTGTTACAAAGCTACCACAAACTGTGCGAGGACATGACTCTATTTGGGTCATTATAGACCATCTAACTAAATTAGCACAATTTATATCCATCTGTGAAAATTATAAGATCGACAAATTATTTCCTTGTTCAGTATATTTTCTCCATTTGAATCACGATCCCTTGTCATAATGTAATTTAATTGAAATAAGTCAATAATTAATAGTCAAGTGGAAAACATATAAATGGACGCAAGATTTTCTTATTCAGCCCCATCCTTAACCTCCTGTGTATTGTAAAATCTTAGACATTTGCAGTTATCAAGAGCTTTGGCATCTTAATACACATATACTAGGCGAATCCCTGCGCGTTGCGCAGGAACAGAATTATGTAGTTAGAATAATAATACATATGTTTTGTTAAAAAATATCCAAGTAATTGTAGTCTACTGTGTACTAACAATTGTATATAAGAAACAAAAAGTTGATGTATCACGAATGAATTATCGTATATCAAGACATTCGTTCTAAAAAATCAAAAAATAAAGAAATAATTAGTTAAATAATATCATAACAAATAAACAATAAGAAATTTCAAGATAATTGTTAAAATAAAAAAAGAAATCATACTATAGATGGAATCGATGCTGTGGAATTCTTTTAGACTTATTGGTAATAAACTAACATATTTTTATCGTCAACACTTAAACAACTAAATAATAATGTTTAACTAAAATAAACTACCTTAAAATGTGATAATATCTTTATAATATCTAACATTGTCATAATATTTACGATTACCAACTAATGATAATGTTTGTATTGATTTAATAAACATACTAAAAGCGTATTTTTACATACATTTAATTTTAAAAATTACGTATTCAATAAAATTAAAATCATGTTTCTATTTTAAACAATTAAAAAGTAATATTTATTTAAAATGAATTACCATGATTCAAGTGATAATATCATTATAATATATAATATATCGTAATATGTTGATTATAAACTAACATTAACATTATTATTAAAAAGAACACAAAAAATCATAAGAGTTTTAATTAAATATGATTGAAGTAAAAATACCTCTATTAATAATTATAATATGTACGTAATTCTAAAATGTACTTATATATTAGCAAACTTTATTTCTTAAAAGATAATTATAATATATGATGAACTAAGTATTTTGTAAAAACTATTCAATTTAATCAAATTTAAGTATTGATTATATGTATGATTTACTAAGTATTTTATAAAACCATTCTTTTCGATCAAATTAAATTATTAATTATATTTTTGTTAGAAATGCAAGAACAATTATTTATTCATCTAGTTGATTTATTTTTTTTTATAATCTCTTCAAGCATTCATGTATTTTTTTTGATAATTTTTCCGAATGTCATTTTAAATATAAATTCTAAAATATAATATCTATTTAACTAATTATGTATAAAGTTCTTTCAAAATACTAAACACCCAAATATATAAATAAGATTTTATTTTATAAATCACAAACATAACACATGATAATAAAATATAAAAGCTTATATTACATGAAGATGTATACTATTTTAATTGATGAAATAAGAATACCAAAAATCACAAATATGAATCCAAATCATCAACTAATTACATAAGCTTAAGTTTGAGTTACAAAATAAGCATAAAACATGGTAAAATACAATAACTTCATTGCGAAATGTGTTTCATACACATACATTTCTTCGTCGATAATGGTTGTATGATCATCGTAATATAGCTCGAAATATATCAAAAAAAAAAAAAAAAACTCAAGCCAACACAAATATCTTTAAACATTGACATTCTTCTTTCTATATGATTTTTCTCACTTTGTATGTGATTTGTATTTGTATGTTACTCAAAAGATTGTCCTCTTTTATAGTAAAAAAAAAATTATTCAACTACAATTCATTTGATACTCATAAATTGTATCATTATTAATTTAAATACTTAGTAATTATAATATATAAGTTAAAAAATTCTTGAATGGTTTTTAATAATTAGTTGAAAGATGAAGAGGTGGAGGTTTCAAATGAATATGGTGCAAGAATAAGACCTATCTTGAACCATATTCTTTTGGATGACCTCTATTATAAGAGTTATATAGATTAGCTTATTATGCACCGAATTATTAACTTTTCAATGGAAACAAACAAAATAGAACATGTTAGACAACATTTTGCAGACTGTTATGATAAAATTAAAATAAACTCATGTTTTAAAGCAAGTGAAGTCTAACCTTGAATTCCGAAGCTTGAAATCTTTGAAAATTTGACTTATGATTAGTGAAATTGTTTATAAAACTTCGGGGTTTCCACCAATGAGCCCTAAACCATTACCATAAATCCATTAGAACTCCAAATAGTCTATCATCAAACAACAATGCTAACCTATTACAAATCCTTTTGTTAACATTAATAAGTTTCAAAAATCATTGACTCTTTTTTTTGTAAAGAGTTTAAGAGGATATAAACTATAGTAATATAATGTATACAGACATATACACCTAGATAGAGTTTGAATATGTAATTAAGCCTAAGGTTAAGAATCAGAATACAACCGGTTGATTAATAATATTACAATTATCCTAAATCATAAGTTATTATACAACAATTTCATATTTATATTATATCTAACACGCATAAAAAACAGCCGCTAAATTACTGACACTTTTAGTAAACGTCGGAAGTCACATAAACATGAAAACATCGATCGAATCTCGTTAACTTTTCGAAAGTAACAAACAAATGATAAAGATGGTCATTTCTAGGTGTTATGAATTTCATAGAACAGAAGAAATAACATCCTACATATACTTGAATTCAATAACAAAACGACCTAAACATGTATAGAATACATAAAAAACAGAAGAGATGGGTCGACCTTTACGTGTGCAGCCGTTGTGTAGTCATTACCTGGTGTAGTGGTGAGTTAGTTTAGGGCTTTCTAGAGAGAGAGAGAGAGAGAGAGAGATAGATATATAGAGAGAGCACTACTACAAAAATGAAATTTCATGACATATTGACATATGAACAATGCCATACGCATTTTTTACGACGAACAAAAACGTCAGTCATAAAAATATGTCATATTTTGTAAAATTCTGAAAATTTATAACAAACATAATTGTCAGTCGTAAAAAAATGTCATCTTTTGTTTGGAAAAAAACCGCGTGACTTTTTCAATCCCTTGTATTTTCCTTCTCATCTTTCCCAAAACATTAGAAACTCTTTTGATTTCGGTGTCCCGTTTAACCCATCCTAAAAAACCCTAAATTGTATTTCTTTTTCTCTCTATTGCATGCACAACACGAACATCTTCATCGTCTGTAGGCCACCATCGTCGGTCGATTTTGGGGGTGGACACCAACACATACCTAATCTAATTTCTAATTTCTGGCACGATGGTCGAATCATATGTTCATGCCGCTCTTCAAAAAGCCAATTGACATAAGCTTCTTTACAAAAAAAACATACCCAGATGTAGAGTCCATTGTTGGTCGGTTTGTAAGGGATGTAACTGAGGTTAACCCATAGATTCTTGTTCTCATGCTCAGGCTTCACTTTTTTTATTCTTTGTTTAGGTTCATTCAATTCATTCTCTCATACTTTTTGGTTGATTTCCAGGGTTATGATGGATCAATTCTGATATACTATGTACCAATTTCAGAAAAAGTAGCAGTTGGGGATCAAGGAGTGAAAGGGTTTGATGTGAAAGAGGATACAAAAGCTTAATTGAAATGTATGTGCCTTGGTGTTGTTTCCTGCAGATATTGTTTCTATGGCTGCTAGAGAGGTTGTTAGTTTTGTAAGTCATCACATGCTTTCTCTCATACTTTCTACATCTGTTATAGCATCCAGTATGTGATTTTATTGTTGGTAGCAGACTTTTGAACCAATTAAGAAGTTAAAACTAGTTAGACCAATGTTGTTTCTATTTATTATCATGACTAGATTAATAACCCGTGTACTACATGGGTTAGGATAAAAAATAGTAAAAATAAAAATATAATACAAATCTATTTTTATAATTACTAAATGTTAAATCAAAAAACAAAGAGTATTTATGTTGTAATTTTGGCATTTTATTGAAAGACCTAACTATGTATATACAAACACTAAAATAATACATGTATGTCGTTTTAATTCAAAGCAAGTTTTTCATAATGATGATGTACTTTCTCAAATGTTAAACTATACCCGATACAAAAAGTTAGCTATATGTTGCATTCACAATCATCGGCCACCACCACTATTTTGCAGGCGTCTCTGTTGTCGTTGCCGAAAGGACCACCCATCGCCGACCATCACCACTATTATTCCTGTATCCCTTTCAAAATAACAGATAGATGAATCAACCTGACTATAGCCCTTTCAAAATACCTAAAAGATTAAGATATAAAGAAAGTTACTTAATTTATCAAATAACATAGTTAAGAATCAACCTGTCCATACTAACTTGCTTCTATTTGTAGAAATTAGAGGGAAATATTAAGTAATAGTGAATACATAACTAACCCTATAAAAGTGAGCCAAAGCATTTTCACGGGGTTGACCCGGCTTTTTTGGGCAATGGCTATAAGAGCCACAACTAATCAGTCATATTTGTTGCAGTTTTGTATTCATTCAAAGCAAGCTTGGTGATTTCTTGATCTTCAAGAGCCACAAGATACCCTTTTGTGAAAAAGTCAAAATAGCAAACATTATCGCTCAATATTTAAGAAATAGATAAATGCAAGAAATAGCAACGTACATTTTATTTGTGTTTATTATAGTTATAGAATCATACTTTCTTTTTTCATGCTATAACATTGTACTTTCAATATTTTTCTTATTAAGTCATTATACTTTGAGAATAAAAGAACTGCAAATAGGTTTTTTAACCGGTAAAAAAATCGGACCGAATTTTCTCGTAACTGGTTCAACTAAAAACCAAACCACCAATTTGGTAGTGGTTTTAAATAAAATTGAAAACCAGTTTTCCGTGGATTTAACCCAAAATCCGGTCTTTTTACTCACTTCACCTAAAAAAACTGACCATTTTGGAACTTTTTAATTCTAGTAGAATCACTTAATTCCAAAGAAAATTTGGTTCCAAGCTTCCAATAGCAGCAACAACACTTCTTTCCAGCATGCATTAACAACACAAAGACAAGTTCACCAAATATTATTCATCTCATTCTTCCCTAATCAGTTGAAACAATAATTACACAACAATATTAACTAAAATCACAATTAAAACCATCACTGTAATCTATAGTCATGTAATTTCACTTATTTGTTGAGTATATGATTGCCATTTCTTCCTATCAAACAATCATAATTACAATTAGTTTTCTTAAAAATATTAAAGAAACTCTGAATAATGCGAACAGGATTTCCACAGGGAAACTCAAATTGCCAGATAATAACAGTGCTGCAATTGGCAGTACCATAAGGAATAAAATTTGCAAAAGACAGAAATGCCCTCTTATCATACTCACCAAGTAAAACTTCCGCAAGCGCCTTCTCGGCCTCTTTTGTGGTGACATTTGGATTTATTTCAAGGCGACTGCGATATGCAACTATGCTTTTTAGCCCAAATATTTTAGGGACATCATTTGTTCCCACATTGACAGCAAATGTAAGAAGACAATGATAAGGAATTAACAAAGACTGTTACCTTTATATCAACAGAAACTTACAGGTGTAGTTTTTTAAAAGAAAACCAAAAGGATGTGATTTTAATCTTGATATGAAAGTATCAGTAAATGTAACCCATAATAGCTACATTCTTTCATTTTTAGAAACATAAAAACAACAATATACTTTCAATTCCTTATTAATAGAAGCCATATACTTTCATTTTTCTCCAATAATATCAATATGCAACAAATAAAGTACATTGCTCGTATTTTAGCCAAAAGAAAGTATGTTGCTGTTATAGGTAACATATAAATTATATTGCTCGCTAGCGAGAGTAAAGTACCTTGTTATTCCGACAATTTTCTCTAAAAATTCTGACACCTTGATGATCTTTCTTTAAACGTAATTTTAATTTAGTAGCATTGATTTGAGTAACTTACAAGAAGTGCTACATAAGGAAGTCTGACTACCAAAATACCGGTGGGTTTTTGTTTTCCAGGTCCATGTGTCATTTCAATCTATAAAATGGTGGTGGTTATGGTTGTATTTGTTGTCTTGCTGCCCACTTTTGTGTTTTGGACTGAAATCAAGGGACATGGCTTGGAGCTTGTTTGTCATTTGAGTGAATGATGGCCTGTCTCCTAGATTATTCGAAACAAAAAGAAGGAAATATAAGATGAAAATTGTAAGCAACTCTAACCTATCAAACATGAAAGTTATACTCCTTTAAAATGTCCGGATTAAATACTCTTTATAGGATATCAACAGAAGTCCTAGGTGGTCTGTTAAAGTCATCATCAGGCTAGGAAATGTTAAGCTAATAGACTAATCTATAACAGCTAAGGCAATTTTCAAATCAATAAAGAAAAATAATAATAACCTTAATACATGCATGATGTTATGCACCAGAATAATCCAAGTCTGATGCAGGATCAACCTGGTGTAATTCAAATATTAAGTCTGTAAAGGTAACAAACTTAGAATAAAAGCCATCTTGTTCCAATAGAAAGACCATAACAAAATAAAATTAGATGCAAGATAGGTCGAAATAACAGAAAACCAAATTTAAAATTTAAGGAAGAAAATTGTTAGCAAGATAGGGTGAGATCGATAGCGGAATTCAAATTTCAAAATGCTAGATCAGAAATCTAAAACTGAAATAGAATCATAGCACCTTTGATTGGCCAATTCCTATTTAATTCATAATCTTAAAATTGAAATAGAACAATAGTGTCCCTCTAAAAATAGAAGACACATGAGACATATGAGATTTTCATGTTGGCGTTCCATAGCTATAAACTACCTAAGTTATTAACCATCACCCAAGTAAGCTAAACCACGTAAGTTTTTAACCATCACCTTCGTAAGCTAAACCGTTTACCATCTGATTTATTTTAAAAACTTTGTTGAGATTGAGTCTTATAATGCATCACCCAAGCTTAGTTTTTTATTATATTTCTTCCACGTCAGCATTTTCATTATCATGTTTACACATTAAAATATCCTACTTATTCCGAAATGTAATCAAATAAAGAAATTATGGGCATGTAATCAGACACATAAGAAATAAAGATTTTTAAAATGTACATTTCAAAGTGGAATCGATGCAAAAGAATGACAATACATATCAATAGTGTGTAGCCCATCATAGAAGCCCTGTAAGATAATACAATTAAATTAAAAAAAAAGAATAATAAATATGAAAGTCCAATTATGGAAATCCTAGTCACAATCATCAAATTGGAAAAATGAAATTGAATCTATACCAACTGGAAGTCTGGAACATTGTGTTGACTAACAGAAGCTTGAAACATACCATTCATCTCTTTTTTTTATTCCTTATCTTTGTAGTTTTTCTATTCATTCAAACAAATAACATCAGAATTAAAACCCCAATATATAAAAGATAAATCTCAGTTGATAAATCAATTTAAAAAATAGATAGAAAATTGCAGATTCATTTGCACTAAAATTTAGAAATAGCCATTTTCACCTTCATTCCGTGTTCTGTTTTTGTTTTATCATACATAGATATTGTTGTTGCTTAACCATTAATTGCTTCTATTGAAACTATGAAAAGAATAGAAAAACTCTTCAAATTACCAAAAAAACTCTTCAAATTACCAGAAAAACTATTCTTAGGGGGTGAAGACGGAAGGATACCGAGATAGACAAATACCATGTTTTTAGCAAAAGCAAGGGTTTTGTCGAGGGAAGTAGCACCACCTGTCTTTCATCTTGTAGTACTTCTTCAGGTCACTCTCTAACCCTTATTTAAGATCTACATTAGAGGGATAATGGAAGAAAAAAGATGTTTTACCATTTTATCCTTCACATCGTGATGATTTTTATCTTGTTCTATTCCTATCAAATCATGGAACTTCTGCACAATATAAAACATATGAAAATTAACCAACCAATAGATGACATATACACAAAATTGAATCATAAATTATCAAACATTAACAACCAGACTAAAGAATACAAACTAATAAATTATCAAAAATTAACCAACACAGTGGAAAAATTGATCGTATAAAACAATGAAAATTAGGGTTCGTATCGAAGCTTGACGGAGAAGAATGTAGATATGTATTAGACGTAATATATGGGGGAAGAGGAAAAAAACACAATTGCTTTACGTAATTTAGGGGGAGCGGAATTCAAAATCTGAAAATTGAATTGATGAAAGAATGGACCAAGATTTAAGGGATACCGGCGGAATCAGGGGTGAAGCATTGACATTCAGTTGCTAATTCTACGTCTTGCCGTTTTCAATTAGGAGTAAAAGAATGAGCGGGAAAATAAGAAGATGTATTATCAGAAGTTGCCACATGTTATGGAGGCAGTCTAAAAAATGGACATGTGGCATAAAAAGGCTTTCTTTATTATAATAGATAGATTTTGGTTAATTGGTAAGGATCCAAATAACAAGTATATGTGAATATTTGATTTGAACAAGCAAGGTCAGATATGAAACTAGGGTTTTTTCATCTAATGTGTTATTTTCTTTCTCATTGCACTAGCAAGTAGGGAGTGGCTATTGAACATGTAAGGTAAAAGGAACCAAATAATAGGTGTATGCTTGGCTCGATTAAGGTTTTTAATGGTAGATCTAACATTTGGGTCTTCGGCCAATTACACTCAAATACGAAAAATGTTAATCAAATTATAGCCCTTTTGAGATTTATTGTTAATGTTATTATTATGAATTCTCCTTATTTGTAACTGACTTCTAATTAGGTTTAAAGAAGAGCAACGCAAAGGCTTGCTCTATTTATTCCAAGACGGGCAGTTGTAAGTACTCTAACCTAAGCCGGAAAATTTTGGAACATGACTAGGATCTTTTTTATTGGGGGATGTTAATATTAATGTTTTTGTTGAAGGGAACCTTTTGGTACATGACTTGGATGGAGATGAGCAAGCAGTACAACAACAAAACGAGGGCAACAATTGATATTGGAGTCATGGAATGGGTAAACAAGACGTATAACGCATAATATCACTTGTGGAAGAGCATAAAGAGAAGCTTTCTCATATCATTGAAAGAAGTCCTTCATCACAATGATTTGTTAAACTTGAAATGTTTACTTTGTATTTGACATATGACGTATTATGCTATGTAATGGATGATTGCCTTTATATATATATATATATATATATATATATATATATATATATATATATATATATATATATATATATATATATATATATATATATATATATATATATATATATATATATATATATATATATATATGATTTGTTATTTTGTATTATGACATAAAATGTGTGATTTAACTTGAATATTAGTAAATCTAGAAAAATTATACAATGTCAATCATGTTCTTCAAAAAAAGTCAAAATTTACGACATACAATGTCAGTCGTAAATGCATGTTGTAAATGTATGTTGTAAATTTGTCTGTTATCTTTTATTTATGATTGGAACTTCGATGACAAATATTTTTCTGTCATTTATATCCTTTAATGACTGACATTGTCAGTCATTAAAGACATTTTTTCTATTAGTGGAGTGAGGGATGTGGCAATGGTGGTTGGTTAGATTTGGGGTTTATTAGTGAAAAATAAGTCTGGAGGTTAGAGATTGTGAGAGCATAGTTGCAGGGGTGATACAGCAGTGGCCTGAAGTTAGAGTTGTGTTTAGGGTTTAGAGAGAAAGAGGAAAGGGTGAAGAAGCGGCCGATTTGTGGAAAGAAGCAGGAGAGACTGTAAATAGTGAGTGTTTTGGAGCTGTGTTTAGGGTCAGAGAGATGATGAGAGGGTGAAAAGGAGTCGTGTTTTACAACTCACACAAGTGTCGATTCTTTTTAACCCATACCACAAACTCTATATATTTTACGGACTTTAAGAACAGCTAGGGGTGGATGCTGGATTTACCAATAGTCGTGGCACCGAAGATGCATATTGTTAAGTAGTGACATTTTTTTTCCTGCAGGGTTGCACCCTAATAGAAAAATAAAAAATAAAAAAATTTTTGCACTATATTTACACTACGTGTACAAAATTTAGCAAGTGTCCGGGCCACTCCAAGACACCATTGAGAACCGCCCCTGAGAACAACGATACAATATTTGATAAATATCAATATATAATATAATAACTAAAGTATATAGATTAACTCGACATTATAATTCAAAAATCGACCTACTTATGCATACACTAATTAAAATTGTCAAGTGCAATCGTACAAACTACAAATCATTATTCGCAAATGATAAGATTGGGTTGCAAAGGTACAATTCAAAATCAAAATGTGTGGAATATAGCAGCCGTGGTTCCAAGTTCCACTTTTAACCGGGTCCGTATCAAACACATGCACTTGCACTAAAATAGTAAAATATCAGGGAACAACTAGCAAGGGACAAGGGGGAGCGCATACCATGAGAATTAACATCCCAACGAGACAATGGTATTACTTTAATGAAGTATACCGTCAAAATATTTATAATAATATTTATGATACGATACAACAAAACGAAAAAATGAATATGCTGAAAAGAGAAACTCTACACAATAAGAAGACCTATTTGTATAAGCCGGTCTAAAATGGTGGGCTAAAATCATAAGAATGTATAATAAATACATGAAAATGTCATCTTAACTATGACATGTTATGTGTCTTAAGAAGGCGTTGTCATCTTCCTAAAATACAATTAAATTATAATAATTTATTTCCATGAAGAAATAGCTAAAATAAAAGAAAAATAAATTTCAACCAACACATTTTAACTATCTAAAACAATTGTGCAATTGTGGGTGCAACCGTGAAAGCCATAATCGTTCATAACTGAAAACTTCAGCCACCCATTGCATTGTTTTATCATCACTTACTTTCTTTCGCTTTCATAGCCATAATCAGGACCTTCTACATTTATTTTTAAAGTTTATTGTTTTATCAAAAGACATATCATACATTTATTTTCTAATTGAACAGTTTTATCGTAAAATATTTTGATAATCCATGTAGGTTTACGGAGTTGAGTACACATAATCATGCATGTGCATTAGCATTCTCATTTACAAAAATGCCTACTTAATTTTAAATTACATACTTGCAATCTGTATACTTATCATATCAACCATCGACATAGCAAATTATTTTTATATTCAAAAAATATGAAAGAATAAATAATAACTTTTGCTAGGTGTATAATTATCTATGTTTGTGAATTTTAAATGTTCGAATAAACATGTGTATTGTCAAAAAGTTAAATAAGAAACATTGATTTGATAGAAATTTGGATTCATTGAGAGTCGTGTTACTCTTTCAGATTGAAATATTTCGATATTACAATCGAAAATCAATCGGATAAAACTCAGTGATTCGTGAACAGAGAATGAAGAATGTTATGATTTCTATGTGCCAAATGACCAAAATCGAAAATAACCCACTCGCGAAAACTTTCATGTATATTTTTAAAACCGCCATAAAACTGATATAAAACCGGATTTAAGATTAGGGTCAAAATCGAGTTTAAGATTAGGGTCAAAAAACCCGGTTTAAGATTAGGGTCCAAACCCGGTTTAAGATTAGGGTCAAAACCGAGTTTAAAAACACAATTTTGGATTTTTATGCATTTTTCATAAAGCAATATTAACCAAAATAATACAATTTTTTGCATTTATTCATAAAGCAATTTTGGATTTTCGACACCAACCAGGGGCTCTGCCCCTTGGACCCTGCTAGGGGTTGCCATCCCTTGGACCGCACTACCAGGGGCGCTGCCTCGGACCCCCGTTGTTTAGGGGCTTCGCCCTAAGTACAAGTATACTTCAAATCAAAATAAATTCAAACAAGTGTGCACTCTGCACCACCTTACTTGTTCAATATTTATTAATATTACATCGGTCCACAAGTTCATCTCATTACACATAAAAAATATTGGTGATACAAATTACCAACAATCATCCCCCATTTAAGTGTAATATTGATTATTTTAAAGCAAAGTCATTAAAAACAACAAATTGATGCATAAATAAAATGTCGTGATGATTGAATTTCATATTAGTATATTATACATTCCAAATATTCGAATACCAGGTGTCACTAAGGATTGGACACTTTCTATTCACAGTGAATACATGACGATAATATACACAATAGTTTACATACTCATATGTTATAAGTTGACACTATATTTTACTAGCATGTGTCCTATCCTTCAATAAGCATATCAAAGCTAACTCCCCAACTTCTTGAAGCGGCTAAACTTCATGCTTATATAGGTAGTCCTTTTACTCTTGCACCCACATATGCAACTTTTCAAAAGAACTATATATTAAGACATAGAATTTCAGCCTCCTTTACTTGCAGTTCTGAACACATACCTTGGGATGATTTTAATTATGTGTTCCAATGTTTAGACATCAAGCTTTCCACATTAAATTCAACATCTAATGTTATATTAGATGGGAATTGGGTATCTTAATATGAAAGATTCCAGGTGGACTTTAAAACCATTCCCATATCATCTACATATATGCAAATTATAACTCCTTTACCAGAAGTATCAAATTTGCTATATACACACTTGTTAGCTTCGTTTAATGCAAAAACATTAAACAAGACCACATTATTAAACTTTTGATGCCATTGTTTTGGTGCTTGTTTCAGACCATACAATGATTTCTTCAACTTGCACACCTTATTTTCATTTCCAGGCATCACAAACCCTCCAGGTTGTTTCATGCAAATCTCCTCATCCAATTCACCATTCAATAATGCAAATTTCACATCCATTTGATGAATTACAATACTATGTATAGCTGCAAAAGCTAACAACAATCTAATAGTGGAAATCCTAGAAACACGAGCATAAGTATCAAAGAAGTCAATACCTTCTTTTTGCCGAAAGCATATGATAACCAATATGCCTTATCAATGGTACCATCCACTTTCATCTTTCTTTTGAGGATCCATTTACATCCTAATGCTTTGCATCAAGGAGGTAAATCAGTCAATATGTAGGTATTATTATGCATCATAGAATCAATTTCATCCTAGATTGCTTGTTTTTTTTTTCCAGAAAGCAATATACCTCGAAATCTCTTCCTGACTCTACCCCTTGGACCCCGCCAAGGGTTGCCACCCCTTCGACTCTGCTACCCGGGGCGCTGCCCCCGGACCCCCATTTTTTCAGGGGCTTAGCCCCTATGTACCAGTATACTTCGAATCAGAATAAACTCAACAAGTGTGCACTCCGCCACCACCCTTACTTGTTCAATATTTATTAAGATTACATCGATCAACAAGTTCATCACATTATTCTTAAATAATATTGGTGATACAAATCACCAACACGATCGACATATTCTCTTCCAAAGAAAATGAGTACATTTTGGACCACCGCTTTATCCCGTAACAATAAGTCAATAATCCTTTTAATTGTGTATATATATATATATATATATATATATATATATATATATATATATATATATATATATATATATATATATATATATATATATATATATATATATATATATATATATATATGTATAGGATATTTTGAGAACCTAAAGATTCATGAGAACCCAAGAACCTTTTTAACTGCTAAAAGATCCTAACCCTATATATACATGCCTTTTAGAGGTGCATAAACTTTTTTTTTAAATTGGCGGTTAAAAGGGTTCTCGTGTTCTCATGAATCTTTGAGTTCTCAAAAGATCCTAACTATATATATATATATATATATATATATATATATATATATATATATATATATATATATATATATATATATATATATATATAAAGTGAGAGAGAGAGAGAGAGAGAGAGAGAGAGAGATTATTAGGTTCTGTTGAGAACCAAAAAATTTCTGAGAACCCACAAACATAATATGGACCGCTAGATTAAAAATTTTGATGGCTAAGATTAATAATGGCAATGTTGTAAATACTAATTAATTCTGGCATTTTTTTATCATAAAATAAAAAGATTAAGGGCATATCAGGCGTACTAGAAAATCATATCTCCATTAAATAGGAAATTACTCCCCACCTTCCCAATCAATTTGAATTAACTGGTCCACCTTCCCCAATTCACAACCTAACCCTACATCTATCCATTCCCCCATTTTTCTACGTACTCATCTCTGAACAACGTGTGAAAGGTTTGAATTCTTGCAGATATGAAAATGATGAACAAAAATTGCATAAACGATGAACACAATCATCATTATTAACGGTGAACACGATCAACATAAATGGAGAATGTATAGCATAAATGGAGAATGAAGAGTTAGGTTTGATGTCGCTGTGATTATCGTTGGCACTGGAGCAGCTGGAAACCCACCATTGATCTGTAAAGATGAACACAATAATCATTAGTAACAATGAACATGATCGCCAATACTTTAATTTCTACAATTCTAGGATATTGTTTCTTATAAGCCAATGACACGTACACATAAGACTAGGAATGTTGCCACACTGGCAGCAGAAGTGGTCCAGTTCAAACTCCTATGGGGATATAGAAGAGGCCAGTGGCCATCCCTATATTAAAACCCACAATACACCGTACAAGAAAATAGAAGGAGTGGGTTTTTAATAGGGGACCTGCCTTTAGGGGGAAGAGAGAGAGAGAGAGAGAGAGAGAGAGAGAGAGAGAGAGAGAGAGAGAGAGAGAGAGTCCAACGTCTTACCTAGTAGGCCATCAGGTGGATGATTAAAGTTATACATCTTAGTTTTAGTAGATATATGTTAGATCATGAAAAAGTGATATTAGATTTTGCTACGAAGTTGTGTTGTATAGTGAGAACCCATGAGAACTCTTTCAAGCAATAACATCAATATCAACAACTATGTTCTGGTGGTCCTTTAGAGCTGTTGTCGAGTAACCAGCTTTAACTTCAATATGAAAATCCTAATGACTATTAACTTCAACTTCAAAATTTTATCCAATGTCACTATTTATGAACAATATTTTAGAGAAATTATGGAATTTGTTGGTATTCAGAAGAGAATGATGATCAAGTATTCAATAATATCTGGGTATTTGTTAAAAATTATGAAATTGTTTCATAAGGTTTTTAGTAAACCAATGATTTTAAAAAAGATTATACGTCGCAATCAAATCTTGGACAAGCATCATCTAGAAACATAAAAAAAAGTTATGTTATAATTGTAAACTATCAAGTCACACTACTAGAAAAAAAAAAAAAAACTCTTTAACTGACACACATGGTATGTCATTAAAAGGTACATATAACACATAAATGTGTGTCATTGAAGCCTCATTCATAAATAAAAAATTACATACATTCTTGTCTGTTTTCTAATAGTGTCATTTTGATAAGGATTGTAAGTTGAAAAATCGAGAGAAATGTAAAGATTTTTACACGTAGAAGATTACGATGTTGGAAGAAAAAGAAACTGAGAGAAAAATGGTTCCTATAATTGAGTTTGAGGGAATAGAAGTAGGATTAGATGGTTAGATGGTAACAGTGATAATCATGAAGGACCACAACTCGTGGGGATTGTACAACCTTTAATACAACTCACACCATATCTTCTTATGGATCCTATCATATAATCTCCTCCTTATAATTTGTATGGAAAACATAGCAAATAACTAGAGACTCCGTTTATTGCAACTTTATTATTCATATTATGAACCAATTTCAGTGGGTTATAGTCGGATGAACTTAAAGAATTATAATCATTTTTTAACACTATCCAAATCATCAAATAACATCCTAATAACAAATCAAAATGAAAATCAAAGTATTTTTTTATGAGTTACATAGCTAATTAAAAATCCAAAATGCAAGAGTGCTCTCTTTTGATATCTCAGAGAACACCCAATGTGAACATTTCTTTCTTCCAATTCTTCAAGAACATAAAAGTTGTCCTAATGAGGATTTTCCCCATTAAAGTTTTCGTAAATCTTATTAAACCCCCACTAATTAAATTCTTTAAGTTAGTTTCCATAAACTTCCGCAAGAACTGGTTATTATCAATAACCATCCGCGTTCCAACTTTCATCACAACAACGATTTAAGTTCCAAATAACAATGTACTTAGATATCCATCACGCTTTAATTAATTGCGAGTAGATTTTACAAAAATAATTTTCTAAGCTTTTCTAGTTTTGAAAAAATTTGTCGGTCAAAAAGATTTGTATAGCCTTCGTAATCATCTATGATTAAAGATAGGTAAAGCAAAAATTCTCCTAACTGATAATCGAGAATTGTTAGTCTCATTAGTAAACAAGAATCGCATCTTGCTGAAGAATAGTGGCTTTACTTTGGTAGCTGTCACTTTTAATTTTTTTAAAAGAATAATATTACTTTTTCAATTAAAGTAAAATTACATCACACAATTATGACCACTTTAGAAAAATCTAATCCCTTAATTGTTGCAAAATATTCAATATGAATTTTTGATGTTATCATAATTTGTTAACGGCGTATCAGTTTTTATGTAATGCTTTATCGAAACTTTGAAAACCCTTCCTGGCAATTAGTTAGAAGTGTTTACATTTTTATCATCAAATATCAAGTATTGTGCCGTACATAATAATAATAATAATAATAATAATAATAAAATCAAGTATTGTGCTTTGTAACCTATATTCATGCATTCTTTGTTTTATAAACAACATTTATCATCAAAGCTAAAGCATATCAAATACACTTAAATATACCAAAAATGTAAAGCTTTCAAAGATTGATTTCGTTATTGATTAATTAAAATATATTATAACATGCTTTGTCCATCGAACAGAACATTTCTAGTTACAAAACTCAATAACTAAATATTTTCTTTCACATGCTAACAGCAAACTTAACATAGTATATTGGACTTGGCGTTTGGACATTTGACACCCTGTCTTGCAAAAAGACAATAATACAAAGAAGAGTATTACTTTGAAATAAAGTCATGATTCTTGTCCATGCCTTATCTTTTCATTTTCCCACCAAGTTTTCTTTATCACGTTTTTCACAATTTCACTCTTCATATTTTTTAATGTTTTCACATTTCCAACTCTTTATAAATTACAAAAAAACAACTTCATGGGGGTTATGTTAGGTATAAAGGAAGTTGCTCATGATATGAATGCATATGATGGTAACAAATCAGCAAGCTATCAGAAAAAGTTAACCATGCTAGTAGATGATGAAATAATACTTCCACACAAAAACTAGTGGAAAAATTCGAGTGTTCTTCAGATCATGATGATGATAACACTGAAGCTGATGATGAGGAAATTGAGCCTCAGCAACCCCATAAGGGAAAATACCCATTTTTCTAATTCTGGAGAAACTAAAAGTACTCATTAGGGAGTGTTTAATCCGTTACTATTGCCTGAATTGTCAACCTAAAAAGATTAAGTTTCACTAGCCTATACCCCATCATCACATATCAAGTTGTACAATTATACAAAACTACAGAAGATCTAAAGCTAGCATTGAGAATGAAAATGTGTTGAGAAGGGATTTCAAATTAAAATCGGTAGATATATAACATACAGATTTGAAGCAGTTTGCTTCTTTAAGCATTGTAAATGGTGGTTATGGTATATAAAACGTAAGATTAAAAAAACTTTTCAAGTCTTCAAATTAGAGTAAAACCACACTTGCTCATACATACTATTGCGTCCCCATCACCGGCAAGCCAATAAGAAAGTTTTGGGTCACTTCTTAAAGGATAACTAATAGTATAGAAAAATACGTTGTAGTGAATGCAGATTTAGTGAAATCTAATGACCACCTTAGTGAACATATTTCTTACTGTTAAGTATGGAAGGCAAAATTGTATGCTCTACATTTATTGATGGGTTCATTGAAGAAAGCTTCCTTAGATTACATGTATATTGTTACAATTTAGAACTAAAGAATCTAGGGATGGTTACACAAATAAAGACAGATGACAACAATCTAAAGAGTGTTCCAAACCTTCTTGCATTCACTTATTTCCATTGATGGTGCCTACTTGAAGGGAGATACATAAGAACTATGCAATTAATAGTGCGCTATAGTAGTGCTTTAGCAACGCTATAGTGTTTAGCTACATGAACCGCTATTTTAAAGCGTTTAGCAGTGAGTTTTAGCAGTGGTGCTATTAGCACCGAGAAAGGTCGTTATTGGCCGTGATTATTTGCAATTTTATACTGCTAGAGCGGCGTTACAACCGCTATGTTGACCTAAAGACCCTTTTTTGGAATTTCGAAAAAATAATGGGTTGTTTATTGTGAATGTGTGTTGAGGTCATTGTTTTATGTGTATTGCTTATTACAGGAGATGATTCTTATTATGGCATAATGCAAGACCCTAATCCCGAAAGGTTTAAGTTCAATGCGAAAAAGGAAGCAAAATATGAGATTTTGGGAAATTTGGAAGTTAGCGCCGCTAATTTTCGCAGGGTTTGGAAGTGGGTTTGCACGATCACAGTTAGCGACGTTAAATTTAGGGTTGGGAACGCTATCTGCTGATTTTGGGAACCCTAGGGCAGCCGCCATATGCATCATTTCAGTCCCCAAACTCGTGATTTTCCCTCTCTAGGCCATTTGGAGTGATTTTTGATGATCTTGGTGATCTTAGATGGATTTTTGAAGAGATTATGATGCTGTGAAGATACAAGGTGTTGCTAGTAAGCTTTGTTCAAGTGAAGATCAGCTGAAGCCCATGTATCTGGACCATTGTGAGTAAAGTTCCTACCTTTGTACATTTTTATGGTTCTTCTTATGATTTAAGTGGGTTTTCATGGATTAAATTAGTGTAATGGTCCCTTTTGGTGTTTGTCTATGGTTGGAAAGGATAGAGTTTGGAACTTTATGCCTAAAGGTCTGATTTAGAACCATTAGGTTGGTTTAGAGAGTAAGCCAAGCTCTCTTGGGTAGTTTTGTTGAGTTTTGGGCCATATAGGACTTGGATCTTATTATTGAGATTGTGTGATTATGTTTGAATGTTAAAGTTAGGATTTTTATGGACTTTGGAACTGCTTAGAAAGTCCCTGGAAGAATTAAGACCTTGTCCGTATGGATTAAGAACTTAATGGACTTTTGAGACTGTTCATAGTTAGCGACGCTAACCTGTTGACTTTTGTTGACTTTGACCTTTTACCGTTGACTTTTGGTCAAACTTGAGGGTTTTGGATACCGTTCTTTTAGGATCACACTGTCTGGGGATTTATGAATAAATCAATAGAAAATAAATATATGGTTTATTAATATATTTAAGTGTTAATATATTAATTAGAAACTATATTAATTAATTGAGATTTGATCTAGAATTAATTGGATTTAATTTAGTGATTAAATAAATTAATAAAAGGTACAGAGACGAGTTTGCATTTATTCAATAGTTGAATAACTGGCCAGGTAAAAACCAGGGACCAAAATGGCGCCACCCTGGAGGCTCCTCCAGGGTTTGGCGAAACCCTAATTAGGGTTTTGGGAAGCCTGGTCCAAGTGGTCAAAAGGCTTGTCCATTTGGAGGCTCCTTAGGGTTTCAAGTGTAACCCTTGGAGGCTATAAAAGGAACCCCCTGGGCACCTCATTCTTCACGCCACCTCTCTCTCTTTGTTACTCTGCTGGACTGATTTCTCCATTGCTTGGGTGTGACTTGCATTTGAGGCAGGATTGTTTTGCTGCTAGCTTCAAGGATCATAAGATCAAAAGGTTGGTTTTCTCAATTTGATCTTTAGAAATTAATTGTATCATTTAGGTTTTAGTTTATTATCTTCATAGAAGAAAACATAGATCATCTTAGGGTTGCATGTGAACCACAGGAATTATTTGTTCATTGATTGCATAGAAACCCTTCAGTGGTATCAGAGCATAGACTTGTTTTCTTATGAATTGATATAAACTGCATGCTTGATTCTTGCCTTGAGGTGTTTTGCGAAAACTCCTCCTTGAGAGGCATGTTGGTCGACGGTTTGGCTAGGGTTTCCTAACCCTAGCTGCCATGCCCCATGGTCCCCCATTGATTGCTTGATTTACTTGCCTTAAAAGTATGTTGTTATTTTTGGTAATTGGCTTAATTAAATAACTAGAACTCTTTTTTCTTGGCTTGAAATTTTCGATCACTTAGGGACCAAGATAGAAAAAATTAATTTGATTAATTTCATAGAATCTATCTTAGATTTAATTATTTTAATTAACTGTTAATTAAAAGATCAATTAAATCGGTTTAAAGAATTAATTTAAAATTTTCGAAAAATAGATTAAAATTTGTGAAAATTACAAGATAATTAATTCTAAAATATTTTAATAAGATTAAAATATATCTTATATATTTATGATTAAAAGTTAATATTTATATATAAGAAAATTGGTTAGTCTTACCGTTAGTAGGCCTCATTCACAAAACTGTCCTCTAAAGAGGGTATAAGGCGACTGCCTATAAAATGGCAGTCTAATGGGTATCTACTCTTACCCACCGCTCTCCTGGTCAGTCAAGTGTCGTTAGCCGAACAGGTTTGATAGAACCGCTAAGCCTCTTAAAAGTATAATGCTATAACTGAAAGTACTAGAACCTTAAACAAATCCTAATCTAGTTACTTTAGGTTCAAAATGTGAATTGGTTCTAATCCATGAAATTGCACATTACACTTTGAGGAACGTTGGTGGAGCGTGTGTGGTTTACTGGCATGCCAACTGGGGTCCGCAAAGAGTCGCGGTGGGTTTCTTGATTTTGTCATTGTTGACGGAGCGTGTGTGGTTAACCGGCACGTTAATTAGAGATGACAATTGACTTCAAGAGTACCGAGCAATTTGCATGGTTATTCACACCTGGTTTGTGATCCTCGGTATCCCAGTTACAAACATCGGGGCATTCCCAAGATTAAAACATGCTATCGAACAGTTCGGTAAATCACAATGAAAGTAGGAATTCCATTTTAATAAGATTATTTTCCGGGGTGGAATTGGCTGAATCATCATTCGCCTACCTTATAAAATTTACAATAAAGATTACGACATCCCTTTTCGATATTGTAGATTGTTATTGTAGGGTCCTAACCTTATATTTATTCTTGGGTGAATATAAGGATTATTTTATAAATGTCTAATTAAAACTACCTTCTTCTTATTCAGATGTCTTCTGACCAATCCGTTCCCCACTCGAATCCCGGTAATGTCACCTCGATTCTGTCATTATGCTCGAAAGTGACGTTGGACGCCACTAACTACAATGACTGGATCCGCAACATAAAAATGGCTCTACGGTTTGAACACAAAGAGTATGTTCTAGAAACCGAGCTAGTTGAGGTTGACCCAGATACCGCTACTCCCGAGGAAGTCGCCTCATACACCAAACACTCCGATGATGCGACCAAAGTGGCCTGCATCAAGATAGCTACTATGAACCCTGAACTGCAGCGTATTTATGAGGACTATTGGCCTTACGAGATGCACAAAGAGCTCGCTGAAAAGTTCCGCAAGCAAGAGCGCATCGAAAGGCGTGAGGTTGTAAAAGCCTTCACTAACGGCAAGCCTAAATAGGGAGAGTCCATCTGCACTCATGTGCAAAGGATGCATGGTTATGTGGAGAGGCTTAGGAAGATGGAAATGCCTGTTCATGAGGATTTAGCTGTTGACATAGTGCTAAACTCCTTGCCCAGTTCTTATGACCAGTTCACACTGGCGTATCATTTGAACAACAACCAGGCAACCCTATCTGAGTTACACAGCATGCTTCGTACGGCTGAAGACGGGATGAAGGGAAAAGGTTTGCTCCCAGTCAACCCGCCTGTCCTGGCTATTGGCTCTGGCAAAGGAAAGAAACGGAAGGGCCCTCCTAAGCAGAACTGGAGGGAAAAGACTCATGTCGGGTCATCTAGTAGTGCCCCGAAAGGCAAGTCTTCCGGCATTCCGCATGTTCAGAACCCCAAAGATGCCAACTGCCTTTACTGCAAGCAAAAGGGTCATTGGAAGATGAGCTGCCCAACGTATCTACAGGATATCAAGGACGGTAAATTGAAACCGTCACAAGCAGGTACATACTCTATATCTAATAACTCATCTTTTTCCCGTTCTTGGGTCCTTGATACAGGATGTGGTTTTCATATATGTTCTGATTTGCAGGGCCTAGAGGAAAGTAGGGAGCTGGAGCATGGTAGATTGAACCTGGTCATAGGCAATAGGCGAACGTCACCTGTTACCAAGATCGGTGTCTATAGACTAATGCTTAGTAGTGGAGTTAGATTAGATTTACATAATTGTTGCTATGCGCCTGATATGACAAAGAACATAATTTCTTTTCATGCATTGTTCAAACAGGGCTTTTATTATGATTTTAATAAATTGAATGGTTCAATTTCTGTTTTCAAAGATAATGTTTTTATATTTAATGCTATGCCTTGTGATGGAGTGTATGAATCTATTATGTGTGTTGATAATTATGGTAAAAATGTTTTAGCTATTGATGCTTCGAGCGGTATAGAAAAGGCGTGTCTGTGGCATTGTCGCCTTGGCCATATCAACAAGAAACGCATTACCCAACTCCAAAATGATGGAGTGTTGGAATCATTCGACCTCGGGTCGGATGATGTATACGAGTCTTGCTTTCTTGGCAAGATGACAAAATCACCATTCAAAGGTTCCTTTGAAAGAGGTGAAGGTCTGTTGGACATCATACACACAGATGTGTGTGGTCCCTTCAGAACAACCACAAAAGATGGCACGCGGTTTTATGTGACCTTTACTGACGATTTTAGTAGATATCGGTATATCTACTTAATCAAGAATAAGTCAGATACCTTTGAAAAGTTCAAAGAGTTCAAGAACGAAGCAGAAAATCAATTGGGCAGAAAGATAAAGATGCTTAGATCCGACAGAGGCGGTGAGTATCTTAGTATCGAGTTTCTCGATTACCTCAAGGAATGTGGAATTGTTTCACAGTTGTCACCTCCAAGAACACCTCAGTTGAATGGTGTTGCTGAAAGGCGAAACCGAACATTGTTGGACATGGTTCGTTCCATGATGAGTCGAGCTTCACTTCCAATCCATTTCTGGGGGTATGCCTTAGAGACTGCCGCCCATATCCTAAATCTTGTCCCAACCAAGAAGGTTGCGAAAACACCGCACGAGATGTGGACGGGGAAAGTTCCCTCGTTGGCACACATCAAAGTCTGGGGCTGTGAAGCTTTCGTAACACGAGAGACTTCAGATAAGCTCACGGAAAGAAGTGAGAGGTGTTTCTTCATCAGATACCCGAAACAGTCTTTTGGATAGTTGTTCTACAGACCGAGCGAGGACGTTGTCTTTGTAGCAAGACGGGGGTTCTTTCGAGAGAGAGAACTCATATCCAAAGAGGACAGTGGGAGTACGATCGATCTCGAAGAAATTCAGGAGACGCCCGATGAAACAACCTTGGAAGAAACTAGCAACCAACATGAGGAAGAAGTTCCTGTTGGACCCACCGACATCTCATTGCCCCTTAGGCGTTCAGGTAGAGTTAGCATGCCGCCTGAGTTTTATGGTTTCCATATTACTTCGGACAGTGACACGTTGGTCAGTGATCGCACATTGACTAATTTGGATGAGCCAACTAACTACCGTGAAGCAGTGGCAGGCCCCAAGTTTGCCAAGTGGAAAGAGGCAATGGACAGCGAGATTAAGTCCATGTATGACAATCAAGTTTGGAACTTGGTTGACAATGTGCCGGGTCGAAAGACAGTCGAGTGCAAGTGGATCTTCAAGAAGAAAACCGACATGGATGGCAAAGTACATACTTACAAAGCTCGGCTGGTTGCGAAGGGATTCACTCAAACCCCGGGGGTTGACTATGATGAAACCTTCTCACCAGTAGCCAAGATTAAGTCAATCAGGATAATGCTTGCCATAGCTGCGTTTCATGATTATGAAATTTGGCAGATGGATGTCAAAACCACTTTCCTTAACAGGAAACCGACTGAGGATGTTTACATGAGTCAGCCAGAAGGTTTTGTAGACACAAAGCACCCTGATAAATTATGTAAGCTTGAAAGATCAATCTACGGGTTGAAGCAAGCATCTCGTAGCTGGAATCTCTGCTTCCATGAGAAAGTCAAAGAGTTTGGCTTCTCTAGGAGTGAAGATGAGTCCTGTGTGTATGTCAAGGCTAGTGGGAGTATAGTCACTTTTCTGGTGCTGTATGTTGATGACATACTGCTCATGGGAAACGATATTCCTACCTTGCAAGATGTTAAGTCTTGGCTCGGGAAGTGTTTCGCCATGAAAGACCTAGGAGAAGCTGCCTATATTCTTGGGATAAGAATACTTAGAGATAGAAATAGAAAATTAATAGGTCTAAGCCAGTGTACATATTTGGAAAAAGTGTTGAAAAGATTTAACATGGAAAATTCCAAAAAGGGAGAACTACCAATCCAGAGTAATGCTAAATTGAGTAAGACTCAAAGCCCGAGTAACGATGAGGAAATAGCTGAGATGAGTCGGGTAGCCTATGCCTCGGCAGTGGGGTCGATCATGTATGCTATGACATGTACTCGCCTCGACGTATCCTTTGCATTAAGCATAGTCAGTCGGTACCAGGGTAATCCTGGAAAGGCACACTGGATAGCGGTCAAGAACATATTCAAGTATCTGCAAAGGACAAAGAATATGGTATTAGTCCTTGGTGGCAGTTATGACTTGAAAGTGAGTGGATATATAGATGCTAGCTTCCAGACAGATATGGACAGTGGACGGTCCCGGTCAGGCTGGGTATTTCTTTTGAACGGTGGATCGGTCACTTGGAAAAGTTCCAAGCAAGAAACGGTGGGTGATTCAACGTGCGAATCAGAGTACATTGCAGCGAGTGAAGCGTCTAAAGAAGCGGCTTGGCTGAAGAACTTTATCGGTGACCTTGGAGTTGTCCCGAGCATTCAGGAGCCGATGGAACTTTTCTGCGATAATGAAAGAGCGGTCGCTTTGACAAAAGAACCGCGAGACCAAGGAAAGTCCAGGCATATCGAAAGAAAGTACCACTATATTCGACATCATGTAGAAGAAGGTCACTTACTGGTTAAGAGATTATCATCAGAAGACAATCATGTTGATCCTTTGACTAACGCGCTAAGCAGGATCAAGCATAATCAGCATGCTCGGAGCATTGGTCTGAAGGATGATATTAGTTTTAGTAATTAGATTTGAAACTTGTAAACAGTATAAATGTAATTGACTTGGTGATTTTATAATTGAGATTTATAAATGAGTATTGTTACTGTCTTTGTCAATTGTTTATTATTGTGTTTCTATATTTGCATGTTTAACTTCCTAAATAATTAGATTATTTAAATTTCCACAGTCGATCACACTGTTAGGGAGTAAGTGTGAGCGAAGACTGTCATGAATCGGTTGTAGATTGTCTAAGGAGTTAGACATTGCAGTAAGACTGCTACAACGTTCATGAGTACTTAGAAAATAGAGATTTGAGTATTGGATAAACCCGCGCTTAACAGATTGCTTCATAGATTACATCACGAGCAATGTTAAGATGATAATATCTTTTGATCTTTAAGTGGAGAGATATGATCTGTAATTTGCGAGACAAGTACTTATTGATAATGCGAAAACGCGCCGGTACCTCGGTGTTATAAAACGCATTGTTGTGAGTATTCTGACTAGCAAATGGTATGGACATATGAGTCGAAACTTATCCGTCCCCTAACCCGATGGGAAACAGATATCTGTAGGCCTCTCGATGATTTTGAAGTTGACTGAAAGTGTTGGCCAACCGGGACTAAATTGATGTGTTCAATTAGTAGTCTCTAAAGTCATATGCAAATCAGAAATCGAGAAACAGAGCATCAGACCAAGATTGATCTTATCCATGTCTAGAGTCTGAGAATATCTTGTTGGACGGAGGATCATCTGATCACTTATCTTTGGACAGAACTGATTGAGTCAGAGTTCAGGACAGTTTTTAGGAAAATGATATTAATCAGAAGGTAAACAGACAATTAAAGTCATAGACTTATCCAAGTGGGAGACTGTTGGATTAGGTGTCTAAGCCATGACCTATAATTGTATTTATCTTGTTAATAGAAGCTAAGTCCATTTGGGTTGCCCTCATAGCTGGAGGATAGATGTATAGTTCAGTAGAGAAAATGGTTGATTTATTAATTGTTTAATAAGTCAATAGAAAATAAATATATGGTTTATTAATATATTTAAGTGTTAATATATTAATTAGAAACTATATTAATTAATTAAAATTTGATCTAGAATTAATTGGATTTAATTTAGTGATTAAATAAATTAATAAAAGGTGCAGGGACTGGTTTGCATTTATTCAATAGTTGAATAACTGGCCAGGTAAAAACCAGGGACCAAAATGGCGCCACCCTAGAGGCTCCTCTAGGGTTTGGCGAAACCCTAATTAGGGTTTTGGGAAGCTTGGTCCAAGTGGTCAAAAGGCTTGTCCATTTGGAGGCTCCTTTCAGGTGTAACCCTTGGAGGCTATAAAAGGAACCCCCTGGGCACCTCATTCTTCAATCCACCTCTCTCTCTTTGTTACCCTGCTGGACTGATTTCTCCATTGCTTGGGTGTGACTTGCATTTGAGGCAGGATTGTTTTGTTGCTAGCTTCAAGGATCATAAGATCAAAAGGTTGGTTTTCTCAATTTGATCTTTAGAAATTAATTGTATCCTTTAGGTTTTAGTTTATTATCTTCATAGAAGAAAACATAGATCATCTTAGGGTTGCATGTGAACCATAGGAATTATTTGTTCATTGATTGCATAGAAACCCTTCAGTTATGATGTTAGCTTACTAATGACGGTCATATATGGATAAATCAGATTTGTCAGCATAAATAGGCAATGACGTGTTTCCATGGGGTTCTTTATAGTTTAATGGCATCTAAAAGTCCCAAGTAAGTTAATTTGGTATCAAAAGACGTATGTGAACTGCAAATAACTATGTTAATTAACTTTTTTTTCGAGCAACAACATGGTAATGGTTTTGTTAACGAGGTAATAGTGCAAGTAATTAGAAATGTATACTAATATAGTTTATTTAACTTTTTATTGTACATGACAATTTGTTGTTACCCCGTAGCTAGCGGAACTTCAAAATATGTTACCGCTTATGCTGAAAAGATTATTGAAAGGAGGATTCGAAAGTCCGCAACATTGAGGGTATACATTATGGTATAGTCAAGTTAAAGAAAGAACTTGTACATGTGGGATATGGCAATAAATTGACATATTATGTGGTCATGCATTACCGGTTTTTAAACTACTAAGATGTACACACTACAACAAATAGGTACAAGGGTATTTCACAACTAAGATGTATCAAGCACCATATAAGAAGGTGGTGTATGTGGTGCTAGTTCCAGGAGAATATGAACTACCAGCTGAAGTCATGCATGTATTACCATCATCAACAAGCATATAACAAGATGGACTCTATGAAACTACAATTGTATTGCATCTCAAAGAGAAGGTATGATAAAGAAAAGATATAGTCGCTGCCTAACATGTTCATCTTCGTTCCTAACCAAAACAACGTCAGAATCATCAAGTAGGAGTAAATCCAAGGTTAATATTGAGTCTAACTATTAGGGGAAGGTTGCTCAAGAACATACCGAATAATATCCTACAAATTATTTAAATTACCCGTAGATGAAACGTTTTAATATTTATCGGTTAAACATGATGTTGAAAACCATATGAAAGTATGCATCCTATTATCCTACTTTTTACACCCCTAATTCACTAGTTTACCCATTTCATCATTACTTGTTTGGTGTACTAGCTTTTTAGACATTAATTTTTGAAACTCTAAAAATCTCCTCCAATCAAACGACATAATCTCCTCCAATCAAAAATTACATATTAAAGTCTATTACAGTGTATTTTACTGTATTAAAATAACCATCTAAAAAAACCCAGATAAATGGCACGAGAAAACGATATTTCTCTACCGAGCAAGCAAACAGATGTAATGCGACGGGGTAGATCGACCAACGAAAATCCTCCGGCCAGTGATTACCCAGCAACCAACCTCAACCGAAAACACCTGTGACCACAGAAAGAGGGAGAGAGAGAGGTAGCTTGAGAGATCCAACGGTGGCCACTAGTGAAATCGGGAAAGATAGAGAGATACCGGCAAATGGCATTGACGAGCAAATCAGAGATCCGGCGAGATGAGGGACTAGCGACCAACGGTGAGATCGACCGAGAGTGATAGCGCCGGTGAGTTAGCGAGAGTGACAGAGCGACGGTGAGAATGAGAGATCGGGAGTGAGAGTGAGACCGGCGGCGAGGTGGAGTATGAAAGGGTTTTTTCGAATAGTACGGATTAGGGTTTAAGGAATTTGTTTTTTGACCGATGAACTAGTTGGGTTGGGCCTTGGATGTATATTCTATTTATTTATTTTTTTTATTTTATTCCTCATTTACTTTGGTGCATTGAATTGATTGCTCTGGACGTTTGTTTGGCGTTGTAAATTTTGTAAATCAAAATTTATATTAATTTTAGCTATTGAAGTTCTAATGTGACACGGCTACAATCGGACTTTAAAAAACGATGAAGAAATTTCTATATTAAATAAATAATTATAACAATTATTATTCTATAATGTCATAATTATTGTAGGTAAAAAGTGAAATCATCATCTAATCATTGTAGTTATTTAAAGAAAAAAATAGGCTTAATCATTAGGGGGTAATGTAAAAAATTAAAAAGGGTATAATTAGTTAACCCTATTAGAAATTGTTCATAAAACATCAACAAGTATTCACATGCACATCAATTTCAACACATAAAAATAAAGACATGGCAAATCGGCCGTCTATATAAAGTGCTAACTACTAGTTCACCACGAAGCCACACTCTCCTGGGGAGTAGGCTCTAAAATCTAGATCAGACAATTATGCACCTAATAATATGTAAAGGTCTATAGAAACATATTCCCTTAATATTATGATATGGAATAATTATAAAGTAACATGCATACAATGGAAACATCAATCACGCATGCACATTCGGCCGACCCTAAACATATAATTCCACGACCATGTAACCGCCTGTGATATCACACCCATTACTCTATTATTTAAAAAGCGTGTTTTTCTCTTCTCCGTGTAACGTTTTTTTTTGACACCGGTTTTTTGGATCCATTTTGTGGATCCGTTTTGTTTCACCGACCCAAATTGATTTCTCACCACCACCGCTTGAGTTCTCTCTCTTATCATCGCTCTCTCCAGATGTTGTGTCTTCTCTTTCATCGTCTTCACCTTCAGCTTCGTTCCTCTCTGCTCGGACCCATCCTCCCCAAAATGATACTCCGATTCCCCTTTCTCCTCCACCGCTACCGCTCCACCGCATCTTCTCAAAAACCGACGGTGGCTATCACCAGTTTCTCCAACGCTGCCATCACCTTTAATTTGAATCAATGGCCTCAGTTCTTCTACTTTCTCTCCCTTTTGCGTATTTCTCTTGACCTGCAACCCGTTTTAGGGTTTTGTGTTACCACTGTCGATGTCAGATTTATGAAGCAATACGACAACCAACATCATCGCACCATTGACGAAAGTTCGGAATCTCTATTCTCACAAGCTGGAATATGTGTAACACAGGTAACGCATTGAATGCCCTAAAGACCCAATTAACCGATCCGAATAATATTTTGCAAAGTTGGGATCCGACCCTGGTCGATCCGTGTGCATGGTTTCATATTACTTGTGACCCTGGGAATAACGTTTCTAGACTGTATGCTTACAAATTTAAAATTCTTATTCTTTTATTGCATTCAGTATTCTTATCAATAAATTTATGTTTTTTAATGTTTGTCAAACACAGTGATCTTGGAAACGCAGGCTTGTCTGGTCAACGGGTTCCACAACTTGGTCAACTTTCAAGCTTACAGTACCTGTAAGTCTTTATTTCCATATATCGGATCTGTTAATTGTAGCACTATACTTTTATTTCCATCTTATACAACTTTTTACTTTGAAAAATCTATCCTGCTAGGATAAAAATAAAGTATAAAGGTATACTTTTGTAGATTTTTACGTACACAATTCCTTTATAAAAGTAAAGTGAAAGTACAACACTGTAACAGAAACAACAAAAAATGAAACAAATAAATTAAAAGTACGTTGCTATTTTTGCATGTAACCTTATTTTTTATTTTGTATGGTATTTTTGGAACAGGGAGCTTTATGGTAATAACATCACTGGAAAAAATCTCGGAAGAACTTGGAAACTTAACACAATTAATGAGTTTGGATCTTTACTTAAACAAATTAGAAGGTGACATTCCAGACATAGGTCTCGTGTTCCCATTGAACGAAATGTGGAAGAAGCGAATACCACCCACTTCCCCTTCCGCCACCTGGTTCATCTACAAGTCCTACTTCTGCTTTATCAAGTATCAAAACTTGCAGTTCTCCTACCAGTCCTTCTTCTGTATTATCCAATATGAAAATCCTAACTGCTGCAGAAAATTCAAATGGCCAATCGGCTAAATGGAAGAAAGGAAGATTGTTCGGAAGAGGTACTTTTGGACATGTTTATCTCGGTTTTAACAACTACTTTGTTTGATTTTTATCTTTTTTGTCATAACTATTCTACAATAAGTATATGTTTTTAAGTTTAGTTTCGAATTGCAAGATTACTTCCAATCTTAAAGTGTTGTTTCTTTTTGACTTAATGGAGTTAATGAGTACAAGACTTAATATGCTGAACTATGTGTGTATATTTTTGACTTAATGGACTTAATAGATTAAAGACTTAATATGGTAAACTATTTGTGTTTCTTTCGAACAGGTTAAAGACTTAATATGGTAAACTATGTGTGTTTATTTTTCATTAATGCTAAAAATTCCCAATAAGTACCGTCTTTCTGTAAAACAGGTAACTACATTCGACTATGTTTATTAAATAAGTTGACATGCATCACTTATATTATTTGTTTTGTTATGTTATGATAGTGAGAGTTGATAAATATGTGCAATAAAAGAAGTAAGGGTTGTTGTGGATGATCAGTCATCAAAAGAATGTCTCAAGCAATTGAACCAGGTCCGTTCTTACTTAATTTTAAAATTCAATTCTTTCTTCTATAATGCTCTTTGAATTTTCATCCATGATCTCTTTTTAAAAGTTTTGTTTGCAACAGGAATCACTTTGCTTAGTCAGCTTTCACATCCAAACATCGTTCAATACCATGGAAGTGAACTGCTAAGGCTCATCTTCTTTGAAAAACTTTTGAGTTCGTAATGACTTGAGGGTAAAATTGTCTTTTTGATAAGTTAACTACTTGTGGATTTTTCAGGGAGGGGAAACTGTATCTGTGTACTTGGAATATGTGTCTGGTGGTTCCATTCACAAATTACTTCAAGAATACGGTCTATTCAGGGAATCTGTAATTCAAAATTACACAACGCAAGTCCTCTGTGGGCTTGCCTATTTGCATGCAAGAAATACAGTTCACAGGTAACTAACTAACTAACTAACGGGTTGTTTGTAATTTTTATATAATCTCGAATTCATATTCGTAAGATTTTTTTTCCAATAAGAAATATATGGTCTTTGGCAGGGATATAAAAGGTGCCAACATATTGGTAGACCCTAATGGTGAATTCAGGCTTGCAGATTTTGGAATGTCAAAACATGTAAGTCCATGTAAAATGACTAAAAAGTTAACGTTTTACATGCTTATATATGGAATTAACTAAAAAGAAGAAAATTGGAAGGGAAATGACGTCTTTTGCACATAGTAGAGATCGTGGGAAAAAATTGCCTTACCTGTCCCATTGACATCAGTCTTAGTCCAATGCATGCCAAACACAGTGTGCATGCCAAACACAGTGTGCATGCCAAACACAGTGTCCTCTTCTTCCCCTTCCGTGATTCTTCTGTTCGGCTTCCTTCCATCATTGGGTCGATCCCTGATATTTGTTGGAATCGGGCCGCCACGATCTAGGGTTTTTGGTGAAAGAGTCGATCGATAGATTGTACCTCAACATTCTTTTCATTTGTAGCAGATATTTGGGTTTGAGCCAATGGAAAGCCCTAAATTCGATTGGAAGGTGATATGGCTTCAACAATCTCCATCTTTCTGTCTCCATTTGATTGAAAGGGACTCGAACACGATTTTTGTTTTTATTTATTTTGTTGAAAACGTTAATGGGTTTTATTTGTGTTCTAGAGTTTATGATGAACTTGGGGTTTTTTTTGTGTTCAGAAATTGAGGATGCTGGTCCATTGCCACGCATTGCTCCTATCAGAATCGATATATGTAACCACAAAAATCGGAGGTAAACCTTTGATTGTTTGTATGTGAAGATTTACAAGTGAAGGTAAACAGTGAATAGCTATATAATTTAGAAAATTTCATTAATCAGGATGCTGGTCCATAATTCCTGATGCATATCTTCTACAGGTCCACAGTCATATCTTCTAGAAAAAGCATTGGAAGTTACAGTCGGTGACTATGTTGACCAGTATCTACAGGTCCTGGAAAAGGTATGTCATCATTACTGGAATTTATTAAAAAAAATTGGTGTAATATGTTTTGTTTATAAGAAATTTTTGTTTGGTAATTGGTGTCGTTTAAGCAAAAACAAGGATTGGAAATTCCAATGTGCAGCTCTGCTGATAGGAATGCATCTTTGCAAGTATGTCCACAATCTTTTTAAAACATAATTGATGACTCAAACATCAGACAGAAAAGAACCAATGATATTAACTTCCATAAATGGCAATGTACTTTAATTTTTTTTAGCATCCTACTTTTGTTTCTTTCTGTTACAGCATTGCACTTTCATGTTTCTTTTTGTGTTTTGAAAAGTGTATCTATTTTTAAAAATTAACCCAATTATGACATTGCTATTCTTCGGCAGACTACGCAGCTTTTTCTTACATTTATCCGGACCCGTGCTCTAGCAATCCGGAACCCGTGCGGAGCACGGGGTCCCACTAGTTATTAGTTTAGTGAGCGTCCTATAGTATGGAAATCTCCATTATCCAAATCTAAAAAATTAAGATGTCAAACTAGGAGCAATATATATTTGTTTGAAGGTGTAATCCTAGACTACTATGCCCTATAGGCACTTACGGAAAAAAAAAGATCCCATTACATAAAATTAGTAAAATTTATACAGATTAAAAGTATATATTAAATTTGTAAATTATAGAGATACCTGTTGAGTAAGTTCATACCGGATACAAGTGCAATGATTTGTCCTTTACTAGTTGTCAAAGGTATATACCACATAACTCCTTCTCTAACATACGTAGCATGGACAAGCATATTGCATCTTTGTCAGATAACTCATGAAGTGAGTTATCGAAGACAAACTCCAAATCGTAAACTTTCATTGACTCTGTGACGGATACAAAAGGAACACCCAAAGACGAAAGTATGAGCCCATCAAACAAGTAAAGAAATAGTCACTGAACCGCAAACCTGTAAGTATGTAGAATTCTCTCTTATCAAAACGGAGCTCGTAGCGCCTAATGTAAAAACTAACTCATCCACATTATACCATCAATTGGTCACAATCTCCTTACAGAGTAAGTAGTGATATATTAACAGGTGGCCTTTGACGTCTACTGGCACATCGATCCTTCTACCAAAATATTATTCCTTAAAAACCGTTGCTCGTCTCGGGGTATGTTGTAGCCTAGCCATAATGGTCCAACCCAAGCCAAGCTTGCATATACTATTCAATACTCATTATATACACGATCATGCTGAAAAAAATAAATAATTGCATTTTGACATACTTTTTCAGAACCAATTACCTATGTGTTCCGGGAATGTTCTACGTGTTCGGACATTTTTTATGTGATCCGTGAAAAAAACTCATGTTTCAAACATTCATTTCATGTTTCGGATGTAACCCAAATTTTCATATAAGGACGACGTTGAACATGACTTTAGAATGAAATGAAAAACTATGTCAATATATGATGGCAAAAAGGGTAATTTATGAATCATTCAAATCCTAGTTTAAATGATCAAGTTGTGAATCTTCAATAGACAAAATATTAAGTAAAATATATGGAAATTCAAGGGTTTTATTCACTTGGCTTTTGGGCTTTGTTAGACAACTAGCTAATTCCCTATCAAATATAGTCATATTTGGTTCTAATATGTACATGACACTAAACATTGCTGATGGGATAAAGGATTATGTCATTTGGACTTGAAAATGAAGAAATTATAGTATTTGAAATTGGCATGTAAATCTTATTAAATGATAAAAGTGTGCAACACCCAATGTTCATGGCTTTATAACTTAAGGTCTAAAGCTTGGGTGGAGTAGCTTACTACATCAAAGTTGTAGTTTACACAACAAGGAATCCATTGCAAAAAAAAATCAGCTCAATCCAAACTTACATGAAGAAATTATGACACTTGAAGTTTAAGGAAAAATTCCATGCATTATGAAACTGTTAGAAATTTTTCTAAGTTAAAGAAAAGTTTAAAATACACTAGGTGTCTACTTTAGTGCTTAAAAATTATGACATCCTAATATCCAAGTTTCAATCAATCAAAAGGTCTTGAGATAAGAAACACAATGCAAAAATAGTCGGGTTAATCAGAGTTCGTATAAAGAGGTTTCGAAGGTTTGAATATTACAGGAAAAGATTGCACTCGACCGACTGACGGTCGGGTTAATCAGGTGGGAGAGACCTCCCGTCCTTGTATTGGTGGGTGAGGGCGTATAGAAACTCCTTATGGGTTGAAATGTTGACACATTGGATCTCACTCTTTCATTTATAAGTAGACACGTGGAACACACCAATATGATTTTGTTTGACCACTGATAATATGCTAACTTCAGACCAATTATACATTTTCATCTTGAAAACAATTGACAACTTAAGTATGGGTGAACAAAGTTGTGAAGTTGTGTGTATGAAGGTTTCAAGCAACAATCAATGTTAAATCAAGGATATTTCTCCATTCAAGTCAAGAACTCAAGGTAAGAAGCATAAATCTATCATTTGTATGGTTTTATTTCAAATACATTAAGATGAACATATTAACATTAATTTTGATGAATTTATAATATTGTTAAATTGATATTTTATAATTGCTAAATAAGGGAAAACAACAGTTGTGAATCTTCAATAGACAAAATATTAAGTAAAATATATGGAAATTCAAGGGTTTTATTCACTTGGCTTTTGGGCTTTGTTAGACAACTAGCTAATTCCCTATCAAATATAGTCATATTTGGTTCTAATATGTACATGACACTAAACATTGCTGATGGGATAAAGGATTATGTCATTTGGACTTGAAAATGAAGAAATTATAGTATTTGAAATTGGCATGTAAATCTTATTAAATGATAAAAGTGTGCAACACCCAATGTTCATGGCTTTATAACTTAAGGTCTAAAGCTTGGGTGGAGTAGCTTACTACATCAAAGTTGTAGTTTACACAACAAGGAATCCATTGCAAAAAAAAATCAGCTCAATCCAAACTTACATGAAGAAATTATGACACTTGAAGTTTAAGGAAAAATTCCATGCATTATGAAACTGTTAGAAATTTTTCTAAGTTAAAGAAAAGTTTAAAATACACTAGGTGTCTACTTTAGTGCTTAAAAATTATGACATCCTAATATCCAAGTTTCAATCAATCAAAAGGTCTTGAGATAAGAAACACAATGCAAAAATAGTCGGGTTAATCAGAGTTCGTATAAAGAGGTTTCGAAGGTTTGAATATTACAGGAAAAGATTGCACTCGACCGACTGACGGTCGGGTTAATCAGGTGGGAGAGACCTCCCGTCCTTGTATTGGTGGGTGAGGGCGTATAGAAACTCCTTATGGGTTGAAATGTTGACACATTGGATCTCACTCTTTCATTTATAAGTAGACACGTGGAACACACCAATATGATTTTGTTTGACCACTGATAATATGCTAACTTCAGACCAATTATACATTTTCATCTTGAAAACAATTGACAACTTAAGTATGGGTGAACAAAGTTGTGAAGTTGTGTGTATGAAGGTTTCAAGCAACAATCAATGTTAAATCAAGGATATTTCTCCATTCAAGTCAAGAACTCAAGGTAAGAAGCATAAATCTATCATTTGTATGGTTTTATTTCAAATACATTAAGATGAACATATTAACATTAATTTTGATGAATTTATAATATTGTTAAATTGATATTTTATAATTGCTAAATAAGGGAAAACAACATGCATGTATTAGATGAAGTTATATTGTTAAATGTTCATGAATTGGATTCAAATCATAGAATCTTAAATAAATAATTTCTTGAGATTCTTAAAGTTTCTTTGCAATGATATTGACCAAAATTTCTCACACCATTCATGATTAATAGGATCTAGTCATACTATGTGATAATTTCATGCTAGCTCAAAGATTTGGTATTTTAGTTGTAATAACTAAATGATCAAATGAGCTATAGAAGACATTTGCTTATGTCAAGAAATGTTGTTAGCTTATTAATATGTTAATGGATCAATTCTATAGGAATTGAAGAAGGAAAATAGAAGGTCAAGGGCGAGGACAATGGGAAAATATTAGTTCATTAACCAAACAAAAAAGGTGAGCACATATGGATCTTTTTACATAGAGTAGATGTCACAATTGAAATATTTCTATAACAAATGTTTTTAATATATATTGAATTGATTTTGGGACATAATGCCTGTAGAAATGTGTGTTGAATTTCTATGTGCTATTTTGCATTATTAATATCAATGGTCATTGACAACGCCTAGTAATATCAAGTATTCTAGACGTTGTTTAGCCGTGTGTTAGTTAATTTATCCTTCTAAATTGGCTAATATCACTTACTTTTGTGCCAAAGTGCTTGGAAATATTTTTGGTGTAAATGCATGGGTTTTAGTGCAAATTGGGAGAAGTTACGAAGCAAAATGGACGAAAAAGAGAAATTAGGAGATATTAGCATCGCTAACTTTACTGTTAGCGTCGCTAATGTTCGCCGGGTGGATTTCTTCGCTTTTAAGTCTCGTACGTGCGTGGAAGTTTCCCAATCTTAGCGCCGCTAACATTAAAGTTAGCGACGCTAACGTCCAAAAACGATAAAAGTCAAGATTTTGAATTTCAAACTTCGGAAGAGGCGCGTGTCGCGGAAAAGACTTGTCCGTGGCGCGGGAACCCTAAATTTGCACCACTATAACTACCGGAGTCTCGTCCGACTTTTGAAGCATCCCGATGGACCACGAGGGATCCGAAGGTATAATTTCGTCAGTTTTTCAGTGACAATCAGTAGGTTTGGTTTATATTTAGTTTTTCTATTGTTTTACCAACTCGGTATCGACTATCGAGGTATTCCGCGCTTGGAATTTCCGTCGATTACTCGATGTTCGTTTGAATTCGTAGTTTCCGATTTCAGTAGTTAAATATTGGTAGTAGATATGGATTTGATTATTTGGATATTGGTTTGGTTTTTGATTTATAAAAAGTAATCATTCGGTTTCGTTCCGTTTATTATTCGTTCCTCGATCTGCAATCAGATCTGAGTTTGTTTTGGTTTTTGATTTAGTTTTTGTGTGTTTCCCAAGTGTTATTGATCCACCGTCTATAGAGTGACACTATAGATCGGTTTATTGACACAGAGGGCCAACCACTGACTTCATGGTTTGACCCTTACTTCCACTAACTAGTGAGTTATAAGGTTAAATCTAGTATTTTTGACCGCATCAACAATTGCGACGATGTCAAATTTTGAAACCGAACTAAGATGTTCTGACCCCGAGGTATACTCTGAAAATCAGAATCATCCAACATACCAAACAATGAATTAAACAACTAAACGAACAATAAATCTTAAAAACCGAGATTAACAGCGAAAATAACTAAAACCGAATACTTGCATTAAACTTAAACCAAATCAGAAGTCGAATATTACTGACTTCAGTGAGAATCCAGAACCGACACGATCCAGCGAGTTCTACAATCTAGAACCGTTGGAAACACTCGATAAACAAAAACCGAAAATACAAAAATAAACTAAAACTATGAAAATACCAACTATTGATTGCTGAAATCCGAAAATATGAGTCGAAGGGGCCTGAGTTCCACTCAAAGGTCGGGTCTTCGCTCCCGAAACACGAACCGAAAGCCTCTATTTATAGTTGTGAAAATTGCCTGGTCGCGGCACGCATGAGTGAAATCCGCGGCGCGACCTTATCTCTAACCCCGATATTCGCTTTTTGAATGTCAAACTTCTGATCCGATCCTTGACTTTCCGCGACGCGCGTGTCTTTTTGTCCGCGGCACGCGTGTGTTTTTGCCTGAAAGTGGGCTTCATTCCAAACTTCCCCGGCAACGATGCCAAAATTTGACATCGTCGCTGTCGTCGATGCGGTAAAAAATACTGATAAATACCTTACAGCTCACTAGCTAGTGGAAGTAAGGGTCGAACCGTGGAGTCAGTGGTTGGCGCTCTATGTCGATAAACCGATTTATAGTGTCACTCTATAGACGGCAGATCAATAACACGTGGGAAACACACAAAAACTCAAACAAAAACCAAAACAAACTCAGATCTGATTCCAGATCGAGAAACGAATAATAAACGAAACGATAACTGAATGATTACTTTTATAAATCAATAATCAAACATCAAACCAATATTCAAACAATCAAATCCAGATCTACTACTAACTATTTAACTACTGAAATCAGAAACTACGAATCCAAACAAACAACGAGTAATTGACGGAAATTCCAATCGCAGAATACCTCGATACCGAGTTGATAAAGTAATAAAAAACTAAATATAAACCAAACCTACTGATGGCTACTGAAAAAACTGACGAAATTATGCCTTCGGATCCCCTCGTGGTGCCCCGAGATGCTCTAAAAGTCGGACGGAGAGGGCGGACGGGACTCCAGTATTTATAGTGGTGAGAAAACAGGGTTCCCGCGCCGCGGACAAGGTCTTCCCGTGACGCGCACCTCACCCCGATCCCGTTATCTAGGAATTTGAAATTCAAAACGCTGACTTTTATCGTTTTTGGACATTAGCGTCGCTAACTTTAATGTTAGCGGCGCCTAATATGGCTTCTGGAAACTTCCACATGCGCGTACGAGACTTAAAAGCGAAGAAATCCACCTGGGCGAACATTAGTGACGCTAACAGTAACCTAGGATTTGGTCCATCTTTAGTCATAATTGTCTAATGATTATAAAATAGTTATAATTCAAGCTACATAATTAGATTGGTCCTCTAAATCATGTAAACTCAACAATAGGAAACAAATATACAAACTTTAACACATAAGGTTCATCGATTAAACTAAGACCATAAATTAAACACTACTAATATCCAAATAACAATCAATTTAACAATTTAGGGTTCATCAAACCAAATAGAACAGTGGGTTTTACCCCAAGTACAAAACTAGAACAATAGAAATCCATAATGTTCATTAATTACGAATAGAGAACTAAACATATATAATAACATAATGATTTAGATCATAATCCTTTATGATTTCAGCTCCATATCAGCCTCCCGGCCTTCCGGGCGACTTTTCAACTCTCAAAACGGCGATTCTAGTGCTTTGTATCGAGTGGTTTCTCGAATGGATGTAAAAACTATGAACAAATTGCAGTCGAGGTCGTTTAGTCTATTGATCAAGAATTAAAAAAGGAAGTTCAGTTATTATCTCCTAATTTGGTAGGAATGTATTAAATAATTAATTATGTTATTAATTATTATAATAAATTTATAAATGTATTACCTAATTAGTAATTACAACAATTATATTAAAAAAACTCATATTACGATGAATACATGTCGTCATTGAATCATTCTTAAAAATCATGATTTCATTCTAAAAGAATTTAGGTGCACTTATAATATAGACAAGAAAATATACTATATTTTTGAAGAATATACACGATATTCAATACTAAATAGTAATATATTCAATATTCTTGAAAAATATACAAAAATTCTATATCAAGTATAAAAACATAAATGACAATGTACACATTCTGTAAGAATGAATCATAAACCATCAATTTCAAAATGCATTATGATGATCTTGTTTTTTTAAGCTCAGTCATTCTAAAAGAATATTGCTGTATCACCACATTCATTCTGAAAGAATATTGCTTATTTTGTTAGCCGAATCTTCAAATTCTGAAAGAATATTGCTATATCACCACATTCATTCTGAAAGAATATTGCTGTATCACTACGGATAACAAGAGGGTAAAAAGAACATATGAAAGAAACGCATAACATATAAAACTTAAGTTGAGAAGAAACCAAAGCTAAATCATTGTCGCTAACTATTTAAATAATATAATAATCACTGTCATAAAATATCACATCATAACTTAAACCACATAAATCAAAATCAAATTAATAAGGAATTAAGAAGTAATAGAAATGAAAAAAGAAATTCACAACGTAGAATAATGATTGAGATCAAGAAAATACCTCGTTCTTCGTGATTAAGGGCCACCGATTAGTGATGTCGGTATTTAACGAAAACGATCCTAATATATGAGACGAGAAAGAGAGATAGAGCACGATGGCTTACAATTTCGTTGGAGGCATGTGCAATAAGACATAATATAGGGCCACTTAGGTAATCCTTGTATATAAAACTTGTAAGCAACAATGATAGTTTTTTTCTAGGAAATCAGGTGTCAGAGAGAAAGAATGAGAGACATGAGAATCGAACTTGGGTTTCAATTTGAGGAGGAGGGATAGAAATGATGGGTGTCGTTGTTCTAGGTTTAGAAGAGAAGAACGAGAAGAGGGGTAGAGAGTGTAGTCGGTGATTGTGGGGAGGGCTGGTAATGGCTGTCTTTGGAGATGGGTCGACATACCAGGGCGGCAGCGGGTCTTTGATAATGCCGGAAAGAGAAAGATATGGAGGAGGATGAGATTAAGGTAAAGAGAGGGAATAAGGTTGAAGAAGAAGATGCTGATTTTAACGGTTCTTTACATTATTGTAGGCTAATTAGTTTCTTATGCTAGAATAATAAATTAATTTAATAAAAAATTATTAAATTATCCTTATTAGTTGATTGGTCGAGAAATTGTCATACGTTCACACAATAATTAGCGTTCATACATTAACCTATATATATATATATATATATATATATATATATATATATATATATATATATATATATATATATATATATATATATATATATATATATATATATATATATATATATATACACACACACACACACAAAGAGAGAGAGAGAGAGAGATAGAGAGAGAGAGAGAGTAAAAGGTGAATATGTGGCTGTCACGTATCTAACCTTAGTTATAAAACCTTCTAAAAATGGAGTAGTTTTAAGTAAAAAGAATCCAATTTCATTTTTGAATCAAACTATCGATGAAAAAGAACAATTATATAATTTTTCTGTATTGCAAAAATCCATCGAAGTTTCTAGGAAAAATTGAGAAAATAATATATTCTTTAACATTATAACTCAAAACGCTTAGTCTTTCGATGTAAAAACTCTATCCAAAATATTTGTGAAAATCTTAATAGAGTAATTTACATATTATTTTTAACTTCTATGAATCTATCATATATTATCGATTATTTGGAAAAATGATAACCTTTAGTAATGAGTTTTAGTAAATTTGATCATGGCTTTCGATTTGTGCATATGCTTAATATAGAAAAAGAACACATATTCCATCAATTATGGGAGATATATGAATTTAGGAAGAATACTAAACAAAAAATCATGATTAGATTGAATATATTTTAGTCAAAACTATGTTGTTTATATGATCTTATATATAAGCTTAGGTACATAACAGCCACATATTTCCTAACTATATATATATATATATATATATATATATATATATATATATATATATATATATATATATATATATATATATATATATATATATATATATATATATCACATCTGCTTCATGATCAATACCGTCTATCTTTTCTTAATTTCTAGCTTTTTCGACAAAACATGAAAGTAGAAGAAGGGGGTAGAGACGTTGAACCATATCATGTTCCACTGCAACAGGCCCGTTCCTGACGGTGGTCAACACGGGCGACCGCCCAGGGCCCATCGTCTTAGGGGGCCCAAAAATTGTATGTCCTATATATATGTATATATTTGTTTCAAACAAATACAAGTTGTTGAATATTTATATAATTTTTAAAAGCAAATGGTACTTCGGCGATAAGAATTTTGAATGAATTATTAGATACACTAAAATTGCTACATCTTAATATGAATTATATAAGGGATCAATGTTATAACAATAGCTCCAAATATTGAAAGAAAACACCAAGGTATTAAAAACGACTACTTGTAATTGTTTTAGCTATATATATATATATATATATATATATATATATATATATATATATATATATATATATATATATATATATATATATATATATATAAATATATATATATATATATATATATATATATATATATATATATATATATATATATATATATATATATATATATATATATATATATATATATATATATATATATATATAATATCATTATGAAAACGCTAGAAAATATCATTTTTATTAATGGTTTTGCTAAACTTTTTTAGGGACATTTGTTTCTCCTTTTGCCTCATGCCCCAAAAAAGTTTGGAGCGGCGTTCACCGCAACTTGTGGCGATAGTTCGGACACGGCTCGTCGGTTGTTGTGGAAAGTGGCCGCAATTCTATATGCTATGGACAACTTTCTAAGCTGATATGAATATTGGTAGATAATTGTTCGAAAACCAATTAAACTGAATTAGATTGGTTGTATGTTGTTCTATTGTCATTTTTTACGTAAACCATATATATTAATTGAATGCGTATCTATTTTCAACTACTTCTAACTTAAAACACATTGTTTCAAGTCTTTTATATATTTTATATTTAGAAAACAAAAGTTTGTATTATGTTCGAACATAATTATTATAATATTATTTTATTTTCAGGTTTGATATTTAAGCTAGTTTAATTCATAACGGTATATGCAAATCAAGTTTCACAGTGTTATAAGTAAAGATACTATATTTATTTTGGTGATGGTGGAGTAATTGGCTCCAAGTTTGGAGCATTTTTGTCTTCGGCATCTCCTTACCATACTCAATATTCGGTGGTATCTTTATAATCTCTACCTATCTAGTATTCCATTTGCATCACAATCATTTACCAAATTATTGATTTTGGTCAAATACTAATTTTTATTTTATTGGTTCTAAGATAACCCATGTGTATCATATGCAAATTCAAATTATCATTCAGGATAATACTATAGTTTTACTATTTATTTATGTGTCAACCATTAATTTTGAAAATCTTATAGTTTCAGTCATATATATGTCTCCAACCAATAAATTCAAAGCCATGGATCCACAATAAAGACGCGAACCATCCACGTATATAATGAAAGTTGTATAGCACTTTTTATAAATAATTTTGCTTTTGGAAAAGAATCCAGCCCCTACAATTCTCCTCATGTCTAAGAAAGAAGGTCTATCTTAAGTTTGAATGTTCAAAATGAATAGTTAAGGTACCATTTATGGTTATTAGTTGTAGTTATTTCGTATTTTCAAAATCTTCACCTAAAAATCACATGGACGACCAAGAAAAATGGAAATTAAAGAAAGAGATATTTGGACCCCTCCACCAAATTTTTGGCTCAATTAATGAGTTATCTTTATAAAACAACTGGTAACATGTTTCTTAATTTTGTTTATCATGACAAATAATGAAAATATCGAAACGATTACTGAATTCGGGACCAACCGATATTTTTTTATAGCCGCCGCATTATTAAAATTGGTAAATATTTTGTAATTCGCTGATAAAAGCATGGATGCATTCGACTCTTTTTATCAACCTCCACAATACTTGTTTCTTCCTTCTTCACTGGATAGTGGATACCCAATCCATTTCATAATCATGTCCCGGATTAAAGAGTTCTTCGCCGGAATCTTGGACTCCGGCAAGGACATTAACTTGTCCAACAAAAGAAAAAAGCTCTTCTTAACTATATTTGCTTCAGTCCTACTAGCTTCGGCATTAATCGGCATTGTTGTCGGAGTCAAATCTCGAAACTCCAGCTCTGACGACTCCAGCCCGGAGAGCCTCACGGTTTCTTCAGCTCACGACATCGTAAAATCAGCATGCAGCAGCACATTTTACCCGGACCTATGCTATTCCACCGTCACCAGCCACCCAGAAGTCGCCAAAAAGGCTAAAAGCCAAAAGGACGTCATCGAGCTTGCTGTTAATATCACAGTAACCGCCGTCGAAGAGAGCTACTTCAGGATAAAGAAGCTGAGCGCTCGTAAAGGTCTGACGGAACGCGAGGTCACGGCGCTTCACGACTGTCTTGAGATGGTATCAGAGACGTTGGAAGAGCTCCACGACGTCATTAAAGACCTCGACGAGTATCAAACCAAGAGAACGCTCAAGCAGCATGCCATCGACCTCAAGACGCTAATGAGTTCCGCCATTACCAACCAGGAAACTTGTCTTGACGGTTTCTCCCACGACGGCGCGGACAAGAAAGTTCGTAAAGAACTGGAGAAAGGAGAAAAGAAGGTTGAGAAGATGTGCAGCAATGCACTGGCAATGATTTGTAACATGACCAACAAGGATTTGGCCGACGAGATGAAGATGAACGGGAGGAAGTTGAAGGAGGAACAGAATGACGAATGGCCGGAGTGGTTATCGGCCGGAGACAGGAAGTTGTTGCAGTCAGGGACGGTCACGCCAAACACAGTGGTTGCTGCCGATGGTAGTGGAAACTACAAGACCGTGGCGGCTGCCGTGGCCGCAGCGCCGTCAAAGAGCAGCGGAAGGTACGTGATTAGGATAAAGGCTGGGGTGTACAGGGAAAACGTGGAGGTGCCGTCGTCCAAAACTAACATAATGTTTATGGGAGATGGAAGGAAAAATACAATCATCACCGGAAGCCGGAGTGTCAAAGGAGGAAGCACCACATTCGACTCCGCCACTGTCGGTTAGTTATCTCATCTCTAAAAATTTCTTAATGTAATTAACAAAACAATATTCTATATCTCTATTATTAGTTAAATAATGTTCAAACTAACTACTATAAGAAGCTAACGGCTAATTAAATAATGTTCAAATTAACTAATCCACCAAGTTTAAATATACAGATAATCCAAAATTATAAAAGCTATTATTTAGAAGAAATCAAAAGAAAAAAGAATCCAACTTGCAATTCATGCAGTTTGTAGACATATATATTATATATATATATATACAAATATACAATTGAAAGTTTCTTTCACAAAAATATTTTATATATATATATATATATATATATATATATATATATATATATATATATATATATATATATATATATATATATATATATATATATATATATATATATATATATTACTTTTTTATATTGTATTATTCATTCATATAAATTATTAATTACCAAATGAAAGGACACAAGTGATTGCTGTATTGATCAATGGATTTTGTATTTTTATGTAATGTCTTTTTGTACTTTTATTTTCCCCTATGTGTGGTGTACTCTTCACAAAATTGTTACGTGATGGCTATAATAAATCAAACAATTAATATAATTTTACCAAGTAAGATTAGATTCTAACCCATAAAAACACAATTCATATGAATTTATAGATGTGAAAATTAAATAAAAAATTTAATTGCAGATTTAACATGTTAACGTGTCAATTTTCAAATATAAATGATAGGAAAATTCTATTTCTTCCTACTTTATCCTTCTAATTCATCCTCCTACCCACTAAATTATGACATGTGGAATCCATTATTTCTTTCTATTAATTTCTTCTCTTCATTTTGACACTTGTCTTGATCATTTGATTAAGAAGAAAATTAGGAAGATTTTTTAAGAGGACGTAGAACCTATTTAAATGATATAATCTTAGCAAAGATATCTATATATAAATAATATTTGAAATGGTTAACAAACAGAAAAATACAATTCAATCATTGTCTAAGCACTATGGTTGAAATATAAGAAGATTTGTTAAAAGATGGAGAAGATTTGTTAAAATATAAATTCACAAAATCTCGAGACAGGAAAAAAGTTCCATGAACGTGATGGAAAAAGGCTACAGCTGCTACGCAATCACATGGTTACCACAATATCCCATCAATTAAGCAGACAATTATCCAATCAAGGACTATTATTAAACCTTATCCATCACATAGAAAAATAATAAAAACAAATATTTCATATTCTTATTCCTTCGCCAGATACTCTTTGATTAAAATAAGACCTCTTTGCCTTTTTCTGTTGAAACAAATACATGTTAAAGAAACTAGGGCCATCCATTTGGATATTAATTGAATCAAACGTTATTTACATATCTTCTGTCGTATGTGCAGCTGTCGTAGGTAATGGGTTCTTGGCACGTGGGGTTACATTTCAAAACACGGCGGGGGCTGCTAATCACCAAGCGGTGGCACTTCGTGTCGGCTCAGATTTATCGGCATTCTATGAATGTGACATGTTGGCCTACCAAGACACCCTTTACGTCCACAAGAACCGTCAATTCTACATCAACTGCCTAATCGCCGGTACCGTTGATTTCATATTCGGCAACGCAGCGGTGGTGTTTCAAGATTGCGACATCCACGCACGCCGCCCTGGATCTGGTCAAAAGAACATGCTAACGGCACAAGGCCGCACGGATGCTAACCAAAACACAGGGATTGTGATTCAAAAATGCAGGATAGGTGCTACTTCCGATCTACAGCCGGTGATAGGGAGTTTTCCGACGTACCTAGGACGACCATGGAAACAGTATTCAAGGACTGTGGTGATGCAATCGACGATCAGCAATGTGATTCAACCAGCGGGATGGTATGAGTGGGATGGGAACTTCGCGCTTGATACGTTAACCTACCGAGAGTATCAAAACACAGGTGCCGGGGCTGGAACTTCAGGTAGAGTAAAATGGAAAGGGTTCAAGGTGATTACGAGTGTTTCAGAGGCTCAAGGTTATACAGCGGGAACCTTCATTGGTGGGGGTAATTGGTTACGTGCCACTGGTTTTCCATTTTCCCTGGGTTTGTAAGCACGTAAATTTATTGAAGTTGTTGTATATGTGTCTACAATAATGATGGTATTTAAGGAGCATCTTGTGCGGCATTGTATTATTAAACCGGAGTAACTTTATCATAAATGTTTGGGTGATGTAATTTAATCCAATGGAATATAAGTGACTCTTGTTCAAAATTTCATGAGAAATCATAGGCATTTTATTCTAATTTTCGTTAATGTTTGTTGCCATGTGTTCTCATTTGGTGTCCTACCCGTAGAAGGGAGATGAATAGACTTGGCGATGTTGGATGGAATTCAGGCGAAGAAACTCATCGGAAACCAGGAAACGTTATTGGTTGAATTAGAGGAACGTTACTTCCTTTTACGTCAAGAATATATCTGAAAGTACATCAAGACAGAAGTTGCGACAGTTTTCTGAATTTGGAGAAGCGGTGGATGTATATGCGGCAAGAAAGAAAGATTTAAGTGGTACGAACTTTGCTTGTATCCGATTTTCCAATGTAAATAATGTAAAGCATTTGGAAAAGCTAATGGTTGATGTGCGATGTAAAAACTCACTACTGAAGCTGAATATTGTTAGATTTCTTCGGTAAACCTCGACGGATTTGAGGCGGTAAATCACCACAAACCAGACGTATATGAGTCAGATTCCTAGACCCTATATGAAGAATTTCAAGACTAGAGAACCTTTATGCAGGTGGTGTTGGCATTCCGACTGCTTCGAAGATGCTATAACATGTATTTATTAGTCTTTCCTGATTTTTGGAATTTTATGGTATATATTCTTATTTTATTTTGTCGTTAAAAAATAATTATTGCATAAATAAAGCTAAAATATTTTATTTATTGAGGTATAAGATAGCTATCTATATATACATATTGTAGAGTATCACAATCCATATATATTATATTCATTATCACTCTCTAATCTCTTTACCACTCAAGGCCTCCACGACAATATTAGTCTTGCTCAAGGGGATAAGATCTTACAATCATAGGCATTGATAATTTCCATCCATCTTCATTATCTCACTTTCAAGTCTTTCTGACTAAAAATTATTAAGCCTTTAATATGTAAAAGTCTACATCTCATCTGTGATAAGTAGTGTTGCCGATATATAAAGCATACACAAACACTGTCACTCCAAATCATGTGTCGGGTAATTCTCATTGTGTATCTTCAATTAGCAAGATGCATAGGTTATAACTTTGTCATGTTGAATAAAAGGAACAACCCAAATTCATCCCCTATGTATCACTATAAATAGAAAAGGTCATATGTCCCTTTAGGAATGACAATAACTCGTGCCTCACATAATCTTTTATTTAGCTCATCGAAAGCTTTGGTTTGATTAGTAGACCAATAAAAAGCCACACCTTCGAGTCAAACTAATCAAAGGCAAAATGATTTTTGAGAAGTCCTTTATGAACCTCTTATAATATCTCGCGATTAATTTAGTTGATCACTTAGCAACTATTTTGGCTGCATATCATGTTAGGAGTAGTACATATCTCTAGATTAGATAAATTCAGAAGTATCATGGAAATATAAAGAGTTAATTGCCATCCAGGGAGGGTATTTTTGGATGGTAAACTCTACTATAGGACACATGGAAAGGTATATAGATATTACAGGCCTTTATGGATGCGATAAATAGTTATATAAATATTAAGGCTTTACTTTATAAGAATTTGAATAAAGGTATTGAAATATCGCCGATCGAACTAGCGTGGGTCCGTGGGATTGCCTTAACGTATTTTACGTTGTGGGTGGTTCGACCCATTTTAAAGTGTTAAAAGAAAATAGATATCAACCTATTTTACGTATTGCGGTATTAAAAACATATCTTGAAGTAAGGGTTGAGATCCTAGATACTATCAAAGTAAATATGTTGGTGTGTATACCTATATTGATATGGTTTATGGATGTAAGATTATTTGATCTAATATGAATCTTATATAGCCAGATAGACTTTTGATGTCAAACTACCATGTAAGCTTTTTAAATAAAAAGAAGTATTGATTTTCATTAGATGATCAATATGTATGTTGATCATATGTCATGTATCTTTGAAACTCTACCATTGGGATAATTTCTACAATAATAGGCATGGTATGTGTGAGTGTTTTTGATCTTGTTGGAGCAGAGGAAATGTGTTGGAAGGTACAGATGTTTGTAATTATGTGTCAACATTGAAGGTTCGACATTGTTTTTTTGGAAACGGCAAATAGATCAACTGGTCACCCCTCCGCATATTTCAGCAGAGACCCGGGTTCGAGCTCCTTTACAAGGAAAACCCTCCCCTTTTTTGGGATTTCCAAGGCAAAACTCCACCATGCAGGTTCAGGGATTTGAACTCCTGACCTCTCCCACATGGGTACAAAACCCTTGGTGCATCTATCCAGCTAAGCTGGACTTCATTTGCTAATGTAGCGGTAGGAATTGATAAGCGTCAATGATTGAAACCTAAGAAATTCTTTATATTGGTTTATCACAAATACATGGATAGGATTTGGTATACGAATTTTCATCATGTGGTTTTTATTCTCCGATATCGTTTAATGATAGAAGGGTTTTGCTACAACTATTGATCGAAATGTAGCTCCTTATATCAATTGACCAACATAGATATAAAAGGGGTATATTTTGATAAATACATAATCATTACTGGTTAAAAGTGTTGGGTAGCAACAAGCGAGATCGAAAACTTCAAATCTCCCAAGATCAAGATTCAGCCAAACGAACACTCGACAAGTAAGCACTTAACCACGAAAACGTTACAACAAGAAATACAATAATAACAAACAAACAAAAAAACATCAACACAAAGAGATTTACGTGGTTTACTCAATCTTGATATCAAGCTTTGTCCACTAGGAACTAGAGAGAATTTTATAGCTGAATGATATACAAAATATACAACTATAATATGCACTTAAAACTCGCACACACCTTACTTTTGGTTACATGGAGATATGTGTGTGTGTGTGTGTGTGTGTCTATATATATATATATATATATATATATATATATATATATATATATATATATATATATATATATATATATATATATATATATATATTAGACCTTGCATTTTGCAGTAGGTCAACTGATGGAACAGGTTAGTAGAACATGTTGTGGCAGACCTACTTCCGACAACAATCAGTCCTAGGAACTTGTGCCAAAAGGACATTTCTTATCTGAAGTAGCTTTGTCCCCTTTTTATCAGCGTCTCAACTGTCAATATCTAATATATGTAAACATCCTACTGCATAGTCCAGACTGGAGCGAAGGCAACTCCTTCGTTCCGGATGGCTCCTCCTTCGGTCATAGTGATTTTCTCCGTTTCACATTAGGCTTCACAACTTTAACAATCTCCCACTTGGAGACTAACCAGAACTTGATTTTCTAGTGTGCCAAGCTATAACCAATGAGGCTTCTCTCACTCTCTAGTCCCACGTCTTCACCTACTTCTGCGGAAGACCAGCTGAAGTCATGCATAATTTCAACTTACCCAATGCGGCTACCTTGGTGAACATGTCTACAGGATTCTTTGCACCAAGGATTTTCTTCAAGATAAAGGTACCTTTAGCTATCTGCTCACGAATGAAGTGATACCTCATATTGATGTGTTTCGTCCTGCTATGAAACGTCGGATTCTTCGCCAAGTGAATTACACTTTGATTATCACAATGCAACACACAATCTTTCTATTGTTGTCCCAGTTCTGACGGGAAGTTCTTTAATCACAGTAGCTCCTTCCTAGCTTCTGCTACTGCTATGTACTTTGCTTGAGTGGTTGAAATAGCTACACTCTTCTGTAATCTGGACATCCAGCTGACTGTGGTCCTTGTATTTGTGAAAACATAAACAGTCTTGTTTTTCCCTGAATCTACACAAACCCCAAATATGCATCAGTAAAACCCTCAAGGACCACTTTCTGTCTTTTGAAAATCAAGGCTACGTTTGAGGTTCCTTTCAAGTAGCGGAGTAGCCACTTGAATCCTTCCCAATGCTCCTTTCCTGGATTCGACATAAACCTCCTTACGACTCCCATTCCAAGCGCAATGTCTAGCCATGTGTACACCATTGCGTGCATCAAACAGCCAACTGTGGACGCATAAGGAACCTTACTCATTTATTTAGTGTCTCTATCTGTCTTTGGGAATTGTTCCTTTGAAAGCTTCGAATGGGTTCAAAAATCGGGGTATTTCAGACCTTGGCACTTGTCATGTTGAACTTCTCCAAAACTTTCAGGATGTACTTCTTCCAAGACAGTTTTGATTTTGCCTGATTTTCGGGTTTTGACAATGCTTATGCCTAGTATCTGCTTAGTAGGTCCAAGGTCCTTCAACTCGAACTCCTTGGACAGTTGTTTCTTTAGCTTGTTAATCTCCTATATGTTAGCACCCGCCACTAACATATCATCAACATAGAGAAGCAGGATGATGTACGAGGACTTGAGTTTCTTTCGGTAGCAGCAGCGATCGCTGTCGCTCCTCCGGAACCCATTTCTCATCATGAAGTCATCGAACTTCAAGTACCACTACCTTGGAGCTTGCTTCAATCCGTACAGGCTTTTCTTTAAATTACACACCAGGTTTTCTTTCCCAGCAATCTCAAAACCTTTTAGTTATGTCATTTAGATGTCTTCTTCCAGATCACCATGCAAGAAGGAAGTCTTGACATCTAGTTGCTTTAGGTAGAGGTCTTCGGACACAATGATCCCAAAACAATTCTGATTGTGGTCATCTTCACAACTGGAGAGAAAATATCGTTGTAGTCAACACGATCCTTCTGTTGGAAACCTTTCACCACTAATCGTGCTTTGTATCTCTTACACCCATCAACTTCATCTTTGACCCGAAACACCCACTTATTGGATAATTCTTCTTCTTTGCTGGTAACTTGACAACTTACCAAGTCTCGTTCTTGTCAAATGAGCATATCTTATCCTCCATCGCCATCTTACACTGTACAAAGTCTTTCATCCTTAAGGCTTCAAAATAAGACTCTGGTTCCCGATTCTCGATCAGCAATAGTTAATTTTCCAACGTGGGGTAGGGTACCAGAGGTCTTCTCACTCCAGTGGATCTCCTGATCAAGATTCAGCCAAACGAACACTCGACAAGTAAGCACTTGACCACGAAAACGTTATAACAAGAAATACAAGAAGAACAAACAAGCAAAAAAAGATCAACACAAAGAGATTTACACGGTTCACTCAATCTTGAGATCAAACTATGTCCATTGGTAACTAGAGCGAATTTTATAGATGAATGATATGCAAAATATACAAGTAAAATCTTCACTCAAAACTCGCACACACCTTACTTTTGGTTACATGGAGATATGTGTGTGTGTCTATATATATATATATATATATATATATATATATATATATATATATATATATATATATATATATATATATATATATATATATATATATATATATATATATATATATATATATATATATATATATATATATATATATATATATATATATGTAGGTTCATATGTGAACAACAAGTATTGTGTAATCGTATAACCAATTGTGGTCCAATCATTTGTAAGGGGCATCAAGGTCAATTAACCTAATAATTAATTAATAATATTTTAATTTTTTTACCAGTTTAGGTAATGCCTAACAATTCCATGATTATCTCCTTCTTTCTTTTTCTCTCTCTCTCTCTCTCTCTTCTTATACGCAAGGTAAATAGTGTGGTTGAGATTGGGGAAAACACACACACAAGTCGATTGTGTGTGTTCATGATTTTTGCTCGGGAAAACGAAAGCGAGAGATAGAAGCAACAAGGATTAGGAGAAGCGAAGCAAATGTTGAGATTGAAGGCGAGATCGAGCATAGGAAAGTCAAAGCAGCAACAGCAGGATCACCGTTACTAGCGACGGTCGGTGCTAGAGGTGGCCGAAAACGCGAAGAAGCTGACGGTTGGACTGTCGGTGACGACATCGGTGGTCTCGGATGACCCCATGGGTCCGATTTCACTTTCAGAACAAGTCTCAAGCCGACGGCTGGACCGTCGGTGATGACATCGTATTGGATCTGATGCAATCGGCTCTGCACTTTTTTTGTTTGCCCTAGCCCCTACGTACATGAATCCCACTGTCATGCAAAATCATGCAGGCAATCATAGTTATTTTTTTTTTGCTTTTCTTGCTCGACTTTGTCACCATACTTAGGAATTAGGGTACGTATTTTATTTTTGCTATGTTTAACCTTAATTCTTGTTGTTTGAAGTTTGATTTTTGCACTAAGTTCAATGCTTATTATTGCTCCTAGATGGTCAATTTTGTCACCAAAATATGTTCTATTTTTCTATTTGAATATGATTGTTGCTGTAATGAATTCTTTTTCTTACCGTAACACAATGCATTTGGATTCAATTATATTTTCTCTTTCTTGTTGTAACATAATTGCTATTTTAATAAGTGTGTCAGATTTTAACTTTTATATTTTTTCTTATTTTCCAGTTAACAAGTGAACTTTTTAACAACAAAATGTTGTCTTTCAGTTTGCCTGATGGTTCTTTAATGCAGATTACTAAAGTTTTTCCATTAGATGGTGTCTTTGATAACCCTGAGGATGTACTTGAAGATGTAATATAGTATTATATATAATTATCATAATAAAATATTCAAAATTCAACAACCATTTTCAATGACATATTCATGTGAATTCATGTAATATTGCATTAAAGCGAGCAAACGTTATGCATGTGCAAGTAATTGGACTGTACAGGTGCATACTCACACCATTTTCTTTTTTATTCTTTCATATTTTTGCATATAATTATTAATTTGTGTTTTTGCTATATTCAGGAAGTTGCAGAATTAGTAAAGAAAGATTTTGGTAGTATTGATATTTTGGTGCATTCACTTGCTAATGGGCTAGAGGTTTGTCATTCATGAACATGAATTTATTATATTATATTATATACATAATACATTAATATACACTAATTTTTCTTTTGTTTACTTACAAATGAATAATTATATATAATTATGTAACTAAGCCTTTATTAGAGACATCAAGAAAAGGTTCCCTAGCAGCAGCTATGCATCAAGCTACTCTTATGTTGTTTAAATGTTGATTCTTCTACAATCCTAATGTAACGCCCAATTTCAGCACAGAGGCCGTATGATTTGGAACTGTATAGGTCCTCACTCAACCACTAATGTCTGCATGAACCGTACAAGTTCCCACAACAGATCTTGGGTGATTAAACCAAATTGATTGGCCACAAAGGCTCGACATCATGAGTGTAAAGTACTCGTACACAACAGTCCCTGCATACCTGTAAAACCACAAGTATCGTATACATACTATATCATACTGCATGTATTTCACCATATATATATATATATATATATATATATATATATATATATATATATATATATATATATATATATATATATATATATATATATATATATATATATATATATATATATATATATATATATTGCACACTTCTCCATGGTTGCTAATTACTCTTTAACCAAACCACTAATATCATAGTTATACCTAATCACAAAGTACTCATCTTGTGATATGTAAACCTCACTTCAAGTGAACACGAGATTATCATCTCGATGCCAATTACTACACACTATAACCACAAACTTCTAACACATGTAATCACAAAGGATTATGTATGTGTCTGTATAGTTTACACGTAATCTACTACATGTATTATCAGCAATTAAGCACACTTAGCACATATAACATGTTACACTAACATGTACGTAGAGTTACTCACATGATATCAGTTTAGTATATGGAACCCCAATTTACGCATACCAGGCTCCTGTTCTCTAGACTTGGTTATATCGCCATAGTCTAAATCAATTCTCCAACATCCACAATCATCTCAATAACATCTATCTCAAAGATGTATAAATCAAAAGAGGAAAAAAGGAGTATAAACGATAAATATCAACTCTATCTTTACTGAAACACCCAAATCTGCGGTTCTACTCATTCAACCATAGAAACTTGACAATAACCACACCAATTACTCTAAAGGCATCCACTAACAACCTACTAACAAGATATATATATAACAATATATAGCAAAATCACGAAATCTGAAGTTAGGGTTTCGAAACAACCAAAACGAAGAAATCACTCACCTCGACGAATTAGGAATCGAGAACATGTTTACGAGGTTAGATCCACATCTCACTATGCTTCCCTACGAATCTCCAGGTTTAATTTGACCCAAAATCACCCAAAAATGCTCTGAAATCGATTTGGGTTTGTTTTTGCTCGAAATGAGATTTTGATGCACATTTAAAGGAATCTGCAGGCGAAACCCGACCCGGGTTCATTTTACAACATTTATTCTATTTGTTCAGTAGATACAGCACATTCCAGGTTTTATTACACGACCCGGGTTGGTTCCTTTTGGCATTTTTCAAACTCAAACTTCTCCCAAAAGGTCCTCTAACCACACTAACACATATAAAAACTTAACTAATCTTAATTAAACCAAGATTGGTACATAAGAGGAATTCCAACCTCTTCTCACTCATCAACAACTCATAACTCAAAGGCAATCACAAGGATCGCCACACCTTTACGCTAAGCAAACTCATAACTAGAATCACACCGACTATAAGATAATAACTCTACTTACCTTATAAAGCATCTCAATTTAAAAATGGGTCTTACAAATTGAGGGATTAACACATAAACACTCACCAAAATGGAACATGGTGTTACACCTAATCCCTCAAATTAAGATGTACATCACAGTTTTATAAAAAACTCTTTGACAAATTATAAAAATAAACATTTATATAATTTTGTTTGAAAACATTATTATAAAAGAACCATTTTTCTGGTGAATTCTCTTAAAACATTATTATAAAAAAATGTTTCACAAGAATACACATGTATAAAAACTAATTTCCATTTCATTGCTTAATTGTACCAAACAGACTTGTAACTGATTTTGGATCAACACATGCTCGCATTCTTCAAGAATGCTTCCATTCTTCAAGAATTATCGAGTTGCAAAGATGATGTAGAAAGGATGAGGGGACATGACTTGTAACCGATTGTGGAATAACACATGCTCGAATTCTTCAATAATGCTCGAATTCTTCAATAATGGTTCCATACACCACCTCAACTATGTCATTTAAGACAGACTACTTGAGATGTTCATACTCTCTAGAAGGTACTCGACTAAGTTATAGGAGCTCCTTATATTTTCATTAAAGAAAGAGAAGTATGCCTTTGAGTGCGGATTTTGAATTATTCTTTAGCTTTGCACTCCTTCGTAGTATCTTTTGCTTCTTTGGTTTCTTTTGATTCTTTTGAATTTTCAACTTTCTTGTTGGAACTTGTATAACTATTTGCAGTTTTCCATATTCGAAGATAATCCTTTTTGAAATTTCACCATGTTGTGCATTTGATGCTACATTTGGAATTTTGTGCAATCTTTATGGAAACTTTGTATAGCTCAACGTTGAAAACAGAAGTAAAAGGAGTTTAAAATTTTGTTATTAGTCATTGCAAGTTTCACTAATGAAGAAAACTTCGGAACATATGTGTATCTTAAGAAGTATTGAACTTCTTGATCAATGTAACCCTGAAGTATAACACCCGGCTTTTAATACAAAAACACCCCTGAAAATTTTTCATTTAAAATATAGGTTTCAGTACTTAAAACCATAAACAAGGGGGTATATTTTTAATAAAAACGGGTACAAGTGTATCAAGGAGTATACAAATATAATAACCTCCTTATAAGCCGGGCTGCTGCTGACAGCATCTACAAGTCCACTTCTTGAGTCACGGACTTTATCCTTACCATTATCAGAGTTATGCTAACCTGCAGGGACATTTAACAAACGGTATGAGCTACGAAGCTCAGTGAGTAATCGTATCTGCAAATAACATATATAAAATACATTCATATATCTGTCTGGATATCGAATCCAAACTCCTAGCCTTACTGGCTGACCAAATATCTCTTAGGATTTCACATCCTAACTTATAGCCTTACAGGCTAAATCATAATAACCTGCAATTATCAAGCCACGTCAGTTATTTGCACATATAATCATATTTAACAATTTTTGTCCCATGTTTCTTAGTCACAACGGACCGCACCGTATTTCATGGCTATTTAAGCCGCACCACGAGCCATAGCTAAATAAGCTGCACCAAAACATTTTCAATATAATATCATAGCCCTCAGGCCGCACCAATTGGTTTCAATAACCCAATATCATAGCCAAAAGGCCGCACCATGTTCCTGTAACAATATCATAGCCAAAAGGCCGCACCACGTACCTGTAACAATATCATAGCCGTATAGGCCGCACCAGTTGGATATAGTATCCAATATCATAGCCATATAGGCCGCACCAGTTGGATATAGAATCCAATATCATAGCCATATAGGCCGCACCAGTTAATTTCATTTCATTTTATAATCATTTATGGCTCACGGCTCCGTTCTTGTCATTTCATTGACTCACGGCTTATCCGGTATTGCCTTTTCAAGATTTGACTCACAGCTCCGTTCTTGTCTATCGTAGACTCACGGCTTATCTGGTATTGTCATATTATTACTGTTATTGACTCACAGCTCCGTTCTTGTCTATCGTAGACTCACGGCTTATCTGGTATTGTCTTTTCAATGTGTCTGTAAACTGTCAAGTTTCGTCCCCTGAATCTGTTTCAATCTGCAACAGTTCAATCAACACATATCATATGTGATATCAGTGAGATTACTCACCTGGATACTAGCTGCATTTAAATCCCGATTGTTTCTTGCCTTTGCGTGCACCACAACCATTGTCCCATACCTATATATTCATTTATATACCAAATGATAATAGGTTAACAGCCATTCTAATTGACTCTAATACATAAGAGTTCAATAATATATCATTACAAACAATGTCTAGATGATAAACTTTCCATTTACCATATTTTCATGAGTTTTACTATTCACCGAGGCATTCGTATTGATCTACAGTGCCCCCGAGGAGTCGAAAACTCAATTTAATATTTTTCCCCGACTTTTCAAACCATTAGGGACTTATGGTTCAAGTTTGAGGTAAATCGGACAAGCCAAACAAAAGTTAGCGTTTTGAACCCCCTGTCTGGTGGGCGCACTGCGCCTGGGCGCACCCCGCCAGGAACCTGGGCGCACTGCGCCTAGCGCCTGGGCAGTCTCCTGATCAGTCGCGATTTGTGCACTGTAGCACGCAGTTTTGACATTTTAAGTCCTTAATGCTGTTCTTAATCGATTGGGGTTCATTTCTAGGCTAAAACCTTACATTAATGCAAGGTTTTCAACCATTAAAAACAACTCAATCAATCAAAAGGAAGAATTAGGGTTCTTAGTTCCAAAAACCCCAAAACTTCAAATTCATCAATAATAGCAACCTACTTCCATATTCTTGAATTAAGTCCTTTATTAATGACTTGTTGGAAGTATTAACCACGTAAACCACATGATTCATAACTGAAATTTACAAATTTCAGTTTCTATAAAAGTTCATCATGAACACACACAAAACTTAGGTTAGAATTCAATTTACTAACCTTATATGCTTAGAAATCTTCAATTCCAAGCTAGGATTCCAACTTTCAACTTCAATTCTTTAAGAACTTGCTGAAATTGTGCTCCAAAAACTCTCCCGATCATCACAAATGTTCTGCACATTTGAGGGGAGTTTTCAACATTTTATATTTTCCAAATTTTACAAATTTGGTCCCTAAATTCCATTTCTTGAACTTTTACCACAATAATCAAGTTTTATTACATAAAACTTTCATTTCTTATATTTTTGCCACAAGCAAACAACATTTTACATATTTGGTCCTTCACATGGTCGAATGACCAAATTACCTTTTTTTGGTAAAATGACCAAATTACCCTTTTCTAATACTTAGAACACCATATTAAATCATAAGTACACTACGATTAACATATTAATACTTATCAAAAGTATCGTGGTGTTACATGAAGCGAGTTAAGTTTAACAGGGAGCTTAATGATACACAGGTTGTTAATGATATTGAAATCACAGAACACTTTGTTTTGTAAAACAGCCTTAACCTCACTCCGAAGTCTGTTTTGTTACTATTGTTGCAATTCGATTCCCAAATACCCATTAGTGCAGTTGGGTATGATTATCAGAATCTAAAATCAACGTTTTGTCCTTTAACCAGATTTTTCAAGAAAGAAGGTCAGTTTTGTCATTCGCATCTTTGAAAATAAATTTTTGCTCTTCGAATGACCTTTGTTTTGCAACACCCATAGTCTTTTCAATAAAGTGATGTCAAAGATTGAAAGTTTATCTTTATGTGATATGAAAATAGTTGTTGTTTCTTAGATTTTTGACATTTTATTGAGAAGTTTTGCTGTTCCGAAGGGTTCCGAAGGTTCGGATAACTTCGGATAAGCATCATTCCTTATTTTGAAAAGGAAAAAGATAAGTCAAGAAAATGCCAATTTGATTTTTATGTAAGAGTAGATCCATCAATCATTCCTAGTCCTCGAACGATTCACGTGTGAATGAAACTTCGTTTAAATCTTTTGTAAAGATATATCTGCCAGCTGTTTTGTGGTATTGATAAAGTGAACTTCTATATTCCCCTCATCAACATGACTTTTGATGAAGTGATAGTGAAGTGCTATATGCTTCGTCTTGGAATGTTGAACATGTTTATGACATATTCGGATAGCACTTTGTGAATCATAGAACAATGGAATTTTTCTCATATTAATAGCATAATCTCTCAGTTGACTCTGAATCCAAATTACTTGCGAAGTGCAGGCTGCAACAGCTACATATTCGACTTCGACTATGGATATAGATACACATGTCTGTTTCTTCGACTGCCAACTGATGAGTTTTCCATCTAGAAATTGGCAACCTCCGAACATACTCTTGCGATCGATAGAACGGCCACCCAAGTCCGAATTTGAGTATGCTTGAATGTAGAAGCCTGAGTGTGCAAGATACCATAGGCCATAAGCAGTATTATAATGTATGTATCGAAAGATTGTTTTTACAGCAGCCAGATGTGGTTCGCGTGGATCTGATTGGTAACGTGCACAATTGCATACTGCGAACATGATGTCTGGACGACTTGCTGTTAGATAAAGCAACGATCCTATCATACTTTTGTAGTTTTAAAGATCAACCTTCTGTTTGTCCAAAGTTTGACTTACAATCCAAGGAAAAAGTTAATTTTCCCCATCATGCTCATCTAAAGTTTGCTTTTCATTAAATTTTCAAATTATTTGATTAAATTTGGGTCAGTGGATCCGAAGATGATGTCGTCCATATAAATTTGAACCAGCATTAAATGTAAGCCAACTTTCTTTCGAAAAAGTGTTGGATCCACTGATCCTTGTTTGAAATTTGATTGTTTCAAAAATTTTGTCAAGGTCTCATACCAAGCTCGAAGAGCTTGTTTTAAACCATAGACAGCCTTATCTAACACATAGTAATGGCCAGGATGATCTTTATTGACAAAACCAGGTGGTTGTTCAACAAAGATTGTTTCCTCGATATCTCCATTTAGAACAACACATTTGACATCCATTTGATAGACATTAAAGTTTTGTGTGTGGCATAAGCTAAAAAGATCCAAACAGATTCGAGTCTGGCAACATGAGCGAAGGTCTCTTCGTAGTCAATTCCCTCCTGTTGACAATATCCTTTAACAACCAACCTAGTTTTGTTTCTGACAACATTGCCTTCGATGTCAAGTTTGTTATGATAAACCCATTTAAGACCAGACTTTGTTTCTTTCAAATGCATCTTTAACGTTCTTCGGTTCAATTTTGGAAATGAAAACATTAAACATGCACAACTCCGAAGTTTTGTTTAAATCTTGTTGTTTTTTATGAAGTTGTGCACGTCTCATGACTTTATCGTGAACGTTTCCAATGACAAGTGATTGAGGACGATTTTTCGTCCATTTTTCCAAAGGTGGAAAATTCAGATCAAATTCAGGTGGTCCTTCAGCATTGATATCCTCAGTGTCTGAAGGATAGCCCGAAGTAGATAGAAAATCATCATTTATTGCGTTTTTTTGATTTGTTGTGTTTGCAGCATTTGTTTCAGAAGAATTTAAGTTTGAAGAAATAGAAGGTTAGTTTAGAATTTGCTCCCCCTCGACTGCAACATTTGGGGAGGTAGTTCTTCCATGATCAGATGAAGTTGGCGTTGAAGCTTCTGGCTCCCCCTGAATAGTTGGATATAGGGATATGATGTGAGAAATTTCATGTGAAGGATTGTTAAGATTCACATTGTTGAGCTCCCCCTCGAAACCATACTGTTCTTCAGACCCATTGGAAGACTCCCCCTCAACCGAAGATGGTTTTTGTATACTGCTTGAGGGTGAATCTTCGGGACTATCAGTGAGCTTGGAAAGTTCAGACATGTTATTGTTTGGTGCTTTTGTTTCGGAATTCACAGCTCGTACTGGTGTATCAAAAAGAATTTGGAAATAAGCATCAAAGGACAAGATTGGCAGTGCATCCAAAACAGATTTTGGAAAGATGGATGACATCATAAAGGCATGCTGAGATTTCTTGATATAGTAGTCATCGAACGAAAGGTTGAAGGTTGCTTCAATTTTGCGTGTTCTTTTGTTCATGACTCTGTAGGCTTTAGAATTTGAAGAATATCCAAGAAATATGCCTTCATTAGTCTTGTCATTGAACTTTGACAAGTGATCTTTCAAGTTTAGAACGAAACACCTAAAACCGAAGATGTGAAGAAATTTGACATTTGGCTTTCTTTGGTTGGGAACTTCATAAGGTGTAATGTTAAACCGCTTATGGATGTAGGATCTATTCTGAGTAAGGCAAGCTGTTGAGATGGCTTCGGCCCAAAAGTATATGGGCAGATTGGCAAAATTAAGCATTGTTCTAGCTGCTTCACATAAAGAGCGATTACGACATTCCACGACACTGTTTTGTTGTGGTGTATAGGGTGCTGAGAAATTGTGTGCAATCCCCTTTTTCTTCAGAAAACCATCCAAGCTTTGATTTTTGAATTCGGATCCGTTGTCACTGTGAAATTGATAATTTCTTCTGTAGCATCATATTTATTCCTTACTTCCATGATAAAATTGATAATTTCTTCCATGATAAAATTGATAATTTCTTCTGCAGCATCATATTTATTCCTTAAGAATATTACCTATGTGAATTATGAGAAGTCATCAACAATAACAAGGATATATTTCTTTTTCCCAATTGATTCAACCGTTGATGGACCACAAAGATCCATGCATAGAAGTGAAAGAGGTTCAGTGATCTTTGGATTGATCACAGTTGAATGCTTCTGCTTTGTTTGTTTGCCATGTTCGTATGCAGAGTAGAGAGTATCATTGTCGAATTTAAGAGCTGGCATCCCCCAAACCAAATCCATTGCCACCGACTTGTTGATTGCTTTAAAGTTCAAGTGAGCTAACCTTCGGTGCGATAACCAGCTGATATCAGAATTAGCTTTGGATAAAAGGCACAACAAAGGTCTTCCTGTTATTGGATTTAGATTTAAGGGAAACATCGATCCCTTTCTTTCAGATTTCAGCAGAACTTCATTTGTGTCTTCCTTGCTGATGCTACTCTCATGATTGTTGAATGTTACTGCATTACCAGTTCCAACTACCAATTGAGAGATGCTTACCAGATTATGTTTCAACCATTCAACAAATGCTGCTCGATTTATTGTAAATTGTCCATTTGTAACTTTGTCATAGCCTCGGATGGGACATGTCTCATTATTATCGAAGCATACATTTCCAGCATCATCCAAAGTTCTCTAGTCCCTTAGATACTCCTTCTTCCCAGTCATATGTCTCGAGCAACCACTATCCATATACCATTTCGAATCGTACTGCTCGTTTGACATAACCTGCAATCAGTCAATGAGAAGTTGGTACCCAATCAATCGTGGGTCCTCAGGGTAAGTAAAGGATTCTTGAATCCACTTTTCTACTACTTCTTCGATATTTTATTTGTAGTTAAGTTTATCATGTTTTCGGATGTTTCATGTGAAGAACAAGATGAACCAGAAAATGAATCAGATGAACTTTTAGTAAGCATTGAAGAGTCAGAAGAAATGGATTTTGAAATATTTGTAATCTTCAGAACCCAAACTTGTTTGGATGTTATGGAATTGTTGGTTTTTGAAGTTTTCTTTGTTTTTGTTGTTTTCGAAGACTTGGATGACTTAGAAGATTTTGATTTTGAAGTAAGATTTTTCTTCAAGTCATTCCTCTTCCAATTTTGTTTTTCGATTGTCGATTTTCTGGACAAAGAACTACATAATGTAGAAGTACACAATTATTCTTCGTAAGCCAATTTAAAATCGTTTATTGAAAGATTTTTATCCTTAAACATGTCCAAATTTTTGTCTAGCCACATGTCGTATGTATCAACCAAATTGTTTCATTTTGAGAAATTTTTCTTTGAAGGTTTTTGGTATTTTGGATTAGGGAAATTTGGTTTTTTTGGTACGAAGGTGGGTTTTGAATATTGATTCGTTTTTAATGTTGAAGCCTTCGTATAAACTTGTTTCAAAAATGTGTTTGTTCCGAAGGTTGAAGCTTTCGTATCAATGGTTTTTGTTTTCAAGAAAGAAGTTGACTGTTTACCTTTTGTAATCACAACTGTTGATTTTAGTTTTGGTTTTGAGATCGCAACAGGTGATTTTGTTTTTGAAGTGGATGCTATGTTTTGATGATTTTTTCAAAATTGTGGGTTTTTGTACCATTAGTTTGGAGATTGTAATTTTTGGTTTTGAAATCACATTTTCAATGGATTTTGCAAGTGGAACACATTCATTTGATTCCATTAGTTCAAACACATCCATATTTGGTTTAACAGTCTCATTCATAATTTGAATTTGTTTGTAATTTCTCTCCGAATAATTCTCAGTTTTAGAATTCAAAAGCTGATTTAAGTGTTTTGGAATTTTGTCATGTTGATAGCACAAACGATTGTATATGTTATGACCATACAATCTTGCTTTCTGACATTAATTTTTACTTCCAACTGTTTGTTTAAATTGTTTTCAATGATTTTCGAAGATGAGAAGAATCCTTCCTCAGTAACAGTTGAATTATCCTTCTCAAAAATTTTAACTAGATCATTGTCAACTAAAAGCGAAGCACCAGGTCGTACAAAGATTGAGTTTTTGAAATAAGAAACCTTCGGGTAGATACAAGCCACATTTACTAGTTTCTTTGAACTGTCATTGAAATAATCTTCGTAAGAGACACATTCATCTGAAATTTGAATTTTAGCTTTCACAATTTCTTTTTTTTTATTTGAAATTTCAGTTGTTTCACATTTAGAATCAATTTTTGCATTGCCTTTGTCATCCGAAGGTAATTGTGAGATACGTTCGGAAGGTGATGCGGATACAGAGGATGTTTTTAATACAGTCAAAGAAGAACAATCAACTTCCTCCATATCCGAATCAATATCAGATTCAGTTTCAACAACAACCTCTTGTTCAGTTTCAATTTGAGGAATGGATTTCTTAAGAATTGGCACCTCATTTGGTAATAATTTCAATAGATCATTAGCAGTCAAGAATTTTTCTACTGAAACTAAACCATGCTTATAAGAAGTATTTGGTATTTCAGATTTGACAATCATTGATTCGCATTCATATGAGATGTCATCAACACTCTTTAAATCAAATTCGATAAAAGGTAGGAGTTTCTTATGCTGATCAGTACAAACATTAGCTGAGTGATAAATCCTAGTAATGTGTGAATACAATCGCTTAGCAGTCTCACAAAATATGTTTCTCTGCCTCAAAATTACATCACCATTGTTCAAATATTTTCCCTATTCTCTTCTAGTACAGAGATTCTTAGGTTGGCTTTTTCTAGAGATAACTTCAGATTTTCTACTCTCCCTTTCAGCCGAAGAATCTCCTCATAACTGATATTTGCCCTATTATTAGCATCAATTAGCATTTTATTCATGACAGAACAATCATGAGCAATTTTAGCAATATCATATGAATATTTAGATTCAAGAATTTTAAAAGAAGAGAGAAGTTTTGATACCTGTTCTGGAATTGTTGGACGTGCAACCCTTGCCATCAAGCAGAAGTCAGCATCATCCGAAGCTTTGTCCATATCTCTTCGCATTCTTCACCATCCTCATCTTCGTCCTCATCTGATGCTCCTTTCCAAAAGCTCTTACCATCATCAACATCGATAAAGGTGCTGTGAGTTGGCATTCGTACTTTATCATAATCAGAGTCAGAAGACCATACTTGATATGTACCCATACTGCCTTCCGAAGCCACAAGAGCAAGATCTTTCATCTTTTCTCTTGCCTCATTCATCTTCATTGCATAATAAGCTTCGTCTTTGACTTGGGACTTCTTTTCATTCTTCTTGCGAAGCATGCAATCCTTCGCAAAGTGATTTTTCTCTTGACAATAGTTACAATCATAACCTGAATCTCCAGCAACCTTCTTATCCTCACTTTTCTCCTTTTGAACTTCGGAAGTCTTCAGATCTGAAGTCTTCGGAGCCGAAGGTTTGGTATTTTCTTCTTTTGGAGTATAGATCTCAAGCTTGGGTTTAGGTACATATGAAGGCTTGTTAAAGGTTTTCACAAATGGTTTACTATAACTTTGTTTGTTCACAAAATACTTTTTGAACTTTCGATTGTTTGCAGCGTACAGAGCAACCGTTTCACCATTATCATTTACCATGTAACCATCTAGTTCATCTTCGGTCTCTTCTTCTTCAACCTTAGAAAAAAGAGCTAAGGATCCAACATTCTCACTCCTTCGATCAACAATATCAGGTTCACATGACTTAATCAGATTGTATAGTTCTGCGAGTTGATATTCCTTGATGTTTTCTTGAACATATATTTAGAGAAAAACGAGTAATAATTTCGAATACTATTGCAGAAACCAAGATCTAGGAATCGATTTAGATCTAGAACTATAAGAACAAGAACGATATTTCTATTAACACGTTTTCAAGCTGAACCAGCTCTGATACCACGTCTTAGATAAGAAATTCAATATATGATTCAATAAGAACAAGTTATCCGAAGAAATGATTCAATAGATAATCAACACACGCAAGAACAATTAAGAACACAATATGAATTGAGGAAACAGAGTGCCGAATGGTTTGATTTAACTTTAGGGGTTTTACAATGATGATAATAAAACGCATACTCGGCCCAGTGAGGTATCATTGATATTTATACGTGATCAAGGATACCATAGTACAAAATATCTGACTAATAGTACATGGAATATTCTAACAGATTACATATCACTATTGTGACATCCCGGAAATTTATACCTAGAACTATAAACAGTTAATTCACCGCAAACCTTGTTATAACCAAACCTTTTGAGCTTCAATGCATACTTTGGAAAATATAGTGTCATTGCGATTAAAATAAGATACGAGATGAAATCTTACTTCCTATAATGGAATATCTCAAGCACAAACTGAAACCCTAGTTAATACGTCTGAAAAACTGAAAATAAGTATTAACCATTTGTGAAACAAAACAAGCAATCTAACCTCAGAGTACATGTTTCCCTGATCCCGGAAATATAAATAACATTCAAAACGGAGCTCATATGCAAAAGTTACGACTGTTATAAGAAAACAAGCCAAAACAAACCAGTGTAACACTGATTTTCTTTAACTACATAAATCGTTTCGATCCGTTGAGGCACTTGCGCACCTCATATGGAAATTCCGAGAACATTATTGGACTCAGACTATGGTCTATTATTAGATTCCATACTCGAAATATTTTTAGTAAAAATATTTATAAAAGTCAACTAATCGGATACTGCGGATAAATGAACGCAATATTTAAACGCGATTTTCCGATGTTCTGCAACTCGAAAAAATTATCTGTTTAGGTTTCTAGAATCAGTGCACTCGGCTCAACAATTCTCCGGTCTAAAAAATAATACTAATTATAAAATCGGAAAGCATAGCGTAATGATTATGTAAGCGCTTACCTCGTGAATAGTGACGTGAATAGTGACGAATAGTGATTTTCAACCCTATAAATAAGATGCATCTTCTTCATTTATTTTCACCAATTCACCAAGCATCTAGCTTTCTTCCTCTCTCCCTTTGCCCCTTTGCCGCTTAAGTCTTCGTTGGTGTTATTTCGCGGTGTTTCTCGAACGCGATTATTCTCGAATCTAAGCTGAATTCACGCTTCAAAAGTGAGTGTTACGGCCCCTTTGTCTATGTTTTTATATATTATGGGGGAGAATACATGTGCAATATAAACATTTACCAATTTCATATCAAGTTTTATAAATGTTATTATAGCTTTATAAAATGTTTTCAATAAGCGAGTATTGTACTCTTTTACGTATATACTTATCAACATACTCGATTAGACTTGTCTATCCTACATTTATCAATGGCTTAGATAGTGAGACACTATTCATAACTAAGTGGAAATACTTAGACCCCACACTACTATAACCGTTAATCAAGCAGAGCGAGATACATATGTATAGATCTATACGGGTTGACACCCCCACCTATAGTTATTAGCTACAACTTCGACTTGCAAATCGATGTAGGTGATATTTATTTAATTCATTACTACAACGTCCATGAAGCGTTGTAGGGGGTACATTTCAGTCGAATAGCTCGGTTATAGGACTCAACTATAAGCATTGATGGTTTTCTCATAAACGTACATATCATTTATAAGTATGGTATTACTTATGGTTTTCAAAAACTCTATACAATTCATTTATAAGTATGGTATTTGTTGAAAAATATATTTTTGTATGTGACCATCACTGAAATAAGATGAACTGTTTTTATCTAACAAATATTATCAGTTTATTTCAGGTTGCGTGAATTCGAGATCAAAAATAAGAATGAATCAAGACCCGAGAAACTTTGAGAAAACAACCAAACCTGAGGAAGTAATGCTACGAACCAAAGAGCAAAATACAAAAATATCACCCTGCTACAGCAATCACGACGCGACAGGCACAGTGGCCGCGACGTGAAGAAGAGCAAACACAGAAGTCCAGATCGCTACAGCGATCGCGACGCGACGGAAAGGGTGGTCGCGACGCGAAGACCTTGGACGCGACACCACCTACTTCTTGATCGCGAGACTACCAACACAACGCACTAACCAGTGGCCGACCAAAAGCAACACGATCACGCACCCTCGCGACGCGACGGACCCTTTGGTCGCGACGCGAAGCCTGTGTTCAGCAACTATAAATAAGAAGCTAATCTCTTGCCATTCACTACAACATCTACAACACACAACACTATACTTATACACATTCAGAGAAATCCACGACCAAACACCTCAAGACACTCAAATTTCTGAATTTGTCTACAAGAATCAAACCATATAACCGCAAAAAACAACAACCTCCACCCGACACCAAAACTTCAAACCTCTAAACCACCTCTACCCGACACCAAACCCATAACAGCACAAATACAACTACAATACACACACTCAAGCAAACCCACGTCGAAACCAACACAAAACCGAAGAAATACCATTCGTCAAGAAAAACCGACATTCATTTGAGGTAGCGGCTCTTGTTTGAATACCAGAATTGGGATCTCCTATGATTTGGTTTGCAGGATGATTCCTGGTCCATTTGTTTAGGCGAGTTTTTTCAGGTATTTCGATTGGTGTTTCTATGTCCCATTGTTCTTCTTGGTCAGGTGATTCTGTTGGGAATTGTAACACCCGGCTTTTAAAACAAAAACACCCCTGAAAAATTTTCATTTTTAACAAAGGTTTCAGTACTTAAAACCATAAACAAAGGGGTATATTTTAATAAAAACGGGTACAAGCGTATCAAGGAGAGTATAAAATACCGTAGTCTCCTTTGAAGCCGGGCTGCTACTGACAGCATCTAAGAGTCCTACTTCTCGTGTCACGGACTCTATCTATTCCTTTATCAGGATCATGCTAACCTGCAGGGACATTTAACAAACGGTATGAGCTACGAAGCTCAATGAGTAATCATATCTGCAAATAACGTCACACATATATAAGAGAGTAATAACAATTAATCTCTCAAATAGTTTTTGTCCCGCAAGTCATAGTCATCGTTGACCGCACCATATATCATAGCCATATAGGCTGCACCAAAATATTTATCCTGTTCAGATCATAGCCCTAAGGCCGCACCAACAGTTTCATCGTTTAGATCATAGCCCGAAGGCCGCACCAATTTAGGTTCAATAACCCAAAATCATGGTCCTAAGACCGCACCATTTAATTTCAAAGATAATTAGCATATCTAACCTGTTATTTGCACATTAATCAAATCAAAGCTGTTAGTCATATAAATTCACATGTATATAAGAGAAAATAAACATATAAATTCTCAATTACCGTCTCTGTCCCATATTTCTTAGTCACAATTGACTGCACCGTATTTCCTGGCTATATAAGCCGCACCACGTGTCATAGCTCTACAAGCCGCACCAGAACAGCTTCAACATATAAATCATAGCCCGGAGGCCGCACCAGTTTATCATAGCCCGAAGGCCGCACCAGAATATCATAGCCCGAAGGCCGCACCAGAATATCATAGCCCGAAGGCCGCACCAGAATATCATAACCCGAAGGCCGCACCAGAATATCATAGCCCGAAGGCCGCACCAGAATATCATAGCCCGAAGGCCGCACCAGTTGGATATAACATCCAAAATCATAGCCATATAGGCCGCACCAGTTGGATATAAAATCCAGAAATCATAGCCACAAGTGGCCGCACCATTTAATGACATTTCATTTCATAATCATTTGTGGCTCACGGCTCCGTTCTTGTCATTTCATTGACTCACGGCTTATCCGGTATTGCCTTTTCACCATAACTTTAGATTATCATTTTCGTCCCCCAAACCTGTTTCAACCTGTAACAGTCCAATCAACACATATCATATGTGATATAAGTGAGATTACTCACCTGGATGCTGGCTGCATTTACATTCCGGTTGTTTCTTGCCTTGCGTGCACCACAACCATTTTGTCCCATACCTATATATTCGTTTATATACCAAATGATAATAGGTTAATAATCATTTCAATTGACTCTAATACATGAGAGTCCAATATTATGCAACTATAAACCATCCCTAGATGATAAACTTTCCATTTACCATCTTTTCATGAGTTATACTCATTCCCGAGGCATTCGTATAGATCTACAGTTCCCCCGAGGAGTCGAAAACTCAATTTAGTATTTTTCTAGGACTTTTCATATCATCATGGACTTATGGTTCAAGTTTGAGGTAAATCGGACATGCCTAGCATCAAATTCAAACTTCAAAAGCCCCTGATCAAGTGCACGACTCGTGCAAATTTTGCCCTATAAAGAGCACGACTCGTGCATGGACTTTTAGCAACATACTTTCACTCTGCAGGGGGAGCACGACCCGTGCCAAAAGAGCACGACCCGTGCTCTTTCTGGGCAGTCCAGAATCAGTCGCGATTTTTCACTGTAGCACCCTGTTTTGACCCATTAAGTTCTTAATCCAGTTCTTAATCATATGGGGTTTATTTCCTGACTAAAACCCTCCAATAATACAAGGTTTTAATCCAAAGAAACAACCTCAATCAATCAAATGCAGATTTTAGGGTTCTTGAGCCAAAAACCCCAAAATCCACTAATTCATCAAATTCTTTTGTTTCAATTACATGTTCTTATCATATGAACATGTATCAAGCTTAGAAATCATATAAACATCATGGAATAAACTGAAATTACAGGTTTCAGTTCATCCCACATGAATCCACCAAGAACACATTCAAGGATTTGACTAAAAAGTCAATTTACTAACCTTGTTTGCTTCAAATCTTTAATTCCAAGTTATAATTCCGATTTCTTGCTTCATTTCTTGTAAATTTCCAGAATTCATATGCAAGAAATCATCCCCGATCCTTCTCAAACGTTCAGCCACAATAGGAGAGTCAACTCTCCTATTTATACCTCAAATTTTTACAAAATTAGTCCCTAAGTTCATTTTCTTGGACTTTTGCCACAACAATCAAGTTTTATTACAATAAAACTTTCATTCTTTATACATTTGCCACAAACAACAATATTTTTCATATTTGGTCCTTCACATGGTCAAATTACCCTTTTGCGGTAAAATGACCAAAAATCAGTTTTTATAACATTTTAAGTCCAAAACTCAAAATATTATTTCACACTAAATTCTTTTCTGTCCAAAAGACCAATTTACCCTTCCAAGGTAAAATGACCTTTTCACCCTTTTTATTATTATTATATAAAAAGAGTGTCTTGGCGTTACAAATTCTCCCCTCCTTCAAAAGATTTCGTCCCCGAAATCATACAAGGAGTTGAGGGTGTGTCTTCCTCGTTTCGTTTTCGGTCTTCCGCATCATGTCGGAATCTCTATGGTATTGCTTAAGCACTTAACCATACTAGTCTTCTGATCTTGTGATTAAATCACAATTCGTATATCATTCCTCCGGTTGTCCCGGGTACCTTACCTACTTATTTATCTTCATCCCGTCATAAGGCATTTGTTGGAAATTATTAATACATAATTTCTTTCTTGTCGTCTCAAACAGATTTAACCTTTCCAAAAGATTACTTTCATACAACCATATTCCTTTACTTGGAATTTTAAAGGTTTATATTTAGTGATCCACATACCACTTTCACAATTTCTTAACCATTCTTCAGATTCGTTCATACCCGGCAAGTCTTCTCTTGAGTTTGTGCAACAGACTAGGATCTAGTCAACGGCTTTGCCACATCTTCATTTCAAAAATCAAAGGATATCACGGTATTCCATACCATACTTCATACGAGTCATCAAACTACAAGCATGTAGGCTGCTATTTCTTGCAAATTCTATCAGAGATAGAAAATTTTCTCATCTTCTACTAGGGTCTTCTGTACAATCCTCAAGCACATCTTCTAAAGTCTAAATCATCAGATCATTTTGTTCATCAATATACGGTACTTGCAAAGACTTTATTGCAAAGTCTATAACAATGTTGTCCCATTTCTTCTCTGGGGCCAACCACGGTAAATTTCTTCGCACGTTTCTAACGGTTTGACTTTACTTTACGTACAAGTCAAATACTTTTCATATATCTTTCAATACCTTTCCTTAGTTCCGGCCACCAATACATAGGCTTTATCGCCCTATTCAATCTGGTATTGCTCCGGGTATACTGCATATCTAGTACAAAATGCATCTTTTCAAGATGATTTTTATGTTTCGTTTGACTTTGGAATTCACATTCACAACCGCCAAGGGTTTTAAATCACTGTGATATTCCAACTAACTTCCGCTAATATTCAATCATTCATTCATTTTTCTTGTTTTCAGATTTGCACACTTCTTTCTGTGCTACCCGAATCAACTCAGGTAATCAATTTGCCACACTCACGCATGTGGTTGTATTTTTCAAAAGATACTCTTTCTGTTTCAAGGCATCTATAATCACATCCGCCTCTCCGAGATGGTACAAGATTTCATACCCGAAATCTCTAAGTAACCCATCTATTTTAATCATTTCATATTTAGCTTATTTTTAATCAATTAAGTACTTCAAAGTTTTATGATCCTTACAAACAATAAGCTTTACACCATATAGATAGTGTTTCCAAATCTTCATACCAAAATCATAGTTGCTACTGCAACATCATGCATCTATAGTCAAATCTGGATGCATTTATTTAATCCAATTTATCTTCTCCGCTTAGCATCAATGCTAACGTCAGAATTTCACACAAGGTTTATTCTAAACCTTTACGAGATACTTGTGGTTTTTTCTACCCACTCAAACTTTATACTTTTATTAGTCAACCTTAGTCAACTGAACAGCAGTCAAGGAGCAATTTTCTACAACTCTCCTAAATTAACTCGCCAATCCTAGGAAACTACTCATTTCAGTCAATTTCCAAGGCGGTTTCTATTTTATCACAGTATCATTTCCACTGGATCTACTTTATCATCTCTGGCATTATTCACATGCCCAAAGAATATAAAGCTTCTTTTAGCCAAATTTTCATACTTGGAGAATTTTACAAATCACTTAACTCGGTGAAGTAACTCCAATATCTGGTACAATTATACCTCATTTTCGATCTATTTTCGAGAATATCAGATTCTCATTGGTCAATGCACATATGCATCAACTTGTCATTCTTCTTTTCAAATAAGGTAGGGCTCCATACGATGACACATACGGTCACAAGAGACCCCAATTCAAAAACAATTTCTTCCAATTGTTTTACCACTCTGCCATCTCTGCAGAGGCTAATCAACATAGAGCCTAAATAACAGGAACGGCTCCCAAGACTAGCTAAATTATAACCTCTTCTCACCAGTCTGGCAGAAATTCTGGAAGTTCTTTTCAAAAGAAACATCCGAGAATTTATTTAAAGTAGTACACTACTATCACTGTTTCATGTAACTTGGCCAATACCATGTATGCCAATTACAACATCATTCTTTTACTAACTCTTTTTCCGAGTTTAAGCAAAGAAAATAACCGGTATTCTCAACATCGGTCATTTACCATGGATTTTCATCCGCTCATTTTTGTTTTAAGAACCATAATGTTCTTATTTCTACAATTCATGGTAGCATAATTCATTGCTAACCAATTCATAAGCACAATTGCTTCAGATTTGCTAGTAGTCATCGGCTTCAGATTTATAGGGAAAAATGGTCCCGTAAATCCTAGGCAGACTACTTCCCGGTGTTCAATATCTAGAACATACTTGCTATCTGCTATAGCTGTTTCCAAAATTTCATCCATAATCGTTGATGAAATATTCAATCAAGACATCATTGTCACCGTTCCAAAGCATAACTTTATGGATCAAATATAACATACATGGGTTATATTTAAAACAATTGTATTGGAGATCATATCAGTCTCCTCACGAGCTTCTTCCACAATCTGCTGGAATGCTCAAGGTTCCACTAGTCCTTTTTAACCATTCATTTCTTCTTTCTTTCCTGGGTTCACCACCCGTTACTCCACATTTAGCATGTGTGTGCTTCATAAGGAAATGATCTATAGTTCCACGCTGGAACCACTTCCGTCCCATATAACAAGTTCGAGCAATATGCTCCCATTTTCTGCAATTTCAGCATGTCAACGGTAGAGTCTTAACTCTAAATCTTCCGTGTGCTTTTCCTGCACTTCCTATACTACATCATCTTTTCGTTCTGGTCCCTTCCCTTCAAGGTTAGACCTAATTCGTATTAACTTCTTCTAAGAAGTCCACTAATATTTTCTGCTTTTCTTGTAGTCTTAACTACTGTTCTTTCACCTTGAATATCAACCAAGGTGAGCAACCGATTTCTTTTTCTGACCACAACAGCTAACATTGCTCATCATGTGGATTTCTGCTATTCGTCCCCTTTTTGCTCCTCATACCACGGAGTCTTGCGAAAGGAATAGTCCATTTCCTAGAGCTTCGCGCCCTAAATGTCTTCCAAGAAGATTCACGGTTCATACTTCTTATATGTCAGAAATTAGCAACAGTTAGGTTATATATGTATAATAACAACTATATACACCTAACTATGCATCATGTCTACTATCTCAGGGTTTAAGTCCAGGAATCTACTCTATAGACACCTAGTTCACTTAAACCACGGCTCTGATACCAACTTGTAACACCCGGCTTTTAAAACAAAAACACCCCTGAAAAATTTTCATTTTTAACAAAGGTTTCAGTACTTAAAACCATAAACAAAGGGGTATATTTTAATAAAAACGGGTACAAGCGTATCAAGGAGAGTATAAAATACCGTAGTCTCCTTTGAAGCCGGGCTGCTACTGACAGCATCTAAGAGTCCTACTTCTCGTGTCACGGACTCTATCTATTCCTTTATCAGGATCATGCTAACCTACAGGGACATTTAACGAACGGTATGAGCTACGAAGCTCAGTGAGTAATCATATCTGCAAATAACGTCACGCATATATAAGAGAGTAATAACAATTAATCTCTCAAATAGTTTTTGTCCCGCAAGTCATAGTCATCGTTGACCGCACCATATATCATAGCCATATAGGCTGCACCAAAATATTTATCCTGTTCAGATCATAGCCCTAAGGCCGCACCAACAGTTTCATCGTTTAGATCATAGCCCGAAGGCCGCACCAATTTAGGTTCAATAACCCAAAATCATGGTCCTAAGACCGCACCATTTAATTTCAAAGATAATTAGCATATCTAACATGTTATTTGCACATTAATCAAATCAAAGCTGTTAGTCACATAAATTCACATGTATATAAGAGAAAATAAACATATAAATTCTCAATTACCGTCTCTGTCCCATATTTCTTAGTCACAATTGACTGCACCGTATTTCCTGGCTATATAAGCCGCACCACGTGTCATAGCTCTACAAGCCGCACCAGAACAGCTTCAACATATAAATCATAGCCCGGAGGCCGCACCAGTTTATCATAGCCCGAAGGCCGCACCAGAATATCATAGCCCGAAGGCCGCACCAGAATATCATAGCCCGAAGGCCGCACCAGAATATCATAGCCCGAAGGCCGCACCAGTTGGATATAACATCCAAAATCATAGCCATATAGGCCGCACCAGTTGGATATAAAATCCAGAAATCATAGCCACAAGTGGCCGCACCATTTAATGACATTTCATTTCATAATCATTTGTGGCTCACGGCTCCGTTCTTGTCATTTCATTGACTCACGGCTTATCCGGTATTGCCTTTTCACCATAACTTTAGATTATCATTTTCGTCCCCCAAACCTGTTTCAACCTGTAACAGTCCAATCAACACATATCATATGTGATATAAGTGAGATTACTCACCTGGATGCTGGCTGCATTTACATTCCGGTTGTTTCTTGCCTTGCGTGCACCACAACCATTTTTTCCCATACCTATATATTCGTTTATATACCAAATGATAATAGGTTAATAATCATTTCAATTGACTCTAATACATGAGAGTCCAATATTATGCAATTATAAACCATCCCTAGATGATAAACTTTCCATTTACCATCTTTTCATGAGTTATACTCATTCCCGAGGCATTCGTATAGATCTACAGTGCCCCCGAGGAGTCGAAAACTCAATTTAGTATTTTTCTAGGACTTTTCATATCATCATGGACTTATGGTTCAAGTTTGAGGTAAATCGGACATGCCTAGCATCAAATTCAAACTTCAAAAGCCCCTGATCAAGTGCACGACTCGTGCAAATTTTTCCCTATAAAGAGCACGACTCGTGCATGGACTTTTAGCAACATACTTTCACTCTGCAGGGGGAGCACGACCCGTGCCAAAAGAGCACGACCCGTGCTCTTTCTGGGCAGTCCAGAATCAGTCGCGATTTTTCACTGTAGCACCCTGTTTTGACCCATTAAGTTCTTAATCCAGTTCTTAATCATATGGGGTTTATTTCCTGACTAAAACCCTCCAATAATACAAGGTTTTAATCCAAAGAAACAACCTCAATCAATCAAATGCAGATTTTAGGGTTCTTGAGCCAAAAACCCCAAAATCCACCAATTCATCAAATTCTTTTGTTTCAATTACATGTTCTTATCATATGAACATGTATCAAGCTTAGAAATCATATAAACATCATGGAATAAACTGAAATTACAGGTTTCAGTTCATCCCACATGAATCCACCAAGAACACATTCAAGGATTTGACTAAAAAGTCAATTTACTAACCTTGTTTGCTTCAAATCTTTAATTCCAAGTTATAATTCCGATTTCTTGCTTCATTTCTTGTAAATTTCCAGAATTCATATGCAAGAAATCATCCCCGATCCTTCTCAAACGTTCAGCCACAATAGGAGAGTCAACTCTCCTATTTATACCTCAAATTTTTACAAAATTAGTCCCTAAGTTCATTTTCTTGGACTTTTGCCACAACAATCAAGTTTTATTACAATAAAACTTTCATTCTTTATACATTTGCCACAAACAACAATATTTTTCATATTTGGTCCTTCACATGGTCAAATGACCAAATTACCCTTTTGCGGTAAAATGACCAAAAATCAGTTTTTATAACATTTTAAGTCCAAAACTCAAAATATTATTTCACACTAAATTCTTTTCTGTCCAAAAGACCAATTTACCCTTCCAAGGTAAAATGACCTTTTCACCCTTTTTATTATTATTATATAAAAAGAGTGTCTTGGCGTTACAGGAATAGATTTTGGTTGTTGTCAGATATGTCTTTTTGGATTATAGGGTGAGAATGAGGTAATGAAGGTTCCCCCATAGATGATGCACTGGGATCATTTTGAACAGGTGGATTGGGAGTGTTCAAAGAGGGATTTGGTGTTGGTAATTCCCCCTCAACTTGATCTGCATTTTCTTGGTTTGATTGTGAAGTTTCTGCATCGGAGTTTCTTGTAGGAATAGTAGAAGATGTTAGAAACTCAGAATTATAAGCGGTTTTGGGTTGTTCAAAAAGTAAATCAAGATCGAGTTCTATGTCCGTAGAAGGCATTTGTTGAATTGGATTTTGAAAAATATTATCAATCATTTTAGAACCAAAATGTTCACGATCCAATTTCCTGACATAAAATTCATCGAAATGAACATCAGTACTTTCTTCAATTACTCTAGTACGTTTGTTCAGTACTCGATAAGCAGCTGAGGTAAAAGAGTAACCAAGGAAAATTCCTTCGTCTGATCTTGATTCAAATTTTGAAAGGTGATCTTTGTTATTCTTTATGAAGCATCGACAACCAAAAATATGAAAGAATTTGATGTTTGGTCGTTTGAGCTTTAATTCAGTCTGTTTGATGAAGTTGATCATTTCTTCAGGTGCTTCTGACTTTAGCCTTAAAAAGAAAACCCAAGTAAAGGTGAGTATCCATCAATAATAACAAGGATGTATTTCTTCCCTTTTATGCTTTGGGTTTTTGCAGGGCCACAAAGATCAATGTGCAGTAATTCTAGTGGTTCGGATACACTAGATTCAGAAATGCTTTTATGAGAGGATTTGGACAGTTTTCCTCCTTCACAAGCTGCACAAAGAGTTTCATTATCAAGTTTCAGAAGTGGCAGTCCGCGAACAAGATCATTTGCAATCAACTTGTTGATGTAGCCGAAATTGAGATGGGAAAGACGACGATGCCACAACCAACTAATATCAGCTGAAGCTTTGGATAAGAGACAGATGTCTGGTTTTCCATAGATAAGGTCCATATCTAGTGGATACATGTTGCCTAGACGATCAGAATTAACTAGAATGGCTTTGGTCTTGGCGTCCATGATTGTGCTTCGTTGTTTGGTGAAAAGAACTTCATGATTGTTGTCACAAAGTTGTGATACGCTGATTAGGTTGTGTTTCAGGCCGTCAACGTAGGCTACTTTCTTGATGGTGAAGTGACCATTTGTTATGTTTCCATAGCGTTTGATTCTTGCAGTCATGTTATTTCCAAAAGTAACATCTTGTTTGGATTCTGTGGGTTTGAAGTCTCGTAGAAAGCTTTGGTTTCCTGTCATATGCTTGGACCTACTACAGTCAAGTGTGAGCTATACCTATGAGAGTTCATCTGAATCGACCTATTAAGATCACTTGTCGTCTTTATAAATGTTATAAAATCTTAAAGAATATTATGAAAGTACATATACAAAAACCTTTTGATAATTGAACCTGAAACCTTGATTCAGAAACATATATTCTTGACAAACATTTTTCAAAACATAAGTAAAATCTAGTCACACTTTTTCAAAACAAGTGATATGGTTTTATAAATGTTTTATCCAAATTTCAAGAATTTTCAACCTTACCTTTTAATCTGTTCTTATTTCAATAATGATCACATAGGGGGAAATTGTTGAAAAATATATTTTTGTATGTGACCATCACTGAAATAAGATGAACTGTTTTTATCTAACAAATATTATCAGTTTATTTCAGGTTGCGTGAATTCGAGATCAAAAATAAGATTGAATCAAGACCCGAGAAACTTTGAGAAAACAACCAAACCTGAGGAAGTAATGCTACGAACCAAAGAGCAAAATACAAAAATATCACCCTGCTACAGCAATCACGACGCGACAGGCACAGTGGTCGCGACGTGAAGAAGAGCAAACACAGAAGTCCAGATCGCTACAGCGATCGCGACGCGACGGCAAGGGTGGTCGCGACGCGAAGACCTTGGACGCGACACCACCTACTTCTTGATCGCGAGACTACCAACACAACGCACTAACCAGTGGTCGACCAAAAGCAACACGATCACGCACCCTCGCGACGCGACGGACCCTTTGGTCGCGACGCGAAGCCTGTGTTCAGCAACTATAAATAAGAAGCTAATCTCTTGTCATTCACTACAACATCTACAACACACAACACTATACTTATACACATTCAGAGAAATCCACGACCAAACACCTCAAGACACTCAAATTTCTGAATTTGTCTACAAGAATCAAACCATATAACCGCAAGAAACAACAACCTCCACCCGACACCAAAACTTCAAACCTCTAAACCACCTCTACCCGACACCAAACAAAACCTCCACCCGACACCAAACCCATAACAGCACAAATACAACTACAATACACACACTCAAGCAAACCCACGTCGAAACCAACACAAAACCGAAGAAATACCATTCGTCAAGAAAAACCGAGCAAAGGACAAGAATCGACGCTTCAAAGAAAAACGCCATCTTCATTTGCTATCGATAAGTTCTTTTGAAATTATAATTCCAATAATTTACATGTGCTGTTATTGATTTATTTAAACTGTTATAAATCAATTGTACTAAATTCCAAGACATACAAATTGAACCAAGACAACGAAAACATATGTGGACTGTATTTAACCGAGACATCTAACTTCTAACTTCTAACTTCTAACCTTTTTATTTATTGTAAAAACACTTTATCGTTGATAATGGCGTTTATTACATCTAACCTCTAACTTCTAACATTTACCTTATTTACCGCTTTCTGTCTATTTAAATACTGTCTAGTTTAGATTTACCGTTTTATTTTATTCCGCAACTCTTATTTATTCCGCATATTATAGATAAAATACATATCTGTCACACAGTAATCGGCTTAAAAACCTTATTCGTGGTGATCAGTTATCGTATTTTCAACAGTATTACTTACGATTTTCAGCAACTCTTTACAAACTCATTTACAAGTATGATTATACTTACAAAAGGAATACTTTTAGTTATTTTAAAAGTATCAGTGTTGTGTTCAGCATAAAACCTGTAACTCTCACCAACCTTGTGTTGACCCTCAAAACTACATGTATTCTCAGGAAATCAATGAGACTTTCAGAAGATGGAAATCTTCACGGATTTCAGGCAACCTAGTTTTGTTATATCTATTAAGGCCTTTAATGTACTCTACTATTATTATTTGTAAGAACCATGTATTCAAACTTCAAGATGAAATACAACTATCCTTTGGTTTATTGTTGTACTTGTACTGTATATTCAATTGCCTGTGATCCAAGAACTTAGTCGCACAGCCCGACATGTTCCGCCGCCTCGGTCGGGGGTGTGACAGAATGGTATCAGAGCTAAATTGGCTATAGAGAACTTGTATCCTCGAAAGAGGAATACAACTATAGCAACAGGCTTCTAATAAAAGTATTATTATTAATTACACTACTTCTTGACTACTTACGGGTGAGGTGTCTAGTTTGAACTATCGCGTGGGTTTTGGATTCAGAACAGCTTTAATGCCAAAATGATCCTGTCCACCGGTACTTCTCATCTGGCCGATCCTTATTTGATAGTCTTGAGGTACAAAACAAAAGCTAATAATACTGCAAACCCCACCAACAATATATATAGAAGTTATATATATACTCTGACCCGCGATGAGAACACTATATACAACTATAAATACAATGAGACTAAAACTCTCTAAAACATTTCGTACAAAGTATACTTTTAACATACAATGATATTGTTATAAAGTATAAGTACATACATAGTAGAACAATGTCATAATCAGAACAATACAAAAGTAATAAGATGAGTTGAACATACGAGTAGGCCTAGGTAATTATGTAATCATACCTAGGATAGATAGAGGCTGATCAACTATATTGGTCCAATGTGTGACTAACATGTACTTAGGAATAATCGTAGTGAACAACAAGTCTAAAAACTTACCAAGATTCATATACAAAGAAACTCTAAAATAGAATATGAAGCTAAAATACTATAGGAATATTTTATAATACTATAGAACCATACATTTAGACACTTTATCTGCCCCTATCCTTGCACAGTTAACCTGATATTTTGATAATACCTGACCAATAACTATTATCGAAAACCTACCATCATTCCTACCAACAGTTCCATTAAATTAATATTGGTAGAAATTCAATCTGAAAGCCGAAGGCGGGCTATGTCACCTGCCAAGTCTTCTGGGTTCTCTTCACTTATGGTCTTGAGAAAATCATGGTTAAAACCACTCATAGCAGAAACAGAAGGCAGAGATTGCTGCTGTGTATGGGTCCCTGATGAAGCTTCTTCCCTCTTCTGAACCTTTCTTTTCTTGTAAACAGCCTTAAAGGCAGCTTGCCTCAATCTCTTTGTGGTATCAGTTATCTTCGAACTGGAACCCTCGACTATTGCTCTTTTCTCGTTCTCTAGACCAAGTATTACGTCTGCTCTACTAGGATTATTATCCAATTCCTGTTGCATAAATACTTTCAGTCATTACAATCTCATGGTATTAAAATTGTTGAGAAAGAAATACAATTCTTAACCTGAGTATGGTTAATAAGAGTTTGTAGACTCATAATCTGTCGTCGAGGCCAACTTTTGATGCCTAACTTCCTACAATGTTGCTTCAACTGTGTTGATCCAACGTTGAGTTCCATTGCAGCTTGAAAAATGGGCTTGTCAAAATGCATGGATATTGTTTCCTTACTCAACGCATGTCTAGAACCACTTCCACTGCCAATTACTGTGGTTCTTTGACTCAAAGAATTAAATGCGGTTGTACTATTATAATTCGGGATCATTTGAGCATGATCCTGATTTGCTGATCCAAAGATAAACTTTGGTTCAGTAAAATTAGTACTTGTTGTCGGTAGTAATGGTTGATTTTCAACCATGAACCCAGGATTTTTAAATCCCTCTAGATTCATTTGAATCATCTGAAGGTGATCCTGATATTGAAAACCACCCTTAAACTCAGGATTCGCTGAAGCGAACCCGATAGTGTCATCATGGATCGACTGTATTTGATCCTGATTTTGAATGTGAGTTAGAAACCCCTGATTTGTTAGATCTACTCCACTATGCAGTATGGGCACGTTCATGCTTAGATTATCATTAGTAAGATCATCTACGAATGGATCTGTGTATAACGTATGTTAGATAATCAAGCAAAACAAACATAAAGCTTAACAAAATGACTTAACCTGGAAGTATATATTGAGATTGCCCAACAGCAATGTCTTCATTTAAAGGCAGTGGATCTTCAGGGAGAATACCCATCAGAGGAAAAACTTCAGGATCATCTTGAAGTTGATCCAGCGGTAATATATCTGGAAAATCTATACCTCACATAATTTAAAACAAAAATCAAAATGCTAGAGAAAGGAATAAGAAATAAAAAGGAGTTTAGGATACTATAATTACCAAACTCCAGTGGAGGTATCTGATTAAACGATAGGGAGGTACCCTCTTCCCTTAAGAAATTTAACTCAGTGTCTGAAAAATTTTCCATAGGAGATCTGTTTTCCATACCTCGATTTGGAAATCTGAGATTATATAAGAATAAACTAGTAGTAAAAAAAATGAGACTGAAAAGAATCTTAGATACAAATGATGATACATACCCGTTTATATAATATCTTACAGCTAGAACTGAAAGGACAACCCCCATTATTACTACCGAAATTCAAAACATCTATAGTAGGTGCGACATTTCCATTACCCTAAGTGCCATTTTTTTTCAACATTCGCTGCTTAAATCCGATAAGGACAAGATAATGAAAAGACTTTTTTTAATAAAAAAAATGTATATCTCTTGATAGCGGAAATAGTTCAAAGAATTTTCAGTACTTATTTAAAAATGTGAATTTTGATGTGAAAGGTGGATTTCTTAGGACACGGAGTCAGCAAGGAAGGGATACATGTGGATCCCTCCATGTAACTCCCATTTTCCTATCTCCAAATTACACCAACAATTACTCTAATAACCAAAAGTGTTTAATAATGTAATCAAAGTTAAGAAACAAAAGCACAAGCAGTTATCATAAACACGATTACTTAATACAAATATGTCCCAAAACTAGGTTACAAAAGACCATTTTTTACAAAACTATACAAAAGAGCATGCCATAGTTCACAAAAAGTCCAAAAGTCTTGCCCTAAGTTAAGTCATTCATCCCTCTGCAATCTTCTTGCCCCTGTCACCCATAATACATACAACATAACCATTTTTATGAGCTAACTAAGCTCAATGAGAAAATAATTAAGACTTAGTAAATCATTTCATCATTTCTCAACGACTACTAAAACAAAACATCATTGATCTCAATCTCTTTAATTATCCCAGTCACTTAGAGTTCTCAATCACACCAAGTACTCGTTTATGATAGGAAATTCTCAACCTTGTATAACTCGTACAAATTGATTATCTTAATCAATTAATATTTACAGTTAATTCAATTATATCATAATATAATCATAAATAATGAATTAGAACTACTCACCTGGCATAGGTGCATCTCGTGGTCCACCTGTATCTTATGTACTTCCTTCCATCCTACGAGTATCAACTGTAAAATGAAATCACATATCATATCTTAAACATCCTCAGGCATTTCCAGAATACTTAACTCAAATGATTAAGAAATAAATAGGTAATACAAATCACAATTAGTGAATATCATATGCTATCAAACTGAACCCCCCAATTTCATGGTTTTACCAAATCAATCGTTAAAACATCACAATATTCGCAACGAGGACTCAATACAACATATATTAGCAATCCACTAACAACACATGAGATGAATTGAAGCATACTTTCAGATTTGGGCATCTAGAGTTTGAAACCCTAAAACTCAAAATAACTAAACTTGTGAATTAAGAACTAGAGAACGCATTTCGGGTATTAAATCCAACCTCCACAAACTTTTACTACACAAAATCCTTGATCAAAATGACCAAATTTTGCACCTTTTGCTATGAAAATAACCTAGGAGGATTTTTTGGTTCGTAAATGGGGTAAATGAGGAAAGCTGTCCAAATAACCCCACTGAAGCAGGTTAGCGACACTAACCTTTAAAGTTAGCATCGTTAACTTTTAAAAATCAGACCCGTGCTTCGAAACCCGACCCGTGTAAGTCCACTTGATGCTACTGGATGCTACAGTAACTGAAACACGACCCGTGTGACTTCTACACGATCGAGCAGAAGTGTTATGTTATGAAATAATTTCGGGACGAAATTCCTTTAACGGGGAGGTAATGTGACATCCCGGAAATTTATACCTAGAACTATAAACAGTTAATTCACCGCAAACCTCTTTATAACCAAACCTTTTGAGGTTCAATGCATACTTTGGAAAATATAGTGTCATTACGATTAAAATAAGATACGAGATGAAATCTTACTTCCTATAATGGAATATCTCAAGCACAAACTGAAACCCTAGTTAATACGTCTGAAAAACTGAAAATAAGTATTAACCATTTGTGAAACAAAACAAGCAATCTAACCTCAGAGTACATGTTTCCCTGATTCCGGAAATATAAATAACATTCAAAACGGAGCTCATATGCAAAAGTTACGACTGTTATAAGAAAACAAGCCAAAACGAACCAGTGTAACACTGATTTTCTTTAACTACATAAATCGTTTCGATCCGTTGAGGCACTTGCGCACCTCATATGGAAATTCCGAGAACATTATTGGACTCAGACTATGGTCTATTATTGGATTCCATACTCAAAATATTTTTAGTAAAAATATTTATAAAAGTCAACTAATCGGATACTGCGGATAAATGAACGCAATATTTAAACGCGATTTCCCGATGTTCTGCAACTCGAAAAAATTATATGTTTAGGTTTCTAGAATCAGTGCACTCGGCTCAACAATTCTCCGGTCTAAAAAATAATACTAATTATAAAATCGGAAAGCATAGCGTAATGATTATGTAAGCGCTTACATCGTGAATAGTGACGAATAATGATTTTCAACCCTATAAATAAGATGCATCTTCTTCATTTATTTTCACCAATTCACCAAGCATCTAGCTTTCTTCCTCTCTCCCTTTGCCCCTTTGCCGCTTAAGTCTTCGTTGGTGTTATTTCGCGGTGTTTCTCGAACGGGATTATTCTCGAATCTAAGCTGAATTCACACTTCAAAAGTGAGTGTTACGGCCCCTTTGTCTATGTTTTTATATATTATGGGGGAGAATACATGTGCAATATAAACATTTACCAATTTCATATCAAGTTTTATAAATGTTATTATAGCTTTATAAAATGTTTTCAATAAGCGAGTATTGTACTCTTTTACGTATATACTTATCAACATACTCGATTAGACTTGTCTATCCTACATTTATCAATGGCTTAGATAGTGAGACACTATTCATAACTAAGTGGAAATACTTAGACCCCACACTACTATAACCGTTAATCAAGCAGAGCGAGATACATATGTATAGATCTATACGGGTTGACAACCCCACCTATAGTTATTAGCTACAACTTCGACTTGCAAATCGATGTAGGTGATATTTATTTAATTCATTACTACAACGTCCATGAAGCGTTGTAGGGGGGTACATTTCAGTCGAATAGCTCGGTTATAGGACTCAACTATAAGCATTGATGGTTTTCTCATAAACGTACATATCATTTATAAGTATGGTATTACTTATGGTTTTCAAAAACTCTATACAATTCATTTATAAGTATGGTATTACTTACGATTTTCAGCAACTCTTTACAAACTCATTTACAAGTATGATTATACTTACAAAAGGAATAATTTTAGTTATTTTAAAAGTATCAGTGCTGTGTTCAGCATAAAACCTGTAACTCTCACCAACCTTGTGTTGACCCTCAAAACTACATGTATTCTCAGGAAATCAATGAGACTTTTAGAAGATGGAAATCTTCACGGATTTCAGGCAACCTAGTTTTGTTATATCTATTAAGGCATTTAATGTACTCTACTATTATTATTTGTAAGAACCATGTATTCAAACTTCAAGATGAAATACAACTATCCTTTGGTTTATTGTTGTACTTGTACTGTATATTCAATTTCCTGTGATCCAAGAACTTAGTCGCACAGCCCGGCATGTTCCGCCGCCTCGGTCGGGGGTGTGACAACTATCAACCAATAGGAGAGCAGCATTATTGTAGGCGTGTCTGACATCCAACGTGCTCTCAAGATATTGTTTGTTACATAAAAACCTTCGGATCCTCAAGAGTACAACCTTCGAATCTTCAGGTACAAAACACAAGCTTTGCATGTAAAAGACCTTCGGATGGTAGATTATACTTCATCACAAAATTATCTTCAACACATTCTTCAAGAATTCTTTAGTTGCAAAGACAATCCAGAAAAGAAGACGACCACACTTGTAACTTAGTATACAATGAATGTAATTTGGGCATTTTGAAATTGAAAGTTTATGCGTCATTCTAATAGAATGCATACATTGTCATTTATGTTTTTACACTTAATATAAAAATTTTTGTATATTCTTCAAGAATATTGTGTATATTGAGAAATTTTATGTAGTTGAGGGATACTAGCAATGTTACGCTATTGAATGGTAAGATAGTTACAAATCGCCATGGTTATATATTTGGTTTCTTGTTAAGAGTCTGAGAAAGGTATATGGTCATGTAATTGTGAAATTGAAAGTTCTATATCATGGTACATGATACGTAAGTGGTTATATGATTTAAAAAAATTATATATATATATATATATATATATATATATATATATATATATATATATATATATATATATATATATATATATATATATATATATATATATATATATATATATATATATATATATATATATATATATATATATATATATATATAGGGAGAGGGTTCAAACGAAGACAATTAAAAGGTTGAGAAAGCGATGACAAATCTGAGTCAATCATTTTATAGGGACATAAATAGAATTTTACAATGCATATAAATATGTATAATTAAGATAATTAACTAATTCCTAAAATAGTGGGATGTAATCTAAGTTAATGATTTTTTCCTAATTTTTCAGAATATATAAATTCCATTTTTTTAATCATAAAAAATTAACAAAAATATCATTAAATATGATTTTTTTTTTTTAATTTTTTATCCATTAATTGGAATATTTGTAATCACAGATGAATAAAAACACAATTTTAATCTCAAATGAATACGACTGTAATCATAAATGAATAAAAACATTTAGGAAAAAAAAATACAATACTTCATAAATTTATATACATATATTCATTGATGAATAACACAACAAAGAAAAAATAGAATACCATAATTAGGTATTTTTTATAATTATTGATGAATACAACACAATATAGAGAAAATGCCCCTGATCATCTTCTACGTCTGATTGTGTTTGCTCCTTCTTGTACGCATGCCACTTTTTGTGCAATTTGAAAAATTTTGAGAATGAAGTTCCTAGTGTGACTCAACTTGATACAATTGCTCATATAACCATCAAAAAATAGCATATATAATCATTAATGTTAATTCATATTCATCATTGTATATGCATGAAAAAAAAAGATTCAATGAAACAACATTGTTATTTCATCGTTATTCATCAATGAATATAATCAAAAATTGTATTCATTGATGAATACAACTAAAAGTTATACATCTTTACGTATAATCATCAGTGAATATGAATGTTATAAATCTTTACATATCATTCATCATTGAATACAATGATTGATTATACTAATGAATGCAAAATCAACAAGTAATCTGATTATTCATAAATGAATTCAACAATATTAACAGGTAATGAATGCAAAATCAACAAATAATATGTTTATTTATCAATGAATACAATGATTGATTATACTAATGAATGCAAAATCAACAAATAATCTGATTATTCATCAATGAATTTAACAAAAATAAACAACTAATGAATGAAAATCAAAAAAATAATCTGATTATTCATCAATGAATCCAATGATTGATTATACTAAACCCCTGAATTCATCAATGAATGAGGTTTTTTTATAACAATAATATTTTTGGGGTTCTTCAGCAAATTAACAAGATTTGTGTGTATATGTGTGTGTGTGTGTGTGTGTGCAAATGTTCTTGTTACCGTGTCAATACTAGAAACGGGACTAGGAAAGAAATCAAGAACAATATTCCATCATAGAGAAGCATTCCAAGCACAAAGAAGCATTCCAATCGGAACTGAGAAAGAAATCAAGAACGTTATTAAAAAAAACATACATTGCATGGCGCTGTCGAGTGTTAATTGTCTATGACCGGCTGACGGAGCTTGGAGACTAGGACTTCGATGTCAGACCGTTGGAGGATCGAAGCTTTGACTATGACGGTTGTCGAGTGCTACTGCCGATGTGTTCTTGATCATTGTTGCTTGACCTAGGCCGTGATCGGGAAAGATGTGAATGAAGGGGGAAAGGATTTTCGATGAACAGAGAGATAGAGAGATATACAGCTGATTTTATGGACCCTAAAAAACTTGATTCCCATTATACCCTTCTAACAACACAAAAGTTACATTTTCATCTCAGGAAATTTCTAATTTACATAAATGGCCCACTTGATAATAGCCTTAGATCTAAATTTTTGGATGCTCCAGATTTGTCCTCGTGTTCTCAACCTTTTAATGAACCTACCTACCTATATATATATATATATATATATATATATATATATATATATATATATATATATATATATATATATATATATATATATATATATATATATATATATATATATATATATATATATATATATATATATATATATATATATATATATTATAATAATAAAATCACTTAATTTGATGGATGTTCTTGCTACTCATGAATTAACATATATATGAGATACGACATCACATGATTAACATACATACAACATCACGCGAATTCTTCATGATTATGTCTATTATTGTTCCATCAATTTAGTCTACAGAACATTGACATTCTTTTCTTGTGATTCCTTGAGCAAACCCTCTAAATGTATAGTTCTTTAACTCAAATTTTAATGTCTAAAAGATAATGCCTTAGGCATGAAATAGACATATATAAACATTGTGTGTCAATAAGATATGCCTAATTGATTTTTTAAGAAAGAAAACGTTGATACTTCTTCTGTGACAATTCCCTCGTCTACAGGCTCCTTAGGTTGCCTCATCCACTCTATCTGAAATTGCAATATGGGTCCTCTACTCTATCTGAAACTGCAGCTCTATCTGAAACTGCAGTAAGTGTCCTCCACTCCTTAGGTTGCCTCATCCACTCGTCCCGGCGGTAAGGGTGCTCCACTCTATTTGAAACTGCAGCTCGATATTTCTTCTTTAATGACTTACCCAGATCCTGTCTTTGCCTCATCCGCCCCAGCTGGACATCGAACTCGATCTCCCTCGATACATCAGTTGACTCCATCTCGTCAAAGTCTAACATCGTGCAGCGGCTACAAACCCGTTGATCCCCTTTTTACCAAAACCTGACACTGAGCCATCACCACCTCCTCCTTCGCAGCTAACTGCTTCCTCAAACCACGCTAACATATCTGTCTTGACTGAATCAATCACCGAGGGAACATTTCGAACACAACCCTAGTCACCTCCACGGCGACCAAATCCCTGACATTCCCTTCACTCATCTCAGGCCCAACCTGGCCTCGCGAAATCAACCCGAGTCCCGAATCATTTCCCCTAGATCACCCTTCCTTATTCAGAAAGCCAACAAGAATGAGCTACACACTCGCCTAACTACATCGTCTACACGATTCCCTAGTCTATAGGCTCCTTAAGTTCATCGGGTCTCCCTTCATTCCAGGTATGAATCCTATGCTTCCAATAGTATGGGCCCTTGTATTACCTTCCACCCATATTCATACTTGTTACGAAGATTGTCCCGGTTCTCTAATTTTCCTCACTCCCTTCTAAAGGGCATTCGAACATCATCAAAACCACCCTACACCGAAGTGCCTAACACTCTTCCTAGCCTACCTAAGAATTCCACATCTCACCCCACCACAATAACTTCTACTCATACCGCCAGGTCGTCTCACAAACGCGTAATCGTATGAAATAAGAACAGATAGACAGTCGAATAAATGTCCCTACCTTAAAGTCACAACCTAACAAGGAACAGCCAGTAAGGCCGGTTCAAGAATTTTAAGGCTGTCTGATCCTACTAGATACAATCCTAAAGCATTCCCTTAACTTCCTAACAGTACAAGAAAAGGTCTAAAAGACACACACAAGTAGCACATACCAAGTAACACACAGTAAGCAACAAACTAGGCAAAAAGCATCCCCATGATCCAGGCCAATTCTATCATGCGATTTCCTGAGTGGATCCTTAACCTATTTCTAGCATATATCACATCATCATCATATCATCAACACATAAAGTCATGGATATTTTAGGAATTAACCACTTACTTGAGCTCGGGCCGACTGTACGCATCGCATCTCATCCTTTTCAAAATCCATTTATCAGTTTAAAAGCTTAAGCCAGGTATTCATACCATGTTTCAAACTCCCAAGCAACAATCAAACAAGAACATGCAAGGGAATCTTACACATGTTACTCTACCTAACTCCTTAGGATCTCTTTAGAAACAGTTTATCCTTTGAAAATCATTTTAGAAAATCCTCAAATCTCCAGTTTGAGTTTGGAATCCCAGTCATGTTCATCCAAATCCTTGGATTCACATTCGTGTTCATCCAAATCCCTCAAACCAAGGATCTGATACCAACTTGTAACGTCCCAAATCTAGTAATAAAAATTTTCTTTTAAAAACGGTTCAAAAACATAAAAACGGGTTACCAAATAAAACCATTCAAATTAAAAATTGTTATTCAGACATTAGAAATCGTATTTATCAAAAATATTTACAAACATTATCCTGCGGAAGGCTTAATTATCTAAACCTCAGATGTGGTACATTTGTGTCGTGCTCTAAGCTCAAGTCAGCAAATACCTGAAAAACAGTAAGGGTGAAAGAGTAAGCACAAAGCTTAGTGATTTCCCCAAAATACCACACAATCCATTCCATAATACATAATTACAAAAGGCTCACGAGTTTGCCCCGATCTTGCCATTTAACATTCCATTCATTGACTCACGGGTTTCTTCCCGATCTTGCCCAATTCCTCGACTCACGAGCTTGCCTTGATCTTGTCGATAAACACGTAAGGCACATACATAACATTATCACACAAAGTAATGAAGCTACATACGTATACCACATCCCACATAGTATAGTGAAAAGACTCACCTGATCCGCGACCTCAAGCTAGGCAGCACACCTCACGAGTGCCTACAGATCCCGACAATACGCACCTCCTAACAAGGATAGAAATCTACTTAGAACTTCCTAAGTCCCCTACAAGATAATTCTATAAGACTGGTATCCAAAACCTCCAAGTTTGACCAAAAGTCAAGCTAGCCAAAAAGTCTACGGCAAAGGTCAAAGTCAACAAAAGTCAACAACACAATTAGCGCCGCTAACTCCCCAAGTTAGTGTCGCTAATTGTGAACAGATCCAAAAGTCTGTTAAGTTCTTAATCCATTCAGCTAAAGTCTCAATCCATTCAGGGACCTTCCAAACAATCCTAAATCCATAAAAATCCTAACTTTATTCTTCCAAACAACACTAAACAAGATCCTGAACAAGATTCAATTCCCAAGTGGTTCAAAACCATCCAAAATCATCATAGAGAGTTTTGGCTTAGTCTCTAAACCATCCTAAAGGTTCAAATCAGATATTTAAGGCATAAAGTTTCCAACTTTATCCTTCCAAACCATAGACAAACACAACAAGAGACCATTACACTTATTTAATCCATAAGAATATGCTTAAATCATAAGAAAAATCATAAAATTGCATAAAGGTGAGAACATGACTCACAATGGTCCAGAAAATTGTAGATCCTTAAAGCTCTCCTCATGGGAAAAAGGCTTGTAGCATCAACACCTTCCTCCTAGCATTATCCAAGCTCCAAAAATGCTTCCAAATATCAAAAAATGTCAAAAACCCAACCAAGATGACTTGAGAGAGAAAAGAGGTGACTTGGAGGCTGTAGAATGACCAAAACGGCTGCCCTAGGGTTTCCTTATCTTTAAATATGGCCCAACATGAAAAATCTAGGGTTTCGGCCCAAACAGGTGTTGGATTAGGTGTCTAAGCCATGACTAATAATTTGTATTTACCTAATTAATAGAAGCAAAGTCCATTTGGGTTACCCTCATAGCTGGAGGTTTGGTAGAAAATTCGGTAGAGAGAAAGGTTGGTTTATTATGGGATTAATAAATCAATAGAAATAAAAGATATGGTTTGTTAATATATTAAAGTGATAATATATTAATTAGAAACTATATTGATTGATTAATAATTAATCAGAAATTAATTGAATTGATTTCTGTGGCATTAATTAGATTAATCAGGAAGTCTGGGAATAAAGTCGTACAAATTCAATAGTTGAATTGCGGCGCGCGGCGCGCAAATGAAAAGGTCGCGACGCGCGTACGTATAATCCGGAAAATGGCTGACGGCTAGGGTTTCTTGTTTCCCTATAAATAGGGACCCCTAGACCTCATTATAAGTGCTCATTCTATAATTCTCTCTGGAATTTTCGTCCACCCTCTGGCTCCCTGGGTGTGATCTCATTTGAGGCAGGACACTTGTGCTGCTTAGCTTCAAGATTAAAACTAAAGGTTAGTTTTCTGATTTATTCTTTTAGTTAATTTTTGTTTGGCCTTTAGGAATTAGTTGCATGTTCAAAGAAAGAAAACATAGATCTTTTCTAGGTTGCATGTGAACTTAGGTTATTTAGTTCATGGTTGCGGAAAACCTTTCAGTGGTATCAGAGCATTTGGTTGTTTTCTTATTGAATGGATGTAATAGTTTTCCTAATTAGGGTTTATTGTTTATAAATCTTTTGGGCCTGATTTCGATTTTGGGGTTTAGGGTTTTTGAAACCCTAGCCCCTCCCCCCTTCTTTTTCGATTTTCCTGGTTAGGGTTTTAGGAGGTTTTCTATTTTTGGTAACTTTAATTGGTTAATTAAATGGATAACCTTAAACCCAGTTTGTTTGAATTCGATAATTAGGGGTTTAAGATAGGTTTAAATTGATTTGATTAATTTGGAAAAACATATCTACATTTGAATTAATTTAATTAATTGTTTAATTAAAAGATAATTCAAGGGATTTAATTTAATTTTAATTTAATGGTTAAATTTCGAAAATTAAAGGATAAATCCTAAATATTTTAAAAGGTTTAAAATATCTAGATTTAATTAATTTAATTAATAGTTTAATTAAAAGATGAATTAAATCGAATTTAAAGGTTTAATTTAATTTGAAATTTAATAGGTAAATTTCAGGAAATTAAAAGATAAACCAGGAATATTTTAAAAGATTTAAAATACATCTTATATATATTATTAAAGGTTAATACTATATGTATAAGATAAATTGGTTAGTCAAATCATTAGTAGGCCTCATTCACGAAGCTGGTCTATAAAGTAGGTATAAGGAGACTGCCTATAAAATGGCGGTCTAATGGGTGTTCACTCCCACCCACCGCTCGCCTGATCAGTGGAGGGTCGTTAGCCGAATAGTTTTGATAGGACCGCTTAATCATTAAAAGTATAATGATCAAAGTACTAGAACCCGTACAAGAATTCCCAATCTAGTTACTTTAGAAAAAATGTGAATTTGATGCTAACCCATGAAATTGCACATTGCACTTTATGAAACGTTGGTGGAGCGTGTGTGGGTTACCGGCACACCAATGGGGGTTCATAAAGAGTGGCAATGGGTTTCTCGGGTGTTATCATTGTTGATGGAGCGTGTGTGGTTAACCGGCACATCAATTTGAGATGATAATGGACCCCGAGAGTACCAAGCTAATTTGCATGGTTATTCACACCCGGTTTGTGATCCTCGGCATCCCAGTCACAAACGGTGGGGTATATCCGAGATTAAACATGCCATTGAACAGTTCAATGAATCTCACAGATATAGGAATTTCATAAGACTGAAATTGATAAAAGTTATCTACCTTAATGACCACTATGTTGTGACTACGTCATCCCTCTTCACAGCATAGTTGGGGTATTTTGGATCCTAGCCTTGTTAAATAATATATATTGGGTAATTATTTAAAAGGATTAATTAAACGAATAAATTCAAATTTTATATATGTCTGAAGAAAATGTCATTCTCCTCCTTCTCCTCCTTCACCCATTTCTGAGAGCTTCAGAAAGCACCTGTTTAGTATGGTAAGGCTGACTGGCCTGAACTATGTGATATGGTTTTGCAATTAGAGAATAGTTCTTAGTTTTGCTGGCGAACCATATCCGACTGAGTGTCCGCTCCCAAACATGGCATCACACAGCAGCTTGTGATGAGCATGACTCCTTGACTATTAAGTCCAAGGAAGTTCGTTGCCTTATGCTATTTATCATTAACCCCGAGTTCCGCAGGTATTTAGAATTCCTGGGGTCTGATAAGTTAGCACAGCTAGTTCAGGAAAGGTTCCGTAAACTGGTTGAATAAAGGGAACGAACTAGGATCTTCAAAGAGCTTGAAGTTGCAAGCTAGAAGGAAGTAGCACCAGTTTGCGTGTTCCCGAGATTGAGGGATACAAAGGCAAACAGTATAAAATTGTTTTCCCTTTGTGATCGGGAGTTAAGCATTAGCTCAACTCGCTGATCTGTTCATCCAGATGAACAGAAAGGGTAACCGGATAAGACAATCGTGGAAGTGCATTCAATGTCGACTCTGTATGAATCGTTCATGGAGAAGCATAGTTCCATTAATTCAGCTGCTTCAGGATTGAGTCCAGTATTAAGGTGCATCAAGAAATGATCCAGATCGTCTGGACTGATTGTTCGATGTTTCAAACTGGGAATCCACAAGGTGGGACACAGTCACGGAAAGATTGGAAAAATACTCCAAAGCCAAACCGTTTGGTAAACTCATAAATATCTTAGAATTCAGAACACCTGATCCTCATTTCCTTGATACAGGATGTGTTTCACACATTTGCTCTGTATGCACGAACTCTGGAGGATGTGGGATGGTGTCGCACAGGAGCATATACGGATTGGATCTGGGGCTCGTGCGGTTTTTGAGTTAAGCTAGATATTTGTTCTTGTTATTAGTTTATAGATACATACGACATGGATTCGCATAGTACATTGTTCTGAGGATAATTCTGGTTTAATGAAATATTTTTTTTGAAACATGATTGTTTTAATTGTCCTCGAAATGTTGTGTGAATGTGTTGATGACGTAAATGGTAATAACTTGAATGTTGATACATCCAATGGGATTGGATTTGTAAATTGTGTTCTTTATGATTGTTAAAGTGAATTTTATGAGAATCACTTCAACCAAAGGTCCAGTTGGACAGGACTTTGGAATCATTTGACTTAGAGTCACATGATGAATTGAGTGCTTAATAAAATTAATTGTGGCAAGAAAGGAATCGCCCAAAGATCCAATGGATAGGATTTTGGAATCAGTTGACTTGGAGTCAGGTGATGATTGCATGTCTTGAACAATATTAACAAAGTCATAAATTTACATGGAACTGTAAAGGTATTAAGATTTTGAGCAACAGACACATAAATTACTGTGTATTGCTCGAATCTTCGAACAGAACACGATTAGTTATGCTTCATGATATTTGCCAAATGGTTTGACAAATATGGCTTCGTTTATCAGAATAAGCGATTGATTGGAACCTTGAAGTGTTCAAAGATTTCAAAGGAAGTATAAGATCAACAGAACCTGAGTAACAACATAGACTGAGAAAATGTTTCACAGTTTATCCTCTTCCAAGAACACTAATGGTTATAATGTGTCTTAGGGAAGATGATGGAGCATTGATCGAAATAGTTTTGATCCTCGGTGTATAAGATACACTGGATACATTTCCGACTAATATTTCAATGAATTGAATATTCAACCAGTCAGACCGCAGAAGCCATGTTCCGACCACATCTTAGACTAAGTAGGTTATGTTGACACTGTCTGAAATGTAAAGCTGGGATCATCCCACTAGTACATAGAAAGTCCAGGGTCATGTAGCATTCATCTGAATCTCATGACAAGCCCGAAACTAATCAGCAATGTCGTTTCATTGGCCACTCCGGTTATCCTTTGAAAGAAGAGTACTTTTAGAAAGAACTCAAGTTTTAAGGAAACAGTGGGAGTAAGAATAATTCTGAATGAGTTCAGGGCTTAGCCAAGTGAAAGAACCTTTAGTCACCATTGGGACTTGACCAGGAATTAGATTCCTGTTAAACCTGACATACCCTCTCTTCGCTTGACCAGTAGTTATTGTCACCGTCATAAGGAGTTATGATCTGGGTGATATACCGAGTAGTGGTAAAACACTAAAGATGGTACGGATAAGTAATCCGACTGCTGGAAGCATTGGTGAGCCTGGTTGCTGCCAAATAAGAGAACCTTAGCGCGAGACACAGTCTATGTGACAGTTTGATTGATTTTACAACTGGTCTAGGAACCAGTGGGAGTAATTGAATCATCAAAAGAAGGAACATAGAAATGTACTTACAGAACATCTGGTTGAATGAGTCATCACTTGGAGTCAAGCAACTGATTCTGAGAGAAGCACTCTCAATAGAAGATGTAATCTGAGAGGATTCTGCGTGGCATAGTGTGAGTCGTTAGTGGAGCGTGTGTGGTTTACCGACACACTAATAGGGACTCACATAGAGCATGCCATTACAAAAGGTACATGGCCCCGGGATTCGTCCCATGGGGATCTCGCAAGAAAGGATATTCGGATTCTCAAAATAGGCCAAAAGGTTTGGATTTTGTGAATAGCCTGAAAGATTTCCTTTAATATGTCGGAAAGGTTTGGATTTCGGTGTCGCAAAATGTGCCATAAGTTCTGGATTTTGTGAAAAGTCCGAAAGAGTCATATAACGGTGTCAAAGCCAGTGGGAGTATCGTTGTTATCTGCTATCATTGTATGTGGGTTACATACTGGTTCTAGGAAACGTCTCTTATCATTACAAAGTGTAATGACTTGGTGTTAAGAAACGGTTCGCTATGAAAGACTTTAAGAGATGCAACATACTCAGGTGGTTGTGAATATCTATTAGATATATCAGAATTCTGCCAATATGATCTTGATGAGATTCAAGATGCATAACCCCAGGAATGGAGTTTCCTGTCATTGCAAAGTGTAATGAATTGGCATGAAAGAAACAAAGAAGGTGCAGCATGCTCACGTAGTTCATAGACATCTATCAGATAGATGAGACTGACAGTATTGACTTAGCCGTTAAGAATATGATCTTGATGGGATTCAAGATGCATAAGAAAGAGTCTCTAAAAGGAAATGGTTCCGGAAATCATGACACAAGGATTATTGGTAATCTTAGGATTCCGAAAGTTTTTTTGGAACGAGATTACATCAGGTTCCACGAGCCTCTTGGACCAATCAGAAGTGTTATGAACATATCCTGATGACTTGATGCTTAGAGCATGGTGAGTTGGTTTCAGGATATAACCTGGCTGAGAGTACTAAATGGATTTTTGAACACACGTGAGAAATCATTGGGAAATGATTAGGGTGAACGATTTGAAAGGAGTTTTCAAATCAGTAATTGGTTACACCAGAACGTGGTGCTGTAGGACTTCATGGTTAAAGAATTTCGTTGGTTTCTGATGGAGCGCGTGTGGTTTACCGGCACATCATGACACCTCGAAATTGTCTTAGGGTGTAGTCATGTAGACTAAAGACCCGAGAACCATGGGCAGTCACGGTACACATCACCGGAATGGAGTTGTGAGAGAGAATGACAAAATGACAAATTAAGATATCATCGGAAGAGTATCAGATAGGATCATCTGCAATAAAGTGTATAAGTGTTAGACACTTGGATACATAGAAAAAGTGAAAAGGTCATAGACATAGATATAAAAGGCTTGAATTGAAAGTTTAAAAGAGAATAAGAAACCGATAATAGTTATGATAAATCCGACTTGGTGATTACCTCGTGGAGACTTGGTAATAAGCAGGAGTAGCTGCCAGTAAGATTTTATGTTTCGCTTTTGCATGTTTTACTTCCTGAATAATTTGATTATTCAAATATCCACAGTCGTTCATACTCTTAGGGAGTAAGTATGAAGGAAGACTGTCATGAATCGGTTTGTAGATTGTCTAAGGAGTTAGACATAGCAATAAGATTGCTGCAACGTTCATGAGTACTTGGAAATGGAGATTTGAGTATTGGATAAACCCGCGCTCAATGGATTGCTTCATGGAATATATCACGAGCAATGTTGAGACGATAATATCTTATGGTCTTAAAGTGGAGAGATATGAGTTATAATTTGCAAGACGGTTGTTCATTGATAGTACGAAAACGCATCGGTAACTCGGTGTTATAAAACGTGCTGTTGTGAGTGATTTGTCGGGTAAAAGATATAACATATTAGTCGAAGCTTATTTGTCCCTTGACCCAGACGGGAAACAGATATCTGTTGGCCACTCGATGATTTTGAAGTTGACTGAAGTGCTGGCCAGCTAGGACTAAATTGATTCGTTCAATTAGAAGTCTAAAAGTCATAAGCAAAATCGGAAATCGGGAAACAGTGTATCAGACAGAGATTGATCTCAATCCATGTCTCATGTCTGAAAATATCTTGTTGGATGGAGGATCATCTGATCACTTATCTATGGACAGAACTGACTAGGTCAGAGTTCGGCAGCAGTTTCTAGGAAGCTACAGTTTGCTGATTAATTAGAGGTTAAATTGGTAATTATAGTCATAGACTTATCCAAGTGGGAGACTGTTGGATTAGGTGTCTAAGCCATGACTAATAATTTGTATTTACCTAATTAATAGAAGCAAAGTCCATTTGGGTTGCCCTCATAGCTGGAGGTTTGGTAGAAAATTCGGTAGAGAGAAAGGTTGGTTTATTATGGGATTAATAAATCAATATAAATAAAAGATATGGTTTGTTAATATATTAAAGTGATAATATATTAATTAGAAACTATATTGATTGATTAATAATTAATCAGAAATTAATTGAATTGATTTCTGTGGCATTAATTAGATTAATCAGGAAGTCTGGGATTAAAGTCGTACAAATTCAATAGTTGAATTGCGGCGCGCGGCGCGCAAATGAAAAGGCCGCGACGCGCGTACGTATAATCCGGAAAATGGCTGACGGCTAGGGTTTCTTGTTTCCCTATAAATAGGGACCCCTAGACCTCATTATAAGTGCTCATTCTATAATTCTCTCTGGAATTTTCGTCTACCCTCTGGCTCCCTAGGTGTGATCTCATTTGAGGCAGGACACTTGTGCTGCTTAGCTTCAAGATTAAAACTAAAGGTTAGTTTTCTGATTTATTCTTTTAGTTAATTTTTGTTTGGCGTTTAGGAATTAGTTGCATGTTCAAAGAAAGAAAACATAGATCTTTTCTAGGTTGCATGTGAACTTAGGTTATTTAGTTCATGGTTGCGGAAAACCTTTCAACAGGACCATTAGCGTCGCTAACACTAAGGTTAGCGTCGCTAACCTCGAAGGTGCATACCCACTAAGACAGTTGGCAACCACGACACAAAGATCTGGACCACTGGCACATTAGCGTCGCTAATGGCCTCATTAGTAGCGCTAATGGCCCCCTGCACCCTTTTCCTGAGTTTTGTTTTCCTTAATTCACAGACTTTGACTTTTAAAACCGAAACTTGGACTTCTCGGGATTAGGGTCTTACACCATCAGAGGATTGGAACCATGACTGAAGCTTCTGAATCACATTGAATAAGTTAGGTCAACTATCTGACTGAATTCATCGTGAAATCAAAGAAGCAACAAGTAAATTTGAGTCAAGATGATTGAAGCATGTTATTCAAAGTCTTGATCTTGGTAGCCAAAGTTGGAAGTGTGTCATTGTAGTCGTTTGACTTCCACCTCATCTTTCTTCCTTTATAAAGGTTTTTTACATAGCTTATTTCACAAATCAAACCAATAGAACTTGATGGACATACAATGATGATATGTTTTTCCAGCGTTATAGTTTTATTCTATGGTTGTATATTATTTCTATTGTTTCGTACTAAGCATGACTTCGTAAGAATTTTAAGGAAACTTGTGAACGACATGCTTCATCATGGTCATCTTTAAGATATGACATTTCTGCTGGATCTTCCTATCATTCGGTTTGGAGGCTTGCAGGCTCGAAGGACACATAGATCTTTTGACGAAATGTGCTTTATTTGCTTGAAGGAATATGAGAAATATGATATAGTGACTCAACTAAGCAGGTGCAGTCACGTGTACCACACAAAATTTGTTGGTAAATTGATAAATAATAAGCTATGTATTTAGCTAATCGTAATAATGCATCAGATATTAATCTGTTTAATAATGCTCTTACACCATTGTTGGATGACTTGAGCAGTAGCACCGCTTCAGGCCTACGAAAATTTGACAGTGGAAACACGAACGGCGCAGATTTCGTATCGATTTATGTGCTAATGTAGTGTACTCCAGACTTAACGGCGTTACAGGATTGTAATTAGAATTGTTGAATTGTCTAGAGGATCCAGTTAATCAGATCGGGTGTATGAGAGAGAGAGAGAGAGAGACCTACGGGGTGGGGGTGGGGGTGGGGTGTATTTTTTATTATTATTAATAAAGTAAATCATAAATTCAAAGAAAAAGGAAAAATAAATTAAAAAGGGTATTTTAGTCTTTTTACCTGACCCAGAGACCGATTTGTAGCGTTTCACAAACCTTAAGGACCACTAACGTGAATTTTCAATAGTTTGTCCTGAAGTGCAACATTTGGTAAACTTGAGGGACCAAAAATGTAATTTACTCTTATATAAACAAACCGCCACCCTACCTAAACCCTACCCCACCCCACATCCTCCTCTTTCATATTTTCCTCTCCTTCCTGTTTTGTAATTCCCTATCTCTTACACCACATCGAGATCGTCGATGCAGTGGAGTCCTCATCCACAAAGGAGACGTTGTATTAATACTTTTCCTTAACTTTATCTTCTTCTCCTGCTCCTAACCTCATGTCTTTCAACAACTCCACTAACCTAGTTGTCTCTCATAAATTGACTGTCACAACCGCATCTAAAGCCTCCGGCAACCGCAGATGGTTTAGGGTTAAGAATCAAAGAAAACCATCATATTCTTCAAGACTGATAAGTAAAGTGTTGATATATTTTAAAGATTTTTGAAAGATACTTATAGGTCTATGATTTTATTTGATTGTCTTTTTTTATTGCAACGAAAGTTCATGAACTGTCTGTGTATGAGATCAAGAAGAGATCGTGGCAGTCCTACTTATCTTTGATTACATCAAAAGCATGTGAATTCTCTCAGCGATCTTGTTCCGTTTACCAACAAAGTAATTTATTTTCTTTTATTCTAGATCTTTGAACTTTCTTTGTTGTTTACAAGTTAATTAGAGGAAAATAATAATAGATCTTAGTATGCAGTGTTGTTTTAGGGTTCCACCGAGAGAGCAAGTCCATGCCCACTGGTCTTGGTCACAATTATTGTCAACTTGGAAGTTTTATTCAATTGGAAGGTAATTGGTGGAACACGGGTTCAAATTTGAACAAAATAAGCTTCAATCAAACATTACCACTTACCAGTTAGGTTTTCGCTCGTTACCACTAACCAGTTAGGTTTTCGCTCAAAGCTTTCTCCCTGTACTTTCCCCCAACGACCGACGAGTACGAGGCAGAGTTGGTGGTAGACGAATCTTTGAACTTTGATTCCATTATTGATTTTAGTTTCATTTTAGGTTTGACTTTCAGCTTTGATTTTGTGTTATTGGTAACCGGTGTTGGTTTTCGATGTGATTGGTCATGGTTGTTGGAGGTGAAGGGGGTGTTGATGATGGTTGCTAGATCGGTATTCACTCCTATGTTCGTTGATGGTTTTCAAAAGGAGGGGGTATGTGGGGTTTTTTTATTTTTTTGTAATTCAGAAATAATAATATAATACAAAGAAAATCAAAAAAGAAATTAATAAGAAAATTAGTCTTTTTATGTCTGGTAGAGACCACAGATACAACAGAACTTAACATTAGGGATCGTTCGAGTTAAAAAAAAGTTATAAAGCAAACATGCAAGTTACCCTAAACCACAATGATCATTTGTATAATTTTCTCTAAATTAAGTATTGATATCATATGACATTGTTTGAGCTATGTGCATGCCACATCAGCGGTAATTGTATAAGGCTATCTCCGATGGGAGTTTAATGAGAAATCATCAATGTGAATTTGAATCTATATCTATATAACTCTTATAATAGAGGCCATCCAAATGAATATGGTTCAAGATAGGTCTCATTCTTGCACCATATTCATTTGAAACCTCCATAACCCTTCATCTTTCAACTAATTAATAGAAACAACTCAAGAGTTTTTTTACATATGATACTTAATTGTTACTTATCACACCTAATTAATATAAGAGTTATATATAGTTTACATATAAATTGGATTCTAGCTTGGAGAATATGATGGAAGAAAAGTTGATTTGAGAACACACACACTTTGAAGTTGCAAATGTTTATATTGTGATCCGATGGAGAAGCATGAAGTAAACTAAAACAAATTACAAGTCATGAGACAATAGAGAAACGACATGATTGCTAACACTTACTTTGGATGTCCATATGTATATATTGTATTTAGAAGGAAGAAATGTGAAGAATCTAAAGCAAATTACAAGTTGCAAGACAAGAGACAAAGTGCATAATGGTTCTACCGCAACATAACGGTAGAAAGATATATAATACATTTAGTACAATTGGTTATTCTTTATAATTAGTGATTTTCAATGCTTTGAGAATTTATGTTGATCCGCAAGTGTGTATATATATATATATATATATATATATATATATATATATATATATATATATATATATATATATATATATATATATATATATATATATGTACATATATAAAGATATATAATGTTTATTAAACCATATTCATAAAAAAAATGGTTTTATATTGTTTGAATAAGTGGCTTTATGTTGTTTGATGACCTATTTAGTGGTCATTTGGTTTGCAGAATCGTTTTTAAGATAAGCATTATTTGACAAAAAAACGATATAAAATTTGTGACATTATTGTCATGTAAAAAATTAAACATTGAAAAAGTAAAAAAAAATCACATAAATAAAAGTAAAGAACTATAACAACAAAACGTCTTAATACTTTAGTAATAAAACATATTAATGCTTCTAAAATTAGCATTATTTGACAAGGAAAATGATATAAAAGTTGTGGCATTATGTATTATTGTTAGTACATTTTTTTTTTGTATTAGATTCTTACATAGTTCATGTCAATATGTTATACTATATTTTTAATGTTGGATAGTCCACATACACTTGACTTAAAATAGATTATTATATTATTTTGTTCAACTTTTAGTCAAGAACTTTATTATTGATATAAATTATCGATTGCGATGAACGTTTTATAATTATTTTTTACATTTATTGAATAATTTTTCTTTCAATATGTTGATTTAAAACTCCTAACTATTCAACATCTACCATTAACTATTTTATTAAATATAAAATATTATCATCTTAATGGTAGACTTTTCGAGTTTTTAATATAAAATACTTAATTTTCTTTAATTAATGTATGGTGTTAAATACAAAACCTTAGTTAAACTTCTTAATTACTAATATAATATATTTAATTTGTTGATTGAAATATGGTATTAAATGCAAAATCAAAATCAAAATATAAATTAAACTTCAGTTGTTAAACATTTAAAATTTTAGATTTTTTTCACATAAATACAAAAAAAACGAAACTTTAGGATATATAGTCTTAAAATGTAGATAATAATGTTAGCAAAAGTGAAACTTGATTATTATTTAATAATATATCTTTTCTAAAAATAATATAAAAGGTTGGTAAATAGACCGAAAGCAAAGAATGTTTACTTTTTTAATCAAAGGAAACTAAAAGTTATGATAATATTTATTTGTTATATAAATTCATATCATATTCTAAATTCCAAATTCATATTGTTTTTATTTGACTCCTTAGTATTTAAATGATTTTCGTATTTTTATTTTGTTGAGAAAAATAGATAAAACCATTTTTCTTTATCTTATATTATTTGTTTATATTTTATGATTATGTTAATTAATAACATGTATTTTGAATTTAAAATTGCAAAACAATTTAAAACTAAATATGACAAAATTTAATTCAATATTATTTATGAATTCAAGTGTATGTCTAAACATTTAAGATTTCAAAGTTTTTACGGGCAAATTTTGCTAGAGGAATATATAGAAAGATAAAACTTTCAAATAGAATTAACTTTTTATAAATGAAAGTGCATAAGGATTCAAAATGACCGTGAAGTATTTTTGAATAATAAGTTTAATAGAAACATATTCATATATTTTTATGATATATTTATCAGCTAAAAAGTTTTTATTTAAAAAACAATTAAAATTGATTTTTAATTTAATACAAATAAAATGCCACATATCATTTGATTAAACTCTTCTTATGAAGTTCAATCGGCATTAAACTCTACCATCTATATCATCATCTTTCTCATATTTTAAACTAGGCGTAATCCCGTGCGTTGTGTAGGATTAAATTAATATAGTAAAAATATATTGAACGATAAATATACACATAAACACTTTAGATCTAACCATAATATGCAGAACTAAAAATAAATCAATCATATGCCATATATGTAAATAATAAGTTTTCATCCAAACATCGAGTAAAAAACATAGTCACTCTTTTGTAGTCAATTATTATAGACAGTCCAACGTTAAAAATAAATGGAAATATATTTATATAAATAATCTTGAATTTAAATAAATATAAAATAAAACGTAATAATAATAACATAAAGATAGTATTTGAGAAACGTATTGTTGTGAATACTTTTCTATTATACTCATATGTGTAAATAAGACTTCAATAATATTAACAAAAATAATATGCAGAACTAAAAATAAATCAATCATATGTCATATATGTCAATAATAAGTTTTCATCCAAACATCGAGTAAAAAACATAGTCACTCTTTTGTAGTCAATTATTATAGACAGTCCAACGTTAAAAATATATGAAAATATATTTATATAAATAATCTCGAATTTAAATAAATATAAAATAAAACGTAATAATAATAACATAAAGATAGTATTTGAGAAACGTATTGTTGTGAATACTTTTCTGTTATACTCATATATGTAAATAAGACTTCAATAATATTAACAATTAAAATTGATTTTTAATTTAATTGTTTTTTACCTAGACTCTATTTAACTTTTCTGTTATATTATTGAAGTTTAATCAAATGATATGTTGCATTTTATTTGTATTAAATTAAAAATCAATTTTAATTGTTTTTTACCTAGACTCTATTTAATCAAATAATAATAACATAAAGATAGTATTTGAGAAACGTATTGTTGTGAATACTTTTATGTTATACTCATATGTGGCATTATGGATAAAAATAAAAATATGTGACAATATTAAAACAGGATTGAAAGGTTAATGTTTTGTTTTCTATTTAAGGAAAGATAACGACGAAAACATAGAATGAAAAAAGAAGTTGATGGCTAAATACTGAGTTTAACCTTTCTAATTCGCTTATAAAAGCATACATGTTGTATTCAACCATCTCCGTCAACCTCCACCCCAATTGTTTCTTCCTTCTTCATCCCCAATCCACTTCGTAATCATGTCCTGGATCAAAGATTTCCTCCCCAGAATCTTCGACTCCAGCAAGCAAAATAACTTGTCAAATAAAAGAAAAAAACTCTTTTTAACTGCTTTTGCTTCAATCCTATTAGCCTCTGCAATAATAGGCATCGTCGTCGGAGTCAAATCTCGAAACTCCAGCTCCGAGAACTCCAGCTCAGAAAGCATCACGGCTTCTGAAGCTCATGCCATCGTAAAAAAAGCATGCAGCAGCACATTTTACCCAGACCTGTGCTTTTCAACCGTCACAAGCCATCCCGAAGTCACCACAAAGGTCAAAAACCTTAAGAACGTTATAGAGCTTGCTGTAAATATCACAGTAACCGCCGTTGAGAAGAGTTACTTCCAGATAAAGAAGCTCGCCACTCGCAAGGGTCTCACGAAACGCGAGATCACGGCGCTTCACGACTGTCATGAGATGATAGCAGAGACGTTGCACGAGCTCCTCGATGTTATCAAAGAACTCAAGGAGTATCAAACCAAAAAATCACTCAGGCAGCATGCCAATGACCTCAAGACGCTAATGAGCTCAGCCATCACCAACCAAGAAACTTGCTATGACGGCTTCTCCCACGATGGCGCGGACAAGAAAGTCCGTAAAGAACTGGAGAAAGGTGAGAGGAGGGTGGAGAAGATGTGCAGCAATGCACTAGCAATGATTTCTAACATGACCAATAAGGATTTGGCCGACGAGGTGAAGCTGAACGGGAGGAAGTTGAAGGAGGAAGAGAACACGGAATTTCCAGAGTGGTTATCTGCTGGAGACAGGAGGTTACTGCAGTCAGGGCCGGTGATCCCGAACGTGGTGGTTGCTACGGATTGTAGTGGTAACTACAGGTCGGTGGCAGATGCTGTGGCGGCTGCACCCTCATATAGCAGTACAAGGTACGTGATTAGGATAAAGGCTGGGGTGTACCACGAAAACGTGGAAGTCCCGTCGTCCAAAACTAACATAATGTTTGTCGGAGATGGAAGAAGAAATACAATCATCACCGGGAGCCGGAGCGTGAAAGGAGGAAGCACTACTTTCAGCTCCGCCACCGTCGGTTAGCTTTCTCCTCTGTAAATTTTTAATGTAACAATAAGATATTGTTTATAAGTATTGTTGTAAGTAAACACAACTACGTACAAGAAGCTAACGGCTACCTAAAATAATGTTCTAATTAACACACCAAGCTTAAACATAGAAAACTAGAAATAATCGATCTTATATATACAAAAAAGCTAAAATTTAGATAAAAACATTAGTTACTGATCATGAAATTCCAGGTTGCAATTATATCTCGACATACTATTTCAATTATTAAAATGAAAGTTCTTTTTTTAAATAAATATTGATCAAATATCAATACTTTATATAGTATATTAGTTGTTCAAAGACTCTTCGTCGTTCACTAATTAATTTCTAATTAAAATAATGGTAACATGTGTTTAGTATGATTGAGGATTTTCGTATTTCTTTTGCTGCGTCTTTTGGTACTTTATTTATCACCAGATTGTATTCATACTAAGTCACAAAGGTGTTACATACATACCTCATTTTTATTCAGTAAGTATGATAACGTTTTAATCGACATAACAGATAATTAACATAATTTAAATAAATGTAAGAAATTCTTTCAATTAGAAGAAAGTTAGTTCAATGTTACTAATAATAAATCTATTTCTTTTGTGGGGTTGATGCAGCGGTTGTAGGTGATCGGTTCCTGGCACGGGACTTAACATTTCAAAACACAGCCGGACCTACAAATCACCAAGCCGTCGCACTTCGAGTAAGTTCCGATTTATCCGCATTTTATCAATGTGACATGGTGGGCTACCAAGATACCCTTTACGTCCACCGTGGCCGTCAATTTTTCATCAACTCCTACATCGCCGGCACTGTGGATTTCATATTCGGCAACGCAGCGGTGGTGTTCCAAGACTGCGACATCCATGCACGCCGCCCTGGACCTGGTCAAAAGAACATGCTGACGGCACAAGGCCGCACCGACCCTAACCAAAACACGGGAATTGTCATTCAAAAATGCAGGATAGGTGCCACTTCCGATCTCCAACCGGTGCAATGGACTTTTCCAACGTATCTTGGACGACCATGGAAAGAGTATTCAAGGACGGTGGTAATGCAATCGACGATTAGCGATGTGATTCACCCAGCCGGGTGGTTCGAGTGGTATGGGAACTTTGCCCTCAACACGTTATTCTACGGTGAGTACCAGAACACAGGGGCCGGGGCTGGAACTTCAGGTAGAGTAAAATGGGGAGGGTTCAAGGTAATCACGAGTTCTTCAGACGTTCAATGGTTCACCGCAGGAAGGTTCATTGGTGGGGGTTGGTGGTTACGCGCCACCGGTTTTCCTTTCTCTCTGGGTTTGTAGTTAACCACGTAATTAAGTGCAAGTGTTGTGTGTATATCGAATAACGATGCATGGCCTTCACTTTAGGAGCATCTTGTGCATTTGAGTATGTATTTCAATATACATCGTGGACTGTAATGAGTCGTTTAAACATTCATGGCCAACTGTAAGCATTTTAAATTAAAATTTGTTCCATTAATTTGTTTTTGGATGTGATTTCTTTTCGTTTCCAAGATTCTTGTGAATTTTTTAAGATGTTTTAATTTATATCGCTATAAGGTTACATGCGAATTAGATAATGGGACACGTAACTTACTCTTCTCAAATTGTAAGATTGTGTCCTTTTTTTTTCACCTAAGGATGCACAGGGTGGTGTTCGTGCTTGAGTGGGTTCAACCAATTTGAGGCTCGGTACCGTCGGTACCGACGATACCGCCGTGGTACCAAAATGATCATTGCACCGTGTTGTTCGGATTCGCGTGGCATTGGGTTGGTGTGGCTTGGTGATGATGTTGAACCCACGCATATATATATATATATATATATATATATATATATATATATATATATATATATATATATATATATATATATATATATATATATATATATATATATATATATATATATATATATATATATATATATATATATATATATATATATATATATATATATATATATATATATATATATATATATATATATATATATATATATATATATATATATATATATCAAAAGTATGATATGGCATCGGGGTTCGGTGGGAACTACTTCCATGAGTGTGGGATGGAGTGGGATGGAGAAAGATGGAAGTAGGAGGAGAGAGAAAAAGATGATATAGCAAATTGGATGAATGGGATGAGTGGGTATTACTCCCCCACCCTAAGAAGGATGAACATCCACAACACATAGGACGTGTTTGGCACGGAGCTTTTGGGAGCGTTTGAGAGCTTCTAGCTTCTAGCGTTTAGGAAATAGCTCTAATAAAAACCAAAAGCTTCGTTTGGCGAAACGAGCTTGAAGCTTTTATTTTAAACTAAACGCTACTATTTTAAAAACTAGTTGAAGTAGCGTTTAACAAAAAGCTCTGCCAATTATACAATTAATTACTAGAATACCCTTAAAACTATAACTAATAATTACGCAGATGTCTTTTTATGTAATTTTTACATATTTTAAAAGCTTCCAGCCACTTTTGCCGAACAGTCATATACAAACTAAAAGTCACAGCTTCCCGCTACCAGCTACCCGCTACTCGCTACCCGCTTCCTGCTACCAGCTACCCACTACCAGCTACCAGTTTCCAGCTAATTTTGCCAAACACGCCCATAATTTAGTGGAATAGTCGTATAAAATAGAATGTTCAATTATTATTGGATGTATTAAACTCAACTTTGAAATTTTGAATACTCATTGTTGTTTGTAAATATAGAATAGTTTGAAAAAATGTTTATAGAAATATGGTAGTTATAAAGTGTTTGTAAAAATAAGGAAGTTTGGGTTTTAACCCTCTAACTAACATCTCCTTTTTTATTTTTCTGTTCGTATTATTATTTTGAAATGTCTATTTTTAATCCTTATCTTTTTCATGTATAAAGTAATTTATTCAGAATATATATATTTAAATTTTAAGTGTTATTTTAGTAAATTATACAATGAAATGAGGGTCATCTCCTCTCTCCGAAGTCCCAACAAACTATAAGAGTATGTAAACATGAAAAGAAGGACATCCTCTATCTTTCCATTTGCTACAACCAAGCTTCACCGAATTCTTTTTTTAATTTCTTGTATACATTTAGCCAACTTTCTTTTTTATGTGGCGCTACCAATAGCCCAACAAATGCGTTTAAGGCTCATGTTCTTGTATTTTTCATGAGATTACTTTTAATGTGTTAAAACAAAAACGATGGTATGCTAATAACTCTTTGTATTCCTATAGATTAACCATTGCTTGAAGTATTCCTCTATGTATGTCTAAAATAACACATAATTGTATATTTTAATCAATAAAATGTCTAAACTTATAAAATAACGGACTATTCCTATAGATTAACCATTGCATGAAGTATTCTTCTACGCATGTCTAAACACTTTTCATAATTGTTGGTTTAATCAACAAAATGTCTAAACTAATAAAATAACGGACACTAACTATGTGCAGAATCTTCATCAACAATGGCATAAGCAACATGTAATATATTAATTGTTAGCCTCCTTTGTGACTTCAAAAAGATTTTTTTTCCCTTGTATGAACCTTTCAATGTCAACCATCAACGGAAATAATAGGTTTACATGGATTAAATACATTAATAACAGGTTAAAAAGCCTAATGGCATAAGGAACATGTAAGGCCGACCGGTGTGCCCGCCCGACGCCTGCGGTGAACACCGCCCCGTCTGTGCGAGGCCTTCACAGTCCGACCCCGCGCGAGCATTCCACGTCGTGCGAACCGTCGGCCAACGGCTAGTTTTTGTGCCGTTGAAGATTTTAAAAAAAAATCAATTTTTTTAAACACTTATATATATACACATCAAACACAAACATTTCACACTTTACATCTCATAATCTCCCAACTTTTCCAAACATTCTCCAAAAAAAACCAAATGGCTCCCAAACAATCATCCCAATGAAAGTCAAAAACCGCGAAGAATATCTTCCCGCAATCGTCACCGGAACCCGCTCCGTACATTCCGCAAATGGAGCGAGCGTTTTTTTCCCCACCTCAATTTTAATACCAATCGATGCCCCCACAATTCCAATACTCGCAATCGCCCTTCACCCCGTTTTTCGGGACACCTACCTGCGGACCTTCCGCGGCTTTTACGGAGCCACAACCGCAACATATCGACACTTCCGATTCAAGTGACGATGCGATGTCGAAGACACAACCGGAGGATTTCGAGGAATCCGAGCCCGAAGAAATCCCGCTTCAACGAAAAAGCCGAAAGAAACCCACCGGTCCCGCTCCCGCTCAAGCGTGGACGCAAAGATGAAGAGGTTATGCTAGCCCGTGCTTGGGTTGTCGTTTCCGAGGATTGCGAAGCCGGAAACGCTCAATTAAAAGCATATTTTTGGGAGACAATTTGTGTAGTTTTTCACAAAAATTTGGGACGTGAATTTTATCGTTCCAAAGATACGTTGACGACTAAATTTTGATCCGTTAACGGTTACGCGAATAAATTTAACGGGTTGTTCGTTAACTTTATGAGGTAAAGCGAATCCGGCGAGAGCGATCAAGACATCCTCAAAAAGCTCTTGCGGTTTACCAACACGACAACAAGGGTAAACCGTTTCGACATATGGCTTTTTGGGAGGTGGTCCGCCAATACTCGAGGTGGAAGGGTGTCGGGACCGATCCGGCACCGACACATGGGTCAAAACGTTCAAAAACATCCGAGACGCAATACACGACGTCTTCGGATGCACATATCGGGGCCGACGTCGACGAAATTCCCGGTGATTTTGAAAGACCGATGGGTCGTAATCGGGCGAAAGTGAAAGGAATAGCCGCGGCGTCATTGAGTTCAGTGAACGACGGAAAATGGATGACGTTAACGAAAAATTTGATCAACTTTTGTCAACCATTTAAACGCATGTCAAATCCACCGAAGGGGAAAGATTGGCGAGAAAAACGTCCCGCGAGAACAAGGACCGGGCACTCGACATGCTAGTCTTGATGCAACCCACCAAGCATCTCACCGGCGCCGCTCTCGAGTTGGCGTTAAAATTGAAAAACGACATCGTCAAAAAATACGGGATGTAGTTTTAGTTTTTTATTTTAGTTTAAGGTAATGTTTGTCGTTTTTTATTTTTAGTTTAACATAAGTTGTTGTTTTTTATTTTTAGTTGTAATTTTAAATTTAAGTTTAATTTTAATTTAGTTTATGAAATTATTTATTGTGTTTTTTTCTATTTTTAATTTGTTTTTTAAATTAAAAAGTGAGAGGTAGTGAGAGGTGACCATTTCCGGAGATAAAGCGAGGAGAGAGAAATGCTGACTAGATGCTGGGGTGACAGGCAAAAAGTGAGAGAATGAGAAAAAGCACACCTGAAGGCCTAATATATTAATTGTTAGCCTCCTTTGTGACTGCAAAAAGATTTTATAATAGTACGTAACACAGCATATCTTTATAAATTTTTTTAGTATTCCACTAGCCATATGTCTCTAAACAAGACCTCCACCCTAATAATTAAAAATATACTTTTTGATATATTATTGTACTTGTCCAAGTGAT